>CM065704.1:46787410-46792410 GCA_017654935.2 Phymorhynchus buccinoides | reverse complement strand
ACAACAGTTTGGCTTTTGTCGACTCGCTCAGTTCTGCATTCCATCGCACGCACACCAGTGTTTCATGTTGGGCTCAGTTTCCCCAAAGAGCGCAGGAAGGAAGGTTTGAGCAAGAGCGTCACTCTGGTGACACGGTCTTCACGGCCAGTGACTGCAGGCAGGACAGCGCGAGCACCTGTCACCTCCTTCTCCGCGAGTACTTCCCGAACAGGATTTTCCGGAAGGCGTTCCTGAACTCTGGAGAGAAGATGGTGTAGATGATGGGGTTGAGGATGGAGTTGAGGTAGCCCAGCCACAGCAGGAGGCTCTCCACGATGGGCGGAATGTGCACGGATCCCCGGATGAAGGGAGCCGTGAGGGCCACGATGAAGAACGGCAACCAGCACAGTAGAAAGGCTCCGGTGATGATGGCCAAGGTCCGTGCCGCCTTGCGCTCTCTCTTCTGCTCCAGCTTGTCCCTCTGTCTGGCATGGAGAGATCTCTGGGTCCCTTCCCCGCCAGGTCTGTCCATAATCGCTGAAGGAGGGTCGGCTTCGATCCCATTAGTATAGGGGCTTAAAGTCTGGCCGTTGTTTCTAGCCGGACTGTCCAACGCGCAGGCTAGAGAGTCCGTGTCTCCCGTGTCTTTCGCCCGCCCGTTTTTATGGAAGGTCGTCGGTGACAGCGTCTTCTCGGGTGAGTAGCCGTTGCAGTTGGTGATGACGGAGTATTCCGGCTGTGGGGAGATGGTGACGGTTAGCGCGATGGTTTCGCCCGCCGTGGTGTTACCGCCCCTCGCCGCTTCTTTGCGTCTCTGCTTATTGAACTTCTCCCTCCTGATGCGTCTCCTGGCCACCGTGTAGATCCTGGAGTAGATGCAGATCATGATGAACATGGGCAGGTAGAACGCACCCACAGTGGAGAACACGGTGTAGCCGTGGTCCTGGGAGATCATGCATTGTCCCGTCACGTCGGGATCATTGACAGGATCCCTCCAGCCAAACAGAGGAGGGATGGAGATGACCATGGCAACGATCCACACTACCAGAATCATCAGCAGAATTCGACGAGCCGTGCGTCTCCTCATGTAGTCGATGGAGGTGACGGCCCAGTACCTGTCCAAGGCGATGGCCACGAGGTGCAGAATGGAAGCCGTGCAGCAGAGGACGTCAAAGGAGATCCACATGTCGCAGACCACGGAGTGAAGGAACCACACCCGGGAAATCTCAGAGACCACAGACAGCGGCATGACCAGCACCGCTACCATCAAGTCCGCCACAGCCAGAGACAGAATCAGATAGTTGGCCACGTTGTGCAGGGAACGTTCTAAAACAACGGCAGCGATGACGAAACAGTTGCCGATGATGCAGAACAGGATCATAATCCCCAGCACCACGCTGGTTCCGATCAAATGGTCCTGGCTGTAGATGGTCAGTTGGAACGGCGGCCCTAGACTGTCGTTCGGAGAAACTCCCTCCGCCCCAGTGCTGACGTCCAGGCCATGGAAATCCAGGGAGAGATTTCCGGAAGTGACGTCAGCACCGCCGGAAGTGAGGTCATGGAGGGAGGAGTCGTTGGTGGTGATGTTGAGAAGGTAGGTGTGCACGCTGTCACTGACATTCTGCGGCATGGAGAGCGTGGCCTGTGTGCTCACCATGGTTCACTGTGGGAAAAGACTCCTTGAAGACGTCCACTTGACAATGGTGTGTTTGCCTTAGTGGCTGCTGTTTCTCTTTTTTGTTCAAGTGCAAAGCCACTTGCTGTTTTATCTGAGGCAAAAAAATCAGTTGATTTCCTGAATGGAAAACTACTTGATATCCTGGTAGGGTTAAAGACAGTTGATGTCTTTCGACGAATAAAATATCCTTTGTTTCTTCAGAGACAACTTAACTGTATCCTGCGACTAAAACAACTCTAGCAGTTTGAGATATCACAACTTGAAACACACCAGTTACAGTTTTGAAATTGTTTCTAGTATTCGTTTTAATTCAATGAAACACAATATATACTTTGCTTTGCAACCAATGTTCATCTTTAGTCTTTGATGGTTTGTTTCGAAAATCAGAATCAGTTTGTGTTTTTCACCTTCATTTCTACAATGGTCTTTTTCGTATAGTGTCTCTACACGTGCACCAAGGGATCAGTAGAGCTTGGTGTGCGAACACGATGGGCATTGTCACAGTCTGTGCTGGATAACCACACAGAACAATCGCTATAATAATGATAACCACTGGCCTTAAGCTTATCACCCTTCCACACAAGATGTTATGTCTACTTAGCTGAGTCAGCACATCCTTTACCAGAATTCGGTTTATTTGATTGGTTCAAAGCGCAGTAACACTGACTCTTCAAAATATAGATGGCGCACATGTTTGATGACCCGAAAAGAAAGCGCGACGCAGAAAGGGAAACAAACTGTAGGTCAAATAGTATTGCGCATTGTAGTTCTGCCGCAAAGAGTCCGTGTAGCCTAGTTATACAACGGGGCAGCTGGCAGGAATTGGTAGCCCAAGTTGTTGCGCGTAACAAACATTCAGTAGTACAATGTTACACTGGAACATGGTGGATCACGTACGCACAAGTGTTTACCACGTCCGGGTTTGAGTCTCTCCAGATGATGTCACACTGAAGAGTTTGTAAAGCACCACAAGTTTAGTTTTTGTAATCAAGTGCTACATCACGTGTTGTAACAGTTGATCTGACTAATTATTCCAGTACGTTTTCACGGGGGACATATGATTGAATCCACCGTGGTTTAAAGACACACGACACAGTTTGATGACCCTGGTCAGTGCTTCATTTAGATGGACACAATACACAGCCAGCTGTAGTATGAAGAGAAAACAACAATCAAGAAACACAAATGAAAATGGTTTTTTTAGTGTCCAACACCAGTTTCTCACTGATCTTCATTACTATTTTCCTTTTTTCTTCTTCTGTTATTTAGACCAGCAATACGGTTGCCCTTACTAAGGTGATTTAGAAAAGCACAAAACAGTCCTTGTCCATTATGCACGTTGACGTTGATTAACAGAGTTACCGAGTTAAAATAAGTAACCGTCGATATACTACTATACAGTCCGATGGTCCGATATTCATGCAGGCAGGCAGATAAGCAGTCATGCAGTCAGGCAGGCTGATAAAAAAAAAAGGCAGAAGGTCCTGAAATTGGTCCGAACTCATCAAGTGGAACAATGAAGACAAGTGGAACGAAGTTTTAGGGGCCAAGGGAACTAACTTGTCCCACTTTTATCACCACCATCATCATCATTATCACCGACGAACTTTCCCTCCTTCCACCACCATCACCATCACCATCATCATAACCATCACCAAAAACAACAACCTCCACCACTACTACTACTAGTACTACCACTAAAAACACACGGTTCCAACGCCACAATTCCACTTTTCGCTACCACTACCACAACTAACGTTCACTAATGGGGAGGGGGGGGGGGGGTCAGAGGTGTGTGTGTGGGGGGTGAAAGTGAGGAGTTTAGTCCCTTGAGAGAAGAAGAAGAAGGAGGAACAGGAAAATTGAAGAGTCAAAAAGCAGCAGTCTTGCCGTCTCTGGTCTCTGTCTCTCTCTGAATCTGTCTTTGTCTCTCTGACTGACTGTTCGTCCGTCTGTCTGTACGTCTGTCTCTCTCTCTCTATCTCTGCCTCAGTCTTTGTCTCTGAATCGCTATCTCTGTCTCTGTATCTCTCTTTCTGTCTTTCTTTGTCACACTCTTCGTCTCTGGATCTCTGTCTCTCTCTGTCTCTCTCTCTCTCTGTCTCTCTCTCTCTCTCTCTCTCTCTCTCTCTCTCTCTCTCTCTCTCTCTCTCTCTCTCTCTCTCTCTCTCTCTCTCTCTCTCTCTCTCTCTCTCTGTATCTCTGTCTCTATCTCTCTGTATCTCTCTTTCTGTCTTTCTTTGTCACACTCTTCGTCTCTGGATCGCTGTCTATGTCTCTCTCTTGACTCAACGTTTGTCTCTATAGTACAACATTTACGTCCCTGTCTCTCCCTGTCTCTCAGCCTCAGTCACTGTCTATGTATCCGTCCCCCCACCCCCACCCCCCACCCCTCTCTCTCTCTCCACCCCCCTCTCTCTCCCCCCTCCCCCTCTAGCACTCAGTGCAAACAGTTGAGGGAATTTAGTTTTTCCTGTTTCTCAAATTCTGGTCCTTTGCCCCCTTTCCCGTTGGCAGAGGTCTTGACTTTAGTTGTAAGTGGACCTGGGAGCTAGGAACAGGACAGGGGGAGGAGGAGGAGGAGGAGGAGGAAGAGGAAGAAGAAGAAAATAACGGTGAACGAGAATCGATCTTTGGTTTGGAACCGCTTCTTTTCCTTGGGTTGTGTGTGTCTGTCTCTCTCTGTGCTTCACTTCTTGCGTCTGTCTCTCCTTGGGTTGTGTGTGTCTGTCTCTCTCTGCTTCACTTCTTGTATCTGTCTCTCATTGGATTGTGTGTGTCTGTCTCTCTCTGCTTCACTTCTTGTATCTGTCTCTCCTTGGGTTGTGTGTGTCTGTCTCTCTCTGCTTCACTTCTTGTATCTGTCTCTCCTTGGGTTGTGTGTGTCTGTCTCTCTCTGCTTCACTTCTTGTATCTGTCTCTCCTTGGATTGTGTGTGTCTGTCTCTCTCTGCTTCACTTCTTGTATCTGTCTCTCCTTGGGTTGTGTGTGTCTGTCTCTCTCTGCTTCACTTCTTGTATCTGTCTCTCCTTGGATTGTGTGTGTCTGTCTCTCTCTGCTTCACTTCTTGTATCTGTCTCTCCTTGGATTGTGTGTGTCTGTCTCTCTCTGCTTCACTTCTTGTATCTGTCTCTCCTTGGGTTGTGTGTGTCTGTCTCTCTCTGCTTCACTTCTTGTATCTGTCTCTGCTTGCTTTTTTTTTTTTACCTCCGTCTCTCTCTGTCTGTTTTATTGTCTATATTGTTGTTCTCTTTCTTTCTCTTTGTCTCCGTCTCGCTGCATTTCTTCTTGTACCTGTCTCTCTTTCTGTGCTTCCCCCCCCCCCCTTATCTCTGCCTCTCTC
>CM065704.1:46774910-46777410 GCA_017654935.2 Phymorhynchus buccinoides | reverse complement strand
GAGAGAGAGAGAGAGAGAGAGAGAGAGAGAGAGAGAGAGAGAGAGAGAGAGAGAGATAGAGAGAGAGAGAGAGAGAGAGAGAGAGAGAGAGAGAGAGAGAGAGAGAGAGAGAGAGAGAGAGAGAGAGAGAGAGAGAGAATCAAAAAGAAGGAAGGGGGAGATAAAGAAAGAGCAAGAGTGACAAAGTAGGGAAAAGCAAAGACGGAGACAGACAATGACAATGACAATGACAATGACAATGACAATGACAATGACAATGACAATGACAATAGGCTGTCAATGTCATTAGCTTCACAAGCTCTTGTGACATAGCGCACATTAAGCAAAATGAACACTGGAAAATGTACAAACGCAAAAAGAGAAAACAGTTCACCATCATGAAAGGAAACCAAATCATGGAATCAGTGTGCTCGCCTAATTAGTGTGACTGTATGTACCCCAAAGACGGAGACAGAGAGAAATGAGAGAAAGAGGGAATACATAAATGGGGGGGGGGGGGGGGGGGGGGGGGTGTTGATAGGATGGATTATTGAATCATTGAATACATGTGTAAATAAATGTACGGATGGACAGTGGAACGACAGGAGAATGAGTTAATGAAAGAATCAACATGTGAATGAATGAATGGATTGATGAAAGAATGGATGATTAATTCATCAATTCATTCATAATTTATTCATTCGTTCATTCATTCATTCATTCGTTCATTCATGATTTGGATTCATTCGTTTATTCATTGATCCATTCATTCATTGATCCATTCATCCATTCATTCATTCATTCATTCATCCATTCATTCATTCGTTCATTCATTCGTTCATTCATGATTTATTCATTCGTTTATTCATTCATCCATTCATTCATTCATTCATCCATTTATTTATTCATTCATTCATAATTTATTCATTCGTTTATTCATTCATTAATGTTTAATTCATTCATTGATTCATGAATTCACTAATTCATAATGTATCACAAGCCCCCGTAGCTCAGTGGTTAGAGCTGCGGACTATTGACTGGGAGGTCGTGGGTTCGAATCCCATCAGAGTCTCGTGGGTTTTTCGGCCCAGGCCGGCTCCTACCCAGAGTGAGTGTGCTGTGGGCTCAATGGGAAGACTGGGACCAAAGACTGTAAAGGGGAAGATAAGCATCCAGTCTCTTTTCCCTATGCAGTATGAGTAGTGAGGACAGAAACACTGGTTATGTCCCTTTTAAACAGGACACATTTTACACGTCGATAGGCCAGTTGAATTCTCCGTTGAAGTTCCAGTCTGAGTTTTTGGATAGCCTCCACTGTGAATAGTGTACTGTCCGCACTAACGATAACTCTATCAGCCCGGTTCTCCGAGCTCTTATGTAGTCCATCTTACCCTTTTAGAATATATTTGCTGGGACCACACAGTCGAGCCTCATCCACTTTACGGATGTGTATTTGAGAGAGTTGCTCTAATTTCCTGACCAACACTGCAGGTGTCTGTTCCTCCCGGGCCTGGTTGACGCCAGGATCAATTGGATAGGGAGCGTGGAGGACAGCCCTGTCACGTGGTCTCAAATCCTCAGCAGCATCTTCATCATGACTCAATATCATCATTATCAATCATCGAAAACAAGAAAACGGAAACGAGAAAAAAAAGAAAAAGAGAGAAACGATAAAGACCAAAAAAGAAGAGAACAAATTAGGAAAAAGAAAAAGACTACAGAATTGTGTTTACTACAAACAAGAATACAGAAACAAGAGAAGGGAAGAAAAATAATAAGTAAAGGAAAAATAAAAGAAAAAGAGAGAAGAAAAAAAAGAACAGGAAAGAAAGAAAGATGGAAAATGAAAAGAAAGAAGAAAAGAAAAGTTAGAGGAGAGAGGGAGGGAGGGACTAAGGAAGAGGGGAAAAGGGGAGGACAGGAACGGGGAAAGGGAGACGAGGTGAAGATGAAGAAGAAACAAAGGAAGCTGGAGGAGAGAACAACAGCGGCGACGGAGGACGGGAACGACGGCAGCGGCAGCGGCAGCAGCAACAACAACAACAACAACAACAATGGATGGATGGATGGATGGATGGAGAGAGAGAGAGAGAGAGAGAGAGAGAGGAGAGAGAGAGAGAGAGAGAGAGAGAGAGAGAGAGAGAGAGAGAGAGAGAGAGAGAGAGAGAGAGAGAGAGAGAGAGAGAGAGAGAGAGAGAGAGAGAGAGAGAGAGAGAGAGAGAGAGATAGGATGGATCAGGCAAAGAAATGAAATAAGCAGGCAACATTTAAAACCCATCGTAAAAGAATTTGGACAGCATAAACATTTTCTAAACAAGTTCTGTATCTTTTATTGCCATTAAACCAAAGGAAACAACATAAAGATCTGTGAAAACAATAACGGAAAGATAAATATATGAATACAGGTTCACAACCTCAACAAGCAAAATCAAAACAGAAACGCCTCTAGCATATAAATAATAAAAACATAATCGATAAAAACGAAATGAATTACAAACAGGGCAAACATAACTTCTTGGCT
>CM065704.1:46757410-46759910 GCA_017654935.2 Phymorhynchus buccinoides | reverse complement strand
CACACACACACACACACACACACACACACACACACACACACACACACACACACACACACACACTTTCCCTCTTGTGTATGTGTGTTTTGATATTTTTTCGGGGGGTGTTACAGTCGTATTCAACTGAATGTATTCGAGTATAAAATAGAGCTGTAGTTAAAATAGTGATGTGTACGGGTCAGGGTGTATCTGTACTAATCATAAGGTTTACAGTTTCTTACTTAGCATCATAAACATCAAATATGCATAGCTTTTCTCAAAATGTATACGCGGGTAATTGTGATAGCTTAGCGTAGTTGAATCACGATTCTCAAATTTATTGTTAATTGCTTGTTTGTTTGTTTTTTGGCCAAAAAAACCCATTGTTCAGTATGCACACATCATCATATAGTAAAAAGCCAAGTGTCCGTCCGTGTGTGTGTGTGTCTGTCTGAAACACAAAACGGGCCTTATAACTCCGCCGTTTTTCGACCGAATCGCTTCAAATTTGCTGTGAGCCCTGACGGGGCGATGGCAACGGCAACCGATGCGGCCAAATGCGCGAAACGCGCATCCGCCGGCCTCTCGGCGCCCGTATCTCCGGCGTTTCTGGACCGATGGCCTTCCAATTTGGCAGGTAGATGCCCGGGGACTATCGGTGTGCCAAACTGGAAGCGAATCGGTTCAGAAACGCGCGCGCGCTATACGCCGCTTTACCTTTTCACGAATAACTCCGCCGTTTCTTAACCGAATCGCCTCAAGTTTGCTGTCAGGCTTGCTATGGCCCGGGCAAAGCCTAGCAGCAAATTGGAAGACAATCGGGAGAGCGCGTCACTCTCAGAGCAGCGCCAACGTGAAACGGGGCCTTATAACTCCGCCGTTCCTTAACCGAATCGCTTCAAATTTGCTGTGCTCAGCGTTACCAGTACTTGGCGTTACCGTTACTAGGCGTTACCAGTACGGTGCATTGCCAGTACTAGGCGTTGCGCTAGTGCACATAAAACATAAACAATCATGTACATTAATCTGGCATAAAGTAGTGCGAGCATGGTGAGGTGTAAGTCAAAGCGTGAAGAAGAGTTGTAGGGTGCGTTCTCGTTACGCGCATTTTGAACATGCTCAAAACACACGTAGCGAGGGCGTGGTGGGAAAAGAAGCGTGGCAGGATCGCAGTGAGAACGGGGACAGCGTAGTGGCAGCGGGGTGACTGCGTGCACAGCCGAGGTAGTGGCAGGGTACTGATGGCGCGCCAACAGCGTGGCTCCATCGATATTTTGGTGGGTTTTTTTCCCAGCTGTGGGACTCAACTCCTCAGATCGTAGTGGATTCCTGGTTGCAGTCACGGTTAAGGAAGATGTCCACGACCTCGCCACGTTCCTGAGAAATGTAGCGCGCAGTGAGAACGTAGTGGGGTGTTCGTCATGTGTTGTGGGGGCCTTAGATAGGGAGAAGGGTGGTACACTGTCAACGTAGTGGGGTGTTCGTCATGTGTGGCGGGGGCCTTAGATAGGGAGAAGGGTGGTACACTGTCAACGTAGTGGGGTGTTCGTCATGTGTGGCGGGGGCCTTAGATAGGGAGAAGGGTGGTACACTGTCAACGTAGTGGGCTGTTCGTCATGTGTGGCGGGGGCCTTAGGTAGGGAGAAGGGTGGTACTCTCTCAACGTAGTGGGCTGTTCGTCATGTGTGGCGGGGGCCTTAGGTAGGGAGAAGGGTGGTACATTATCAACGTAGTGGGCTGTTCGTCATGTGTGGCGGGGGCCTTAGGTAGGGAGAAGGGTGGTACTCTCTCAACGTAGTGGGCTGTTCGTCATGTGTGGCGGGGGCCTTAGGTAGGGAGAAGGGTGGTACATTATCAACGTAGTGGGCTGTTCGTCATGTGTGGCGGGGGCCTTAGGTAGGGAGAAGGGTGGTACATTATCAACGTAGTGGGCTGTTCGTCATGTGTGGCGGGGGCCTTAGGTAGGGAGAAGGGTGGTACATTATCAACGTAGTGGGGTGTTGGTCATGTGTGGCGGGGGCCTTAGGTAGGGAGAAGGGTAGTACTCTCTCAACGTAGTGGGCTGTTCGTCATGTGTGGCGGGGGCCTTAGGTAGGGAGAAGGGTGGTACTCTCTCCACGTAGTGGGCTGTTCGTCATGTGTGGCGGGGGCCTTCTGTAGGGAGAAGGGTGATACTATCTCCACGGCTTTCTAATGTCGTTGCATTGTAGGTTAGAATTGCCGCTTCGTGTGACGTTTGATCATTCTAATTACGAAACAAATGCAAATCACAAGAACGTATGCGAAGTACAAAGGAAGCCAGCAGAACAGTCATTAGCGAGCAGTACAGCGAAGCTACGTAACCATACTAATCACATCCGTCTGCAATTAGATTTATAATGACTGTCATCTGACACTGACAGACTTCTATAGCTGACATAGAATTAACAAAAGGGTAAAAATGAATGGAAAATACAATAATGACACGGAGTAGGAACAGTATGGAAGTGCATTGATCTTAGTGACAGTTGATAACGGGTAC
>CM065704.1:46749910-46752410 GCA_017654935.2 Phymorhynchus buccinoides | reverse complement strand
TCAACCCGTTGTCCAGTGCTAAAAATAGATATGACATAGTGACACACATGACGTAAAGACGTAAACAACTTGTGATGCAATAATAAAATTGACGGTGGACAGTGACATCACTTAAGTAAAAATGATGACAAATAAACTTACGACGATTAATATGAAATAAAGATCTACCAGATTGGATTGTCCAAAACAAATAATATTGTAGAAAAGTTCATTCTCTCTCTCTCTCTCTCTCTCTCTCTCTCTCTCTCTCTCTCTCTCTCTCTCTCTCTCTCTCTCTCTCTCTCTCTCTCTCTCTCTCTCTCTCTCTCTCTCTCTCTTCCGATTATTTCATTTCCCACTATCTATCCCATTCTCTATTTCTTGTACACCCTCTTACTCTATGCATAAGGATAACCTTATGTGCACATTCATCAGTGAGTTATCAAACTATGAAAGAAGAAAGGAAAACAATTATATTATGAATATTTAGAGTCAACTTCAATACACTTGACACTACACGATAGATATGCAATACGATATACAATACACCCCCACCCCCATCCGCACTTCTACTTCTACTTTCAAATCTCAAGTAGAAACCTAATCATGCACACGCCACGGATTGAAAACCAAATGTTAAGGTAATAACAACAACACACACGCTATCATCAACACTAACAAATGGTGATGTTTTTGCCATTATGTTTCCTTAACTATGCACAACTAACCTAACTCATCATCTAGCGTATCACAGCGGCACACACACGCGCACTTACACACACACACACACACACA
This sequence comes from Phymorhynchus buccinoides, assembly GCA_017654935.2. Lineage (NCBI taxonomy): Eukaryota > Metazoa > Mollusca > Gastropoda > Neogastropoda > Raphitomidae > Phymorhynchus > Phymorhynchus buccinoides. Next base: position 46,751,636 of record CM065704.1, on the reverse strand, counting down.
CACACACACACACACACACACACACACACACACACACACACACACACACACACACACACACACACACACAAAGAGACAGATACAGACATACATAATAATATACAGAGAGCGAGAGAGAGAGAGAGAGAGAGAGAGAGAGAGAGAGAGAGAGAGAGAGAGAGAGAGAGAGAGAGAGAGAGAGAGAGAGAGAGAGAGAGAGAGAGAGAGAGAGCGAGGGAGAGAGAGAGAGAGAGAGAGAGAGAGAGAGAGAGAGAGAGGAGAGAGAGAGAGAGAGAGAGAGAGAGAGAGAGAGAGAGAGAGAGAGAGAGAGCGAGAGAGAGAGAGAGAGAGAGAGAGAGAGAGAGAGAGAGAGAGAGAGAGAGAGAGAGAGAGAGAGAGAGAGAGAGAGAGAGAGAGAGAGAGAGAGAGAGAGAGAGAGAGAGAGAGACAGAGAGCGAGGGAGCACGCGCGCGCACACACACACACACACACACACACACACACACACACACACACACACACACACACACACACACACACACACACACACACACACACGCACAAACACACAAACAGAGAGAGAGAGAGAGAGAGAGAGAGAGAGAGAGAGAGAGAGAGAGAGAGAGAGAGAGAGAGAGAGAGAGAGGGGGGGGGGGGATAGACGGATGTTGTGGATTAGGATGCAGTGGGAAGCACCGAGGCTGTATTACTGTGGCAATATGGAACAGGGGGTAAGGGCAAATAGAAACAATTAACCTAAGCGTATTTCTACACAAATGGACGTTATTTATCATTCGAACATGTGCTCGTGTGCGAAAGGTCCCTGTGAGTTTGTGAACATACGAGGAAGAAGGACAGGGGACAAAGGGCATAGGGCGACAACATATTTATTTGAAACGAATGTCTTGAGCATGCCCTTTGCTCCCATGGCTAGTGTGTGGATTGTGCACGTCTGCCTGATGTGTGTGTCAAAACTAGAGAGAAGCTAAACATGTGCGATATATTTATGTTGACGGTTAACACACACGGTTTTGTGTGTGTGTCTGTTTTAAGACAGAGAGAGAGAGAGAGAGAGAGAGAGAGAGAGAGAGAGAGAGAGAGAGAGAGAGAGAGAGAGAGAGAGAGAGAGAGAGAGAGAGAGAGAGAGAGAGAGTCGTGTTGAGTAATATATCGAGTAGGCCTAACATCTGTATATCTTTTAAACAGAAATGCACACGCTTTTCAGTGGTTAAAAAAAGAGAGACAGACAGACAGAGACATGGACAGAGAGAGACAGATAGAAACAGAGAGAGAGGGTTAGGGGTAGGTGAATAAAGTGAAAGCAACACTCACACGCTCCGTTTCTGGGCTAAAAACCAAGCGAATGAAATCAGTAATTTAGGAGCAATGGCCTCCAAAGGGCCGTGAAAGACAGAGGGGAAACTGAAAGGACAGCGACAAATGTAGATGTGTGTCTATGCGTGTGTGTGGATATATATATATATTGTATGGGAGTCATCGATCTGAGAGAAGACCGAGGGACGCTCAGGGAGGGGTGAGGTTGGGGTGGGGGTGAGGAGAAAGCTGGCAAGATTGACAAAAAGGAAACTCTAGGGAGAGCTGGACAACAGAAGGTCTTCAGAGAAGAAACGGTATATCGATAAATATTTAGATTGTCAACCCTTTAGACTATCATAATATGTACAATAATTATCACTACTCAGACAGAGATCAATAAAAGTGAAGTATCCCTTTTTCTTAAGAGCGC
>CM065704.1:46732410-46744910 GCA_017654935.2 Phymorhynchus buccinoides | reverse complement strand
CAATCTCCAAACTTTAACATTGTCGTTTTCTCTAATTTTCTCTAGCAATACAAGGCGTTGGAGGGTTAAAGTTAGCAGGATACTTGATATGAGCCTTCAACTCACAACGATCAAAGCAGTCAGATGATCTACAAAGAGCATAAGAAATACAATCATTTGTTGCAGAGATTACTGTTGTGTTGTACCGAGTAGGAGATACTGGAAAGAAAACTCTCCATTAGATATACAAAAACGCTGTTTAAAAAGAAACACAAGACTTCAGGTGTGTACAAATAGGTACATTTTAACGTCGTTATTTTATATTTTCTGTAACAAATGGATGTACCGAGTGTGGAGTGTTGACGGCCCGGTTGTTTCGTTTTATTTGCGCCTTTGACAACGGTTGTTCGTGTTCATTCGCGCATCATCTATGCGCATGCAATACTTATTATTGCACTTCCGGCGAGCGCACACACAACAACTCAGAACAAGTTGAGATCACGCCTTACCTCATAATCAAGACGACGTACCTAACATTTAGCCCACAATCATTTCAGTCTTGAAAAAAATATACGGAAAATCCAGTGTTCGTCGATTTCACTGCCTTCGACGTACGAATACAGATCCTATGTTAGGCCTAGACGACTGATCACCATGGATGAGCGTGCACGCTGGGACCTTGACCTTTGCTTTGCTTTGTGGCAGGGGGGGGGGGGGGGGGGGGGGGGGGAGGATGAACGAAACGAAAATAAAATATTAGGACTAAAGTATCTTACAGAAATGTAGATGATGTGGAACAAGTTTTCATCGCATGAACAATCAGTTTAAAACAGTAACAGATCAGGAGTATGGCCTTACGAATTCCGCAACTTCAATTATTAATTTTCTAAGAGGACAGGTGTCCGTAGACCCCCCTTACCCCGGCGGGGGGGGGGGGGGGGGGGGGGGGGGGGGGGGGGGGATTGGTCACTATGTTTTTCATGAAAGCTTGGTCAATATGCTTTTCAATTTTACTTGTTTGCCAAAAATAAAAATAGGGCTGGCTCCACTATGTTACATGCGCATATATAAACATACATATAATTACATTTTAAAGAAAGGGGTAGGGGTAATTTAATGCACATAAATAATTTAATTTATTATAGTAATAAAAATCAGACGTGAGCCTTGAAGGCTTTGCCTCTTGTTTTTTGTCATCATGTCGTCATACATTAATCAATTGTGCGCGCGTGTGTGTATGTGTGCACATGTGTGCGCTTGCGTGCGTGCTTGCACGTGCGTGTCTGTGCGTGCGTGTTAGTCTGTGCGTCTGTGTGATTGATTAACTTACTCACAAAGACCAGTAAGGGTTATATGTGATGTCCTCTATAGATAAATGGGAACAATGGAAGGCGACATATGGTCTATAAAATGGAACACAGAACAACCTAGCAATTTACAGTTTGTGTGTTTGTGTGTGTGTGTGCATGCATTTGTTAGTATGCGCGTGATTATTTAGGCGCATAATAATAAACGTTATATGTAAAGTGAACGTTTAACCCTTTCACCGCCAGCCGTATTTCAGCCAAAAATGTCCATTGAAATTACCTGGGTAGAGAACACAGCTGTTCCGTCCCACACAAAATCAAGCTATTTAGTTAAAAGCCTGAATCTAGAAATCTTAGATAAAAACTGTACCAAGCTTTTGTCTGTAAAGATAGTTTGGCTGTATGCTCTACATAGTATTTCAAATATATTTCTTCCCTCAGATTTATGGTAAAAACTTTTTTTGTGTGAGCAGTATCAATCAACATATCTAGTAGAAATAATATACTTAGTATCACAAGCATAAATAAGATTGCCTATGAGTGAAAATCTAGCAATATCCACTGACTATAAGTAATTTTGTCACATACTACAACATATTCTCTCCCGTTATTTATGAAAAGTTACTTATAGTTAACTAAAGTTTGCTTGAAAAAAAATTATGAAAATATAGATAAACTAAATGTTCCTCCCGAAACAGCTGTGAGAACAAAATCCATCTACAGAATTGGGGATTCTTCTGTGACATATGTAAAATAAGATCTGTCCTTACTTCCCAAAACTAAGACAATAGGGTCTTTGGGTAATATACCCCAATTTGATGCTTTTTAGTGACGTAGGTGTTAAATCACTGTGGTGCTAACATGCGACTTTGGCGGTGAAAGGGTTAAACATTACAGTTAAAACTCACACTCTTTTAAAGGGCTTAGTTTAAACTCTTGTTAAATTAGAGTTTACACACATGTTGTTGATGCCTGGGATGACATTGTTAAGGTGTTTCATTGTTCATATATTAATTTATTCCAGCCCCCGTGGCTCAGTGGTTAGAGTTGCGGACTGGTGACTGGGAGGTTATGGGATCGAATCCCATCATATTATTGGAGTTGTTTTCGGCCCAGGCCGGCTCCTACCCAGAGGGAGTGTGATGTGAACTTAATGGGAAGACTGGGACCACACAGTCGAGCTTATGGATGTGTGTTGCGAATGTTGCTCTAATTTCCTGACCAGCACTGCAAGTGTCTGTTGGAAAATGCGTTGTTTAAACTGTCAATCACTCAAAGGCGCATAGTTAATGATTTCCAGTGTTCCATAACGTAGAGTTCAAAAGCTCGTGTTGAACTTCATGTTTGCATTTCCATAATTGTGCAAAGCTCAAAATGTATCATCGGTTTGGTATATAGCTCTAAATAAACGCAATTCTAAAACTCCATAAAAACGCTCTTGAAAACCACACACACACATGCACACACATACACACATTCCTGTTTTTGTTTTAATATTTGCTTGTTTCTTCTTCATTTTTAGACAACACTATCATTAGTATTTTTTTAAGGAGCTCTTTTTTCTTATTTTGTATACATAAAACACATTCTTAATATGTTGGTGAAACACACACACACACACTCACACACACACACACACACACACCACACACACACACACACACACACACACACACACACACAATATATATATATATATATATATATATATATATAAAAGGAATAACAACAAAACCAGTGATGTCTTTGTAAAACAACTTGTATTAAAACCTTTTAGGCAGACAAATTTCGCTGTTTCGCTGTTTATATATATATATATATATATATATATATATATATATATATATATATATATAAACGTACAAGGATTGAAGAAGAAAAAACAACCACACCATTAAACTTTCCTCTTATATATATATTTAATATAACTTTGTTTGTGTCCAATGTATCAGTTTGTGAACTTAAGAAAGAAACTGAATAACTTTAATTTTAACTTTACGATTTTTATTCTGTGTTCTGAAAAGAATAAAAGAAAAATAATGTGCTGATTTACTTTTTCTCACAATGGGGGAGATAGACAATGCCTATGCAAAGACAGCTGTTTCGTCTTTGAGAAAGACTCTTCAGTCTGCATATCGGCCTGCAAAGAATGTCCACAGTGAACATTCAAACTGAGCTAGAAAACCCTCTCCAAGAGAAAGGTTGTCCTCTTTGCACCAGATTGAAAGTCCACAATAAAAGCAAACCAGCACTTAATTAAAAAGAAATGGTAAAAATCTTGTGTAAAATAACAAAAATAATAATGTTCTAAAATTACAATCCCTCGAAGAGAGTAGAAGAGATGGGATGCCATGTTGGTGGATCCAGTGAAGGATTCAATAGGGGAGGTCATAGAAATCATATATATATATATATATATATATATATATATATATATATATATATATATATATATATATATATATATATATATGATTTTGTAGAGATTTCCATAGTTTAACTTCTGAAAGTTTTAATGTGTATATTTTAACTGGAGTTTTAATGTGTGTTAACCCTTGGATTCAAACCTGCAGACTACCTGATGAAGCTTAAATAAAGCGAAAGCTCGTACAAAATATGTGTGGAGTGGGAAGCCTAGCTGTGCGGTTGTTATTTTTTACTGTTTTATATATATATAGTTTGCTTTGATGAAGCTTTTCTGTGTCCAATGTCTTTTTTTGTGAACCTCAGAAACAAAACCAGTTAACGTTAACTTTGAGTAATGTTCCGTGTTTAAAAAAAAAAAAAAAAAAAAAAAGAATTATATAAATTGTTGCTGATTTACTTTTTCTCCCAATGGGGGAGGGACAGTGCCTTATGCAAAGACAGCTGTTTCGACCTAAGAGAAGGTCTCATCAGTTTACATGATCGGCCTGCAATTTGACTGTCCAGTGGATGCCAACCTGAGCAAAAAAGACATGCTACAAGAGAATGGTGTCCTCTTTCAATCAAATCGAAAATCCATAATAAAAGCAAACCAGCACAAAGTTAAACCAGAAATAGTAAAAAAATCTTATGAAAATCTTATGTAAAATGAACAAAATAATAATGTTCTGAAATTTTTAATTTCAAAACCTAATAGACATGACTAGGGAGGGCTAACTACTGAGATGGTATCCAAATTAAGGATAAAAATAGCATGAAAGAAAAATCTCAGTGAATAGCCAGCTCCATACCCCTACTCTGAAGGACTGAAAAGTTAGTGCATTTGAAATGCAGAATAGTTTGCTTTGATAAAGCTTTTCAAAAAATAAAAATAAATAAAAAAATTATATAAATTGTGCTGATTTACTTTTTCTCCCAATGGGGGAGGGACAGTGCCTTATGCAAAGACAGCTGTTTCGACCTAAGAGAAGGTCTCATCAGTTTGCATGATCAGCCTGCAATTTGACTGTCCAGTGGATGCCAAACCCGAGCAAAAAAAGACATTCTACAAGAGAAAAGCTTTATCAAAGCAAACTATTCTGCATTTCAAATGCACTAACTTTTCAGTCCTTCAGAGTAGGGGTACGGAGCTGGCTATTCACTGAGATTTTTCTTTCATGCTATTTGTATCCTTAATTTGGATACCATCTCAGTAGTTAGCCCTCCCTAGTCATGTCTATTAGGTTTTGAAATTAAAATTTCAGAACATTATTATTTTGTTCATTTTACATAAGATTTCCATAAGATTTTTACTATTTCTGGCTTAACTTTGTGCTGACAAAATGGCATGGGTATCTTTTCTACTTGACACCCTCTCACAAAGTTTTGCCTCGACAGAGTAACTGCCCCTAAACAAATCACTCACTAGGCCTCAGTTGAGCTATACAGCCGAAGGTGAAAAGACCTGTACATTGTTTTACGTGCGATAACTTTTTAAGGTATGTAGATGTACATTATACTACCACAAGGTGTGTGTGTGTGTGTGTGTGTGTGTGTGTGTGTGTGTGTGTGTGCGCGTGTGCGTGTGTGTGCGTGCGTGCGTGTGCGTGTGCGTGTGCGTGCGCGTGTGCGCGCGCGCGCGTGTGTGTGTATGACCGGGTGGGTGTGTGGTGGTGGTGTTGCCAACACTGTTGTGTGTGTGTGTGTGTGTGTGTGTGTGTGTGTGTGTGTGTGTGTGTAAGTAATATGATTAATTTTGGTCAAAATGTCATTGTTGTTGCAGTTCCCTGAGGAAGCGGACGCATAGTCCGCGAAAATTCGGAGGAAAATAAAAAGAAAATGTCCAAAACTTCCGCTCCTTGTTTTAATTGATTATTTTACACTATTACTGGCTTTTACCAGAACAAACAAGTGATGTGGTGCCACCCAAAGCAGGGGATTTACTTTCTACTTACAATATATATTCTTCAATTCTTGTACGTTTATATTATACTTGGAAGAAGGAAAGCGCATCAGTCTACCTGATCCAGGCACACCTCTCTACATTCCTCCTCACCGGGAGTATGTTGGTGTTTACTACGATTTCTATGACCTCCCTTATTGAATCCTTCACTGGATCCACCAACATGGCATCCCATCTCTTCTACTCTCTTCGAGGGATTGTAATTTTAGAACATTATTATTTTTGTTATTTTACACAATATTTTTACCATTTCTTTTGACCTTAAGTGCTGGTTTGCTTTTATTGTGGACTTTCAATCTGGTGCAAAGAGGACAACCTTTCTCTTGTAGAAAGTCTTCTAGATCAGTTTGAATGTTCACTGTGGACATTCTTTGCAGGCCGATATGCAGACTGAAGAGTCTTTCTCAAGGACGAAACAGCTGTCTTTGCATAGGCATTGTCTATCTCCCCCATTGGGGGAAAAAGTAAATCAGCACATTATTTTCTTTTATTCTTTTTCAGAACACAGAACAAATCGTAAAGTTAATATTAAAGTTATTCAGTTTCTTTCTTAGGTTCACAAACTTAAATATTGGACACAAAAAAAGTTTTATTCAAGCAAACTTCTATGATATAAGAGGAAAGTTTAATGGTGTGGTGGTTGTTTTTCTTCTTCAACGCTTGTTGCGTTCAGTCTATATATATATATATATATATGTATAATATATATATATATATGTGGTGGGAGTATGTTGGTGTGTTTACTACGATTTTCTATGACCTCCCATATTGAATCATTCACTGGATCCACCAACATGGCATCCCATCTCTGTCTACTCTGTGGTGATGGGATGTGTAATTTTAGAACATTATTATTTTTGTTATTTTGCACAAGATTATTACCATTTCTTTTGAATCAAGTGCTGGTTTGCTTTTATTGTGGACTTTTTGAATCTGGTGCAAAGAGGACAACCTTTTTCTTGTAGAAAGTCTTCTAGCTCAGCTTGAATGTTCACTGTGGACATATCATTGCAGGCCGATATGCAGACTGAAGAGTCTTTCTCACAAAGACGAAACAGCTGTCTTTACATAGGCATTGTCTATCTCCCCCATTGGGAGATAAAGTAAATATCAGCACATTATTTTATATTTTGGTTCTTTATCAGAACACAGAACAAATCGTAAAAGTTAAAATTAAAGTTCATTGAGTTTTTTTGATAGGTTCACAAACTGATACATTGGACACAAAGAAAGTTTTATTAAAGTTAACTATATATATATAAGAGGAAAGTTTAATGGTGTGGTTGTTTTTTCTTCTTCATTTCTTGTACGTTTATATCATACTTCGAAGAAGGATAGCGCATCAGTCTACCTGATACAGGCACACCTCTCTACATTCCTCCTCACTGGGAGTATGTTGGTGTTTACTACGATTTCTATGACCTCCCCTATTGAATCCTTCACTGGATCCACCAACATGGCATCCCATCTCTTCTACTCTCTTCGAGGGATTGTAATTTTAGAACATTATTATTTTTGTTATTTTACACAATATTTTTACCATTTCTTTTGAATCAAGTGCTGGTTTGCTTTTATTGTGGACTTTCAATCTGGTGCAAAGAGGACAACCTTTCTCTTGTAGAAAGTCTTCTAGCTCAGTTTGAATGTTCACTGTGGACATTCTTTGCAGGCCGATATGCAGACTGAAGAGTCTTTCTCAAAGACGAAACAGCTGTCTTTGCATAGGCATTGTCTATCTCCCCCATTGGGAGAAAAAGTAAATCAGCACATTATTTTATTGTGTTCTTTTCAGAACACAGAACAAATCGTAAAGTTACAATTAAAGTTATTGAGGTTTTTTCTTAGGTTCACAAACTGATACATTGGACACAAACAAAGTTTTATTAAAGTTAATATATATATATATATATATATATATATATATATATATATATATATATATATATACATCTGAAGAAAAAAACACAACAAATCCTTTGTAAGTTCTAAGTTTTTATCCAAGCTTTCGAGGGGGTAACCCCTCTTTTTCAAGGTACAGAACTGACAAAGGTAGAAACACCACGTAAAAAAAAGACTTATGACGTAGAACGATGACATTACATAGAAACTAAAAATGACGTATCCTTAAACTTTATCATTGTCTTGTCAACACTCCCCCCCCACCCACCCACCACCCACCCCCAACACACACACATATCACCCTCTCCCTACCCTCTCTCCTCTCTCTATAAAAAAGTGAAAATGTAGGATAAGTCGATACAATTATGAAAAATGAAGTGACAATTAAACCCTATTTAATGAAGAAATGTTTCTTCTAAATTAAAACCAATAATTATGCTAAAACTAAAGACACGATTTGTTTATCAACAAAAGGTATTATTAGGACTGAGCAAAAAGTCTATGACTCTAGTGAATGGAGTGACGTAGAAAAGCAATGAATGGATGACGCAAGTTTTGAATGACGTGATGGTATGACGAAATAGGCGGCACACTTGTTCTGAATGAAACGACGTACATGATCTATCTTTTTATCTCTTCACCATCTTCTTCCCTATCCCCAACTCCTCAAATATCCTCCCCCACTACCATCCTCATTCCCCCCTCACCCCCCCCTTTTTTTTTTTTTTCTTTCTTTTTTCCCCCCCCCTTTTTCCCCCCTATCCAACCTTCTCTCAACCCTCCCCTCCCCCTATCCTGCCCCCCCCCCCCCACCCCACACACACACACACAAAACCCCCCTTAAATTTAGTTTTTTTATGTTTTTGGTCGCCTTTTTTGGGCCATCACTTTTTCTTTTTCTTTTGACTTTGTTGTTGATTTCACTTTGTCTTGTCGTTCAGTCCAGTTGGATGTTCTGATCTTAGTTTATGCATCCAGAACTTCTCCCGCTCCTCCCTACGCTTCCTGTCATCCAGGAACTGCTTTTCAATGGACAGACACCTCATGTCCTGCAGGCAGTGGTCTGGCTGGTTAAAGTGCCGAGTCACCAGGGTTCCCACGTTCTGCCTGATGTGGCTCCTGTGTAGAGCAAAGCGGGTCTTCAGGCTGTTGCCCGTCTCCCCAATGTATTGTGACCTGGGGCATTTCCGGCAATACAACAATTACACAACGTTAGACGTTGTGCATGTCATATGGTGCCGGATATGGAATGATTCCCCAGTCACAGCACTGGAGAAGCAGGTGGCCTCCTGAAGATGCTCGCGACAGGTGACACACATCTTGGCACACCTGAGAACTCCTGGCGCTTGGCTGCTGTCTACGTGTGGAGGAATGACTGATGGCATGAGAAGGGCTCGCAGATTTTTGGGGTTTCTTTCTCCAACGACTGGCAACTCAGGAAGAGCCCTCTTCATGACCTGGTTACGATGGAGTGCCACTTGTTGCTCCCTCAGCCATTTCCTGAGTGGTTGGTTCGCAGGATTATGCGTGATCACAAAGGGAACTCTATGGCACTCCTTCCTAACCCTGTATTTGAGAAGCTCCTCCCGAGGTACTGTGCTGACCCTTCTCGTGGCATCAGTGAGGACAGCCTGTTTGTAGCCTCTGCATCTCAGCGAATCCATGATTTCACGGCTACGCTGAGTGAAATCCTGGTCTGCAGAACAGAGGCGTCGTACTCGCAAGAGTTGGCTATAAGGGAATATTATCCCGGCAGTGTCGTGGATGACAGGAAGAATGGGGGAGGTACGCTCTTTTGTCTGTTGCCTTAGTATGCAAGTCTGTTTGCAGGAAGTTGTTCTTCTTTTTCACCATGATGTCTAGGAAGGGCAACTCCTCCAAAGACACTTCCATTGTGAACTTGATAGTTGGATGGAAATTGTTGAGATGGTCACGGAAGATGTCCAGCTGCTGTTGTGTGCTCATCCACAACATCAGGATATCGTCAATAAAGCGTTTCCAAAAGTTGGTATCAATGGGAACTGGGCTGGCTGCCAGTAGCTTTTCCTCCAACCAGCCCATGAAGAGGTTGGCAACTGAAGGGGCGGCTGGTGTACCCATGGCTGTGCCATGAGTTTGGTGGTACACCTTCCCCTCGAAGGTGAAGAAATTATTTTCAATCACGTGTTGCACAACCTCTATCACAGAGCTGATTGGAGGAGAGTCTGGAGATGGTAACACTGACATGAAATGGCGGATTGCTTCGTACATTTCCTCGTGGGGAATGTTTGTATAGAGTCCCACCACGTCAATTGTTACTAGCTTTACCTCAGGGTCAAAACGGTCCGTAGGTCTCGTTCCAATGTTTAATGATATTCAGAACATGGGTGGAGTCTTTGATGTAAGACGGCAGACTGGGACACTAGAGGTTGTAGCCAGCTGTCTACCAAGCTGTCTACCTCTTATATATATATATAAGAGGAAAGTTTAATGGTGTGTTTTTGTTTTTACTTCTTCATTTCTTGTACGTTTATATATATATATATATATATAGTTTGCTTTGATAAAGCTTTTCTGTGTCCAATGTCTTTATTTGTGAACCTCAGAAACAAAACCAGTTAACGTTAACTTTGAGTAACGTTCCGTGTTCAAAAAAAATAAAAATAAAAAAAAATAAAAAATAAAAAAAAATTATATAAATTGTGCTGATTTACTTTTTCTCCCAATGGGGGAGGGACAGTGCCTTATGCAGTGCCCAGTGTCTTTGCATAAGGCACTGTCCCTCCCCCATTGGGAGAAAAAGTAAATCAGCACAATTCATATAATTTTTTTTTTTTTTTTTTTTTTTTTTTTTTTTTTTTTTTGAACACGGAACATTACTCAAAGTTAACTTTAACTGGTTTTGTTTCTGAGGTTCACAAATAAAGACATTGGACACAGAAAAGCTTTATCAAAGCAAACTATTCTGCATTTCAAATGCACTAACTTTTCAGTCCTTCAGAGTAGGGGTACGGAGCTGGCTATTCACTGAGATTTTTCTTTCATGCTATATATGAATATATATATATTTTGCTTTGATAAAGCTTTTCTGTGTCCAATGTCTTTATTTGTGAACCTCAGAAACAAAACCAGTTAACGTTAACTTTGAGTAATGTTCCGTGTTCAAACAAAAAATATATATATATATATATATATACACACACACACACACATATACACACACACACACACACACACACACACACACACACACACACACACACACACACACACACACACACACACACAATCATTTAGAATGACACACACCAAAATCACAATAATAGTCACATAGAAATCCCTTAGAACTACAATGTGTCATAGCTATACACATTTATCAGTTATCCAATGGGGAATAATGGAAGATAAGGCAGCCAGGCACCATCAAAGGAATAGTTCTTATGTTCAATACAAGCAGCATATTTTTCAGTCAGATATCTATGTTGTAAAATATTGAGAAATACTATTAATGAGGGCAATGTTTCCTGCAGTTTACATTTATAATTGTAGAATTTTGCAAGCAAAATAATCAAGTCCATTACAGAGTCTGACGCTACTTCATCCTGAAAGCCAAAGAGCACCAACAGATCAGTAAAAGAGAAATGTGTACAACTGGCACACTTTTCATTCAAAAGCTGCTCAAAACTCTTCCAGAATGCATTGATCTCGGAACAAGACCAAAACAGATGTAAACATTGCTTGTTTCTTGAATTAATTTGTTTGCTTGTTTATTTTCCTTTTCTTGTTCGCTACTTTGGAATGTTTAGTTCTTTATTTCTCTTTACATCATTTTTTTATTGATGGCTTGTTGAAAAAAAAGCATGTCACTTGGTTATACAATGTTCCCACCTGGAAATATAATTTTGACTTGACTTGACTTCACACACACACACACACACACACACACACACACACATACACACACACACACACACACACACACACACACACACACACACACACACACACATGCACACATACACACACACATACACACAAACACACAAACACGCGCACATGCTTAAAACTCTCGTCTTAAAATGGTACAGTTAAAGTTTTCAGTCTTCAAAAGTGCAAGATTAATCAATATTTAAGCATACATAATTGCATATATTAATGTCTAATAATGCACAATTACTGCCCGTAATAGTAAACTCGTCTCACAAGCATTACTATGGCGCACAAAACGTGTCAATACTGCATGCAAAGACTCCATACTTTTCGAACAGTATTGCTAAACAAAACACGAAAAAACCCGCCCGTTTCCAAATGGAACGATCCCTTTAAGAAAGGATCGATCCTTTTCGCGAAAGTATCGAATACGAGTACGAATATTTAATCAAATCAAGGCCAAGGCCCCATCCTGATGGAGCTCACATAAACACAATTGCCAAATAGAACATAACAAAGCAAGCAAGCAAACAAGACTATCATAATCATAGTAACTCAACTCGCAAAAGTATTACTTTGTGAAAAGGATCGCGCACTGAAAAACACACCTATCGATACTTTCCGTAATTTACGAAAGTATGGATCCTTTTTGAGTGAACGTATCTATACTTTGAATCGAAACGCGCATTTACGAGCTCTACCGAACGAGTCACATAAATTAAAAAATGTGTTGACCATGATTTGGCATGGACTATTCCTTGGTTGTGTCTACTGCAGGTCTCGTCGCCTCGTCAGCCATTCTGTCCGTTGTGATTCCCACCAACATAATGTGTGCTGCTTTGGCAATTTCCTATTCCAAATGTATATGCGTTCATTTTATCGGCAAAACTCGCAAACTCTCGACCCTTTTGCATCGATCCTTTTGGGAGCGAGCCATACCGATTAAGGATAATGTTTGAAAAGTATGGTGTTAATTTTATCGGCAAAACTCACACACTCTCGATCCTTTTGCATCGATCCTTTTGGGAGCGAGCCATGCC
>CM065704.1:46724910-46727410 GCA_017654935.2 Phymorhynchus buccinoides | reverse complement strand
GAGGACGAGAGCGCGAGAGACAGAGAGAGACACCACAGACACACACACAGAGAGAGAGACAGGCAGAGAGAGAGAGAGAGAGAGAGAGATGAGAGAGAGAGAGAGAATGAAATTAATGAGTTGATGAATGAATGCATTTCATTTTTGTTTTGAGGATAATAGAATACATCTAATTGGTGTATTAAGTGTGTGTATACGTGTGTGAGTTAGGGGCATGTGTGTGTCTGCGTGTCTTGCGTGCATGCTTACATCTGTACTTAATGATGATTATGATTATGTGTGTTTGTGTTCTCTCTCTCTCTCTCTCTCTCTCTCTCTCTCTCTCTCTCTCTCTCTCTCTCTCTCTCTCTCTCTCTCTCTCTCTCTCTCTCTCTCTCTCTCTTTCTCTTCTCTCTCTCTCTCTTGTTATTTCTGTCTCTCTCTCTCTCTCTCTCTCTCTCTCCCTCACCCCTCTCTCTCTCTCCCACTCTCCCTCAGTCTTTGCCTGTCTGTGTGTCTGTCTCTATGGGTATGAGGAGGGGGGGGGAGGGGTGTAGCGGGGGTGCTTGCTGTCTGCGTGTGCTTGAGTTTTGCGTGAATCTGATATTTTAATATTGGAAATGTGATCTTTTATTACATACATATCATTTTGTTCGACGAATATGTTGTGTGAAAAAGAGAGGTGACTGCAGCGGATTAGTGGGTGGGGGTGGGGACTTGATTGTGATTTGACTTTGGGTTTGATTTTCTATGCGTGCATGGGCGAACGCGAGTGTGTGTTCGTGTGTGTCGTTTCTCTTCATTTATTTTCAATTTCAATTCTTTTTTAATGACGTCAATATGTTGGCTTTTTTTCTTCATTTTTGTTTGGTACAGGAGGCTTTAGCCAGCTGGAGCTGGCGAGTGCGTGCATTTTCAAGTTCATATTTGTCTTCCGTTTGCATAATTATGTTATTATCTCTTATTCTGCTTGTGTATATTTATATGTATCTTGTATGATCTGTGGCTCGTATGTCCTGGTATTCTATTGTTTATTTATATAATAGTGAATTCGTATTACCTGTATTATCATGTTCATGTGTATTTTGTATATGCGTTGTATCTGTAAGGCGCTTTGAGCTGTTGTCAGGATACTGCGCCATATAAATGGTATTAATTAATTATGTATTATTATTGTTTAACGTTTTACGAGCCACCACGCACACATTTCCATTTTATTGGATGAATAAATATTGTGATTGTGTGAAGCATAATTGCTTTTTTTTCTTCTTCATCCAGTCCTCTAAATAAACAAAATAAAATAAAGTTCCAAAATAAAAATATCGCTGTCAAATGTTGATAGATTCCTGTAAGTGATTTCGGAATTCTGATGCCTTTCTTTGACGGATCATACAGATAGGGAACTGGTCACTACAGCCCAAAATAGGAACAGTCGTTTCGATGACAGTGTTTTGATTTGTGACATAGACATGGTCAATTAATGTACTAGAAGAGTTCGTGACACGAGTTGGTGTTCTGATTAGCTGCGTCAGGTTAAATGATTAATATGTCTGTAGGGGCCTACCCAACGATTACTTGATTTGAATAAATTTAAGTTAAAGTCTCCTAATGGTATAATGTCTTTCGAGTCTTCATCAACTTCCTCCATCATATAGATACATCTATTCATACAGTTAGTGTTTTCAGCAGGTGAGATTAATATTGGCTTTTATTTGTTTTACTTCAAAAGAGAGAGAGAGAGAGAGAGAGAGAGAGAGAGAGAGAGAGAGAGAGAGAGAGAGAGAGAGAGAGAGAGAGAGAGAGAGAGAGAGAGAGAGAGAGAGAGAGAGAGAGAGAGAGAGAGATAGAGAGATACAGACAGACAGACAGACAGACGGAGTCAAGGGTTGCAGACCATATGTATTCATGATATGCAAAGGACTCGGTGGTGTGTGCAATAAAGCGGACACATACACACGGCTTACACCGCAATGCGTTCGCAAATCAGGCGGCCAGCTTAGAAACCAATTCCAGAAGCCT
Source organism: Phymorhynchus buccinoides (assembly GCA_017654935.2). Taxonomy (NCBI): domain Eukaryota; kingdom Metazoa; phylum Mollusca; class Gastropoda; order Neogastropoda; family Raphitomidae; genus Phymorhynchus; species Phymorhynchus buccinoides. Next base: position 46,725,412 of record CM065704.1, on the reverse strand, counting down.
AAATACACGACCTGAAGGTACAACAAGGAGTACAGATGGAAAACTACTCCAAACACCGTTCCAATTGGCAATGCAAGAGGTCAGAGTATAGCCCTAACAAGAAAATAATAAACATGGCAGTTGACGCTCATAAAGATGCTGATATTATGCGAAATGAGTACTAAATGTCCTCATGGCTGTAAACACAGTTAAGATTTAAGGTCGTGTTCCTCTGGACCACAATATACAACAACAGCTGTGAGCTAAATTTCCAATCATAATGTAACGAATTGACCTTAACTGGGGAATCATGCAAAGCAGCGTTGACCCGCCTTGGTGCATGAAGTAACATAGGTAGCCTACCACACGATTCACAATTAAACCAACAATGATTTGCTGGGGGCGTTTAAATATATGTAGTATTGGGATTCAAATTCACTTTCGCGAATTCAAATTCACATTCACCGAAATCAACAACAAAATATATTTGAGACATATCAAATGTGTTGATGATTTGAACAGA
>CM065704.1:46717410-46719910 GCA_017654935.2 Phymorhynchus buccinoides | reverse complement strand
ATATATATATATATATATATATATATATATATATATATATATATATTTGAGAGATTTGAGAGAGACGCACGCATGCACTTACTATCTCAATCTCAAATACACACTTTCGACATTCTTTTGTTTATAGCATATCTCTCTCTCTCTCTCTCTCTCTCTCTCTCTCTCTCTCTCTCTCTCTCTCTCTCTCTCTCTCTCTCTCTCTCTCTCTCTCTCTCTCTCTCTCTCTCTCTCTCTGATCCATTGGTAGATGAAATAGAGGATGAACAAAGTGATGAGCCCTTGTTTGACGACCCTATAACAGCAGATGAAGTGAGAGCGGGTATTATAAATTTGAAAACAGATAAAAGCCCAGGACCAGATAGAGTAATAAGTGAAATGTTGAAGCATGCCAATGAAAATGTGATTTATTTTTGTGTGTCTTTGTTTAATCATTTGTTTAACCATGGATTGTTTCCCTTGTCTTGGTCTAAGTCTATTATTGTACCCATTTATAAAAAAGGAGATCAACATAACCCAGACAATTATAGAGGTGTATCTTTGACAAGTATAATTAGTAAAGTATATACTCCTATTTTGAATAGAAGGTTGACTCGTTGGGCTGAAAGGGAAGGGAAAATTGTAGAGGAACAAGCAGGGTTTAGGTCAGGTCATAGCACAGTTGATCATATTTTTACTTTGTATGCTTTAGTTCAAAAGTTTTTTAAGAAAAATAATAAATTATACGTTGCTTTCGTAGATTTTAAGAAAGTATTTGATTCAGTAAATAGAAGCGTGTTGTGGCATGTTCTTAGAAAAACAGGAGTTAATGGAAAGTTGTATTTTGCTCTTCTTGGTATATATGATTCAGTTCTAGCATGTGTTCGAGAAAAAGGTTTGTATTCTGATTTATTCAATTGCCCAAGGGGAGTGAAACAAGGCTGTTTATTGAGCCCTCAAATGTTTGCATTTTTTATAAACGAATTGGCTATAGAAATGTCACAAAAAGGCAGACATGGCATACAACTGATTGCAGGTGCTGTTGAACTGTTTATGCTTTTATTTGTAGACGATGTAATTCTACTTTCTAGTACTGTTGTTGGCTTACAAAACCAGCTAAATGTCTTAAAAAATGACGCAGACAGACTCCAGCTGTCTATTAATTTAGATCAAACAAATATCATTGTCTTTCGTATGGGTGGACACTTATCCCAGCATGAAAAATGGACATATGGAAATATACATGTAAACGTAACCAATAGTTATAAGTATTTGGGGATGATGTTTACAACTCGTTTAAGTCTAAATGTAGGATGGCGGGAAATGGGAAGAAAGGGTAAAAAGGGAGTGGTAGAAATTTTAAGATGCATGAAGAAATTGAACACAGTTGATCCATCTCTATTCTGGAAGTTATTTGATACTCAAATAGCACCTATGCTAACGTATGCGGCAGAAGTGTGGGGATTAGATGAAAATTTAGAAATGGAAAAGGTACACACTATGGCTATTAAGAGATTCATGAACATTCCTCTGCATTCATCTAACACTATGGCTTATGGCGATTCCGGAAGATATCCATTATATATTCAAACATTTTCTAAATGCATTAAATATTGGTTAAAACTTTTAAAACGTCCAACGTCAAGGTTATGCAAACAAGCGTATGACATGCTATTCTCCCAAATGGAATCAGGACACAATAATTGGGTTAGTAAAGTAAAACAAGTTTTAACTGTTAACGGGTTTGGCATTGTATGGCTTAGTAAAGAGGTAGGGGATGAAAGGGCATTTATCTTAGAATTTAAGGATCGTTTGATAGCCTGTTGCACACAGAATTGGCATTCTAAAATGGAAGACAACGAAAAGTATTCATGTTTTTTCTCTTTTAAAAGTATTTTACAGCCTGAAATGTTTTTGAAGTCTGTCGCTAATAAATGGCACAGAAGCATGTTAGCCAGATTTAGAAGTAGAACTCTTGGTTTCAGAGCGAACACAAATTGGTTTAGTAATGAAGTTACTGTTGATAATGTTTGTATTTTATGTTCAGGTAATGTCAAAGAAGATGAAGTTCATTTCATTTTTTCATTGTAAAGCATATGAGGATAAGAGGAAGAAATCAAAATTGTTTACTATGATGCCAGCAAAATCTTACACTTTGTTTGAATTATTATCTTCTAATGATGAAAATATTGTTCGATTGTTCGCTAAGTACATAGCTGAAGCTTATGACATCAGAGAAAAGAAAATGTTGATTACAAGTTCCGAATAATACAGTGCTCTAGTTCTTTATATACATAACATGTATAAGTTTGGTGATCAGTTTTTCGTTTGACTTTTTCTTTCTTCTTCTTAGACTTGTACATGTATTCGTATATTACGACGACAATTGTTATCACTGTAAATGTTATTGGTCTTTCTTTATAGAATATATTGTATTATATGTTGTTATATTGTGTCCAACGTTGACTCAATTTGCATTTATTCATAATACATTTAATCTTTTTCGTTTTTTTGCATGAATTCC
>CM065704.1:46704910-46714910 GCA_017654935.2 Phymorhynchus buccinoides | reverse complement strand
GGGGGGGGGGGGGGGATGCTAACTTTAGTACACTATGTAAGATACTGGAACTTCGGAGAGTAGCGTATACGCACACGCTCAAGCGCCTCACGCACGCAGAGACAGAGAGAGAGAGAGAGAGAGAGAGAGAGAGAGAGAGAGAGAGAGAGAGAGAGAGAGAGAGAGAGAGAGAGAGAGAGAGAGAGAGAGAGAGAGAGAGAGAGAGAGAGAGAGAGAGAGAGAGAGAGAGAGAGAGAGAACTTGAAAAACTTGAAACTTGGAAACTTAGACTTTATTTTCCAAGGATATAGATTTTAGGCAAAGCCTATTCTTCCAATCTGTCCTTGATACATATATGCTTAACACAAAAGACAAACATGGCAAGGTATACCATTATACATACAGAGCTGAATACAAAGGTAGCAAAGCAGTTGATATTATGAAACATAGATAGGCTGAAATATGGAATGATCAAAGTTGCATATTGTTAATACTCGCGCGTGCATGCAAGCATGCAACCATACTTACACACTTGCGCGCATGTATATAAACGAAACATACATTATAGAACAGGGCAATATATATATACATTCATCATATGGTATGTAACAGGTACCAATTTGCATTAAATTGAGGACAATATTTCTAACATAATTAGGCACATTGTAGGCGAACAGTTAACAAATAGAATACAATTCATAAAATGAAAGGAATACATATTAACATCGGCGTAAGCATCTAGCATATTATGAGATATGACCCTGGGGGGAAATGAGCTTAAGGAGGGTCGAATGTTAGTGTCGTTCGAAGACTCGTTTTGAAGGCTGAGATAGAGGAGCATAATTTAGTGTCACACGGAAGGGAGTTCCATATGAAAGAACCCGATAATGTAAAGCTCGAATTAAGTTTATCAATTCTTGTTTGTGGTAAAATATAATTACTTGAACCAGAACGTTGTGAGGCTTGTGTAACTAGATTTTTCAGATATTGTGGAGCTAAGAAGTAATGTACTTTGTACATGAGAATGGCTTTATTGTAGCTAAGCTGTGATTGCAGTGGTAGTATGTCTAACTGAGCTTGTTTTTCAAATGTACTGAGTTCAGGATCAGGGATAATTATTTTAGCTGCCCTTTTGTACATAGAATTGAGTTTCAATAGGTGACAATTAGCTGCAGAGTCCCAAACTACAGATGCGTAGTTAATGTGCGAGAGACAGTGGGCATGAAACAACCATTTTGCGTGCATCTATATCTATGAAGGGTGTAAGTTTCTTTAGTAGGAATAGGCTGCGTGCAAGTTTATGTGTCATTTTTTTCAATATGGGATTACCATTTTAGTTCGTCGTCTATTATCACTCCTAGGACTCGGTGCTCGCGTACTTGGTCCATGGCATTGTCATTAATATAAACATTTAAAACTAGAGGTTCTTTCTGATGCTTTTGTCTTGAAGTAATTACCATGCTTTTGCTTTTGGTTGGATGGAGGACCATACGGTTTGGGCTACACCAATCAGAGACATCATGTAAAGCTGACTGCAGACATATTTGAATCGAAGGTAGGTTAGTTGCACTAGAATGGAGAGAAGTGTCATCAGCAAAGAGATCACATGAGACAGAGTCAGTTGATATTGATAGAGGTAGATCATTAATGAACAGGCAGAATAGAAGAGGCCCTAAGACAGATCCTTGGGGCACGCCTGTCTTTATGACCTCAGTGCACGAATTTATGCCATTACTAAGGACAAACTGTGTTCTATTAGTAAGATAGGATGCAAAGAAAGAGACAGTATTTTCGTCTCGTAGATATAGTGCCAGTTTTTTAAGTAGTATTTCATGATTCACAAGATCAAATGCTTTCTTAAAGTCTAGGAATACAGAACCCGTCATTTTGCCTTGATTAATTGCTGAAAGCCATGTGTCACAGAGATGGACTAGGGCAGTTTGACAAGAGTGGTGATGTCGAAAGCCGGATTGTAATGGGTGAAAGAGATTATTAACTTCAAGATAGTGCATTAGATGTTTATGAATATGTTTTTCTAGCGGCTTAGACAGAACTGAAAGAAGAGAAATTGGCCTAAAATTGTTCAAATCAGAAATATCTTTACTTTTAGGCAATGGTATAACGTTTGATGATTTGAAACGAGGTGGAACTATGTTCTGGTCTACACACGCGTTGTATATGAAAGTAAGAGGTTCTACTATGTAGGGAAGTGAGAGTTTTAAGAGAGAGCTATTTATTTTATCAGGTCCCATTGATTTTGTATTCTTTAGACTTGAGATAAGGGAGCCAACTTCGTGAATAGCCAAAGAAGGTACTTTAAATGAATTGCCAGGTTTAACATTAGTATTACACAAGGTTTGAAGATGAGGTGGAGGGTTATATTATTTAGCAGGCTGTGATGTATCTGTTGGACTTAGAGACTCTGCTAAGTTTATAAAGTGTTTATTGAATGAGTCTGATGACCAGTTATAGTTATACGTCTGCTGGCGATTGGACTTGTGTGTGATAGTGTTTATGGCTCGCCATAAAGTAGATGTGTCATTGTTTATATATACTATTTTGTTGAAGTGTTGCTTCCTGGAGTCACGAATAAGGTCATTGACTTTGTTTCATAGTTTTTTAAATTCTGATTCAGCGTTTTCACGCTCCAGTCGCTTTTCTGCTTTAACGTCATCAGGTAGTGAATCAATGTTTTCTTTCTTCAGCAATTTGTATTTGTATACCAGTTGACATCGTGTTTTCATTGCTTCAGCTATTTGGGGAGTTAGCCAACCAGGAAGAGTAGAACTTTTCACTCGTTTGCTTCTAAGAGGTGCGTGCTTCTCAATTACGAACAAAAATGTAGAACAAAATACATCAAGAGTTTGACCAGGACATGGAAAGTGAAATACATTAGCAAAGTGTGTCATGCTTAAGTCATAGAAGAATGCAGGTTTATCAAAGTGTTTAAATGATTTGTAGTGAATAGTAGTGTGTCCTTTGGTTTGAGTCTTAGGGGGTCTGCACATCCATGTGCATGCAACAGGGGAGTGGTCACTAATACATATGGTATCTAGAACATTGACATCAGTGACTAGGGAAGTGTTGTTGGTGTATACGTGGTCAAGTAGTGTTGCTGAAGTGGGAGTGACTCTGGTAGCTGTAGAGACAAGTTGCTGGAGGCCAAATAGGGTAGTAGTTGATCGCCATGAAATTTGAGGCTTAAATAAGTCATAATTGAAATCACCCAGTAGCAGTATATTACGATTGTTTACCTTGACATTATCCATCATAAACACGAAATCATCCAGGCAATCATATGTAGAGGCAGGGTTTCTGTATAAGTAACCAATTAATAAAGGTGATGATTTAGAATATCTTACTTCTAGCCAAATGCACTCTATATCTGTGGTTTCTAAGTCTAATCTCCTTTGTGCAAAGGGATAAATAATGTCATGAATGTAGACAGCAAGGCCACAGAGAGAGAGAGAGAGAGAGAGAGAGAGAGAGAGAGAGAGAGAGAGAGAGAGAGAGAGAGAGAGAGAGAGAGAGAGAGAGAGAGAGAGAGAGAGAGATTGATTGATTGATTGATTGAATTTTATTTATAGAGGGTAATAAAGTAAGCAATAACATGCTTTTTTTACATCCAGCCCTCTGGACAAAATACATATATAAAAGTAGAAAATGGAAAACGAAAATAAACACATAGAAAGTAATATAAAGCATGCAAAAAACATCCCTATATTGTAACACATCAATAACAAAATCAAACCTATTATTATTAACTATGCTAATTATTAAGATTCAAAATGTGTGAAGTAAGCGCATACACACGGGAAAATAAAACCCAATCCTACTTTTCACACTCATCTTTAAACATTCAAAATAGAGAAGTGCACAAACATAAAAATAAAAAAAAATACCTCAATCATACTTCATCATTAAAATGTACTTATTTGAAAAGAAACCCATGCATATAATAAGTCAAACATAGTATTACTTTACCTACTCATCTTAGCATGCACAATTTAAAATGTAAATACATGTACCCATGGCAACATGAAACCTATTCCTACATTCCATTATTCATTTTTAGCATGAACATATTAAAAAGTAAACACACACTCGTAACAAAAGCAAACCTAGTCATATTATTTGCAAGCGAATACACATATTAAAAAGTAAATACTGCTCATAACGAAATCAAGCCTGAACCTACTTTCTAGTCCTCATCTTTAGCACACACATAAGTAAAACTTAACTCATTACAAAATTAAAACTAATCCTTATTTTACATACTCGTAACATGTACACATTTTGAATATAAAGCCGATACACATAATAAAATCAAGCCTAAGCCCATTTTACATACTAATCTTAAAAATACATTAAGCTTAAATGTAAGCACATACACATGACAGAATAAAACCAAATCCTATTCTACATACTCATCTTTAACATGCACGCATTTTGGAGTAAACACTTATGCATAACAAGATGAAACCCAATCCTATAATAATAATAGTAGCAATAATAATAATAATAATCAAAATAATAATAATTCATATAGCGCTAAACTCCATATAGTAGTATGCTCGTTGCACGTTACAAAAGCAACAATGAAAGATGGAAAACATTAATTAAAATCAGCAAGAAAGTCATACCACCAACATTCGAATACAAAGAAATAAAGTAACGAAATAACATGATTTTCACTCACAAAGACATCCACCCTCGTTCACCAAGCACTGTCACTCTCTCATTGCACATCACACTCACAAAAACTAATAAAAATGTAAACAAGTAACCGGAAGGAATGCACCAATTAATACGTGCGTACACACGGCCCATACTCTCTCTCTCTCTCTCTCTCTCTCTCTCTCTCTCTCTCTCTCTCTCTCTCTCTCTCTCTCTCTCTCTCTCTCTCTCTCTCTCTCTCTCTCTCTCTCTCTCTCTCTCTCCCCGCTCTCTCTCTCTCTCTCTCCATTTTTCCCCCTCCCCCTCTTCCCTCTCTCTCTCTCTCTCTCCCCCTCTCTCCCTCTCTCTTCCTCTCCCTCTCCTCCCTCCCCTTCTCTCCCCCCTCTCTCTCCCCCTCTCCCCCTCTCTCTCTCCCCTCTCTCTCTCTCTCTCTCTCTCCTCTCTCTCTCTCTCATCATACAGGATCCCCAATACAATATATCAAAGAGACACTTTTCGTTACATAAATATAAACATTCTGGCTAAGAGAGAGAGAGAGAGAGAGAGAGAGAGAGAGAGAGAGAGAGAGAGAGAGAGAGAGAGAGAGAGAGAGAGAGAGAGAGAGAGAGAGAGAGAGAGAGAGAGAGAGAGAGAGAGAGAGAGAGAGAGAGAGAGAGAGAGACGGTACTAACAACCTGAAACCGTTATATAGGGGATATATATATATATATATATATATATATTCTTACATGTAGGCTTATATTGACCCCCATTTTGACAAGTCTTTGAAGCGGAAGTGACGTATATCAACACATTGTTCATGTGCTTTATTTCCTTTCCAAAAACAGAAAGTAACGCATGTAAACTTACACCACCATCCCTTTCACGTTCCACAAAACACAATTCTTGTTGTATGTACACTAAATTGAAAGGGGGTTAGGGTAGGATGTGTGAGTGGGGGGGTGCTGTAAGCTGATATAATATATAAATGTTTGATGACTTGGTGATTTTCCAGCTGGCATCTGAAATGGTTTTGTATACATACCTGCTTCTTTGTACCGTTGCTTACTGTTAAGGGAGCAGGAAAGTCTGCTGCCTCTAAGGCTCGGTGTCCATCAGTGTTCTACCGAGGACCCAGCATGTTTGACAATCGTGTGACAGGTAGCACACGCCTTGTTGCTATTGACTCGCTGACAGGCTATGCACACAAGCGGGTCTGCTTCTTTTGGTCTCCATTCCCCAAGACCCAAACAACAAAAGACCCAAACAACATGGGCGACAGCGGACCAAATGCGTACACAACGCACGCCAGTCGGTGTGAATGACATGGCAGCAGGTGTGAGAAAAACACACAGAATGAAACAAAACAGATTATTTGTATTAGCCAGGACACCAGATGTACACCGAGCCTAAGGCTCGGTACTGATCACTGAGTCCTGTCTGGTTTCTTTCGTCCCGAGGGTTTTTTCACACCTACTCAAATGTCATGGCGTGCGTTGTGTACACGTTTTCCCCGCTCTCGCCATTGTTGTCTGGGTCTTGGGGGAGGGAGAGCGAAAGAAGCAGATCTGCCTTGTGTATAATTATGTCAGCGAGTCAAAAGCAGCAAGGCGTTGTGCCACTCGTCAAACAACTGTCAAACACGATGTGCTGTGCAGGACACTGATATGTATCGAGCCTAAAGGGCCAGCCACACGTCCACTAACATCGCACGACTGGACGATATGATTCGACCACGCGGTCTCCAAGAACAACATGTGATTCGCGCTTCGAGATCACGTGATCGAATCGTATGGTACAGTCGTGCGATTTATATCTCTAGTTATAGCTGTGTCTTGCTGTCTTTGCTCCGCTTTCTCTCTAGCTGGTTTCTATCATATTGTAGATTTGTCTTTGTGCTCCCTTTATCTGTTATATACGTGTGTGTGTGTGTGTGTGTGTGTGTGTGTGTGTGTGTGTGTGTGTGTGTGTGTCTCAAATACGTAACTACGTAACACAATTTATCTCACAACAATACTCTCTCTCTCTCTCTCTCTCTCTCTCTCTCTCTCTCTCTCTCTCTCTCTCTCTCTCTCTCTCTCTCTCTCTCTCTCTCTCTCTCTCTCTCTCTCTCTCAGTGATTCCATCTTGCACTAAATTGTCTCCTTACCGCCATTTCCCGTTCCCCATTTTTCATCGTGCGTTTTCCCATGAATCACTCTGTCCCCAGCTAAACTACCCGGATCACGCCACTGCTAAAGCGTGTTGCAAAACTTTTCTGTCTTCCATTTTATTCCGTTTATCTGTCTCTCTGTTTGTCTGTCTTTTCTGTTCTTGATGTCTTGGTCTAAGTCTGTGTCCCCAGCTAAAATATCGGCACTGCTAAGCTTGTTGCAAACCTTTCCTGTCCTCCATTGTGAGTTTCCTCCCGCCCTCTATGTGTTCGTAGATTTCTGTCTGTCTGTCTGCCTGTCTGTCTGTGTTGGTCTACAGTTATGTGTCTCTCTTTCTGTCTGTCTGTCTGTCTGTCTGTATAACTGTGTTGGTCTACAGTTCTGTGTCTGTCTGTCTGTCTGTCTGTGTTGGTCTACAGTTATGTGTCTGTATGTATGTCTGTTTGTGTTGGTCTACAGTTATGTGTCTGTCTGTCTGCATGCCTGTTTGTCTGTCTGTTTGTCTGTGTTTGCCTACATTTATGTGTTTGTCTGTCTGTCGGTATGCCTGTCTGTCTGTGTTGGTCTACATTTCTGTGTCTGTGGGTCAGAGAAAGATATACAGACAACAATACGTAGACAACATAGAGAGATGGTGAGAGAGAACCAAATGCAGCTGCCCTCATTCATGTACAAACCTAGCTCTTCTGGAGAGAGAGAGAGAGAGAGAGAGAGAGAGAGAGAGAGAGAGAGAGAGAGAGAGAGAGAGAGAGAGAGAGAGAGAGAGAGAGAGAGAGAGAGAGAGAGAGAGAGAGAGAGAGAGAGAGAGAGAGAGAGAGAGAGAGAGAGAGAGAGAGAGAGAGAGAGAGAAACATTAGAAATGACAAGGAAAGCGAGACAGGCAGACAGAACGACAGACAGGAGTGACATTGACAGATAGAAAGGCTTCAGACTGAGAGAGACAGATGCACAGACAGAGAAGGAGATCGGGGTGGGGGTGAGGGAACGGCAAGGGTGAATGAGACGCGTCTCTATTAGGAACTGGAACAACAGAAGCTGGACGTAACAGAGGAAGCCAGTGCGGTGCGGCATGTATGCCGGGACATGTATCTATTAGTGCACGCGAGGAGTGCGTGCGTGCGGAATGATGTACGCAATGACATACTGCTGCCTACGGTGATGGCCAAGGCACACCACTCGTCTCTCCGTCCACCCGTCTGCTGGTCTCTCTCACTATGGTCCTCTTCCATTTCTCGCAAACCTTTTGGTCCTTCTAATCTGTCATCTTTTTGTCTAGCTATGGTTCGAGATTAGTTTATTACACACCAAAATAAATGATATTAGTGTACACGATGATGAACATTTGATAGGGAACAGGATACTTATTTTGCCCATGTTTTCTCTCCCTACCCCTTTCTTTCTCCTCCTTCTCCTCCTCTTCCGCCTCCTCCTCCTCCTCCTCCTCCTCCTCCTCCTGCTCTTCCGCATTTTTCTTTTCCTTCTTCTTCTTCTTCTTCTTCTTCTTCTTCTTCTTCTTCTTCTTCTTCTTCTTCTTCTTCTTCTTCTCATAATCACACGTATAACTAGTAGACAAAATGAATCAGAGAGAGAGAGAGAACAATTGAACACAATTGAACACAATTTTAATGTTTTAGGCCTCCGGCCTATAACATAGGAGGTGCGGTGCACACAAAAAACGAAATGACAATAAATGTATAATAATTAATATACTAATAGCATCTTATATATATTTTCGAAATCTGTCTGTCTGTCTGTCTGTGTGTCCCTTATGCACGGCCACAATTCTCAACCAAATTTGGCATCAAGCATCCTTGGCACCCTCCGAAGGTCATGCCGTCCTTACTTTTCGGAAACCTCCGCCAAGGAGTCGTGGGGAGGGGGGGGGGGGGGCACACGCAGCTCGGATTACGGCCACAGTTCTCAACCGATCGACACCAAATTTGGCATCAAGCATCCTTGGCACCCTCCAAAGGTCATGCCGTCCTTACTTTTCTGACACCTCCGCCAAGGGGTCGTGGGGAGGGGGGGGGGGGACCACACGCAGCTCGGATTTACTAAGGCAAGTGCGTGTCAGCTGTGAGCGTGGGGGGGGGGGGGGAGGGGGTTGAGGGAGAGGGGAGGGGGTTGAGGGGAGGAGGGAGGGGATGAGAGGGGCTGGGGGGAGGGGGGGTGGAGGGGGAGGGGGGGGTGGGTGGTGTGGGGGGGGGGGGGGTGTTTCAGGGGGGGGGGCTGGAGGGGGCCACAGTTCTCAACCGATCAACACCAAATTTGGCATCAAGCATCCTTGGCACCCTCAGAAGGTCATGCCTCCCTTACTTTTTGGAAACCTCCGCCAAGGGGTCGTGGGGAGGGGGGGGGACCACACGCAGCTCCACACGCACTTGCGGTTAGTAAATCCGAGCTGTTCGGGTTTGTTTCCTTTTTTTGTTTGTTTGTTTGTTCTTTTCTGTCTGTCCCAAGGATCTCCCGAACCGCTTGACCGAATTGCTTCAAATTTTGTGTGGTGGTGTGTCCCCATGAGAGAAAGGCATATGTGCAAAACGTTTTGCCGTCCTGACCTTGATGTTGGTGTATGACCTTCAAAACCGAAAATCTTTAAGGGGCCATAACTTCCACACCGCAGGTCCTAGAGTCTTGAAACTTGGCATGGATGTACTTTCGCTTATGGCCGTTCTGATGATGGCGTACCAATGAAGGTCAATGTCAAGGTCAGGGAGATCGGTATGCCTTGAAAGTGGTAGGGGTCTAATCATTGGGTTTTACTGTCCCACGCATATCTCCCAAACTGCTTTACCGAATCGTTTCCAGTTTTGTGTGGTGGTGTGTCACCATGAGAGAAGGCATCCACGCATAAATTATCGCTGCAATGACCTTCACCTTGGCGTATGACCTTGAAAACCGAAAATCTTTAAGGGGCTATAACGTCCACACCGTTGGTCTTAGGGACTTCAAACCTGGCATGTAGGCACTTTGGCTTATGGTTGTTCTGATGATTGCATACCGATCAAGGTCAAGGTCAAGGTCATGGAGATCGGTAGGCCTTGAAAGTGGTAGGAGTCAAAAAATTGTATTTTCAGCCACAAAAGTAAAAATATAATATTTTGCGGACCTGGCGAAACCGGTACTCAGCGGTACCGGTACTTGGTGTTACCTGTACAAGGCGTTACCGGTACTAGGCGTTACCGGTACTAGGCGTTACCGGTACTAGGCGT
>CM065704.1:46697410-46699910 GCA_017654935.2 Phymorhynchus buccinoides | reverse complement strand
AAACAACACATTCATCGCTTAAGCCAATAAAGAACGAAACAAAGCAAAAGAAAAGTGGTGAATTATTAGAAAATTCTATTTTCTCTGCAAAACGTGTTATAAGATTCTACATTTGTGTCGCTATATTATCAATGGCAGATTGAAAACTGCTCGTTTATTATTATATCTTCTTATGACGACCCCCTGCCTTTCTCTACTCAATCTTTCATACCACCACCACCCGCATTATCCGCCCACCCTCTTCGTTATCCGTTGTCCCATCGGGCAGTGTGGTGATTATGTGCGGAGGTGCATCACTGGGTCAGATCTGAAATGCCCTGCGCTGGACTGAATGTTGATATTGTTGCAGTGATGAACAGCAGATTAGGAGGGAGCGGGAGAGAGGAGAGGGGGAGGGAGAGAGAGAGAGAGAGAGAGAGAGAGAGAGAGAGAGAGAGAGAGAGAGAGAGAGAGAGAGAGAGAGAGAGAGAGAGAGAGATATGATATTGTGAGAGAGATGATATTGAGAGAGAGAGAGAGAGAGAGAGAGAGAGAGAGAGAGAGAGAGAGAGAGAGAGAGAGAGAGAGAGAGAGAGAGAGAGAGGGAGAGATGGAGAGAGAGAGGGGGGAGGGCAGAGAAAGAGAGAGAGAGAGAGAGAGAGAGAGAGAGAAGAGAGAGATAGAGAGAGAGAGAGAGAGAGAGAGAGAGAGAGAGAGAGAGAGAGAGAGAGAGAGAGAGAGAGAGGCAGATAGACAGACTGACAGACGGACAGACAGAGTCGGAGACAGAGAAAGGGAGGTGGAGTCTGAGGTAGGATGGCGATTAATAGAAAACAATAAACATCAATACACATAATGACAGAGAGAGATTGAGACACACACAGTGAGAGATAGAGAAATACAAATCAAACACACGGACAAACAAATAGAGAGACAGACCTGCAGACAGACAGAAACAAACAGAGAGAAACCCGTTCATGAAAAGAACATTGATGTCACGAATGTCAGTCATATTGTTCTCCATAGTTAGGTTTTGCCGTCAAAACTGTTATGTTTTTGAATATGTCTCCGTGTGTTTGGCAAATGTTACAACGTGGGGGATTTTAATAATTTAGTGACTGTGTGGAGGACTTACATATCACACGAAGAACATTCCTATCAATGTCAGGAGACAGTCTGAATAATCGTTGAGAAAGAGGGATTTGGTTTGTATTATACACATCGCATTTGAAATGAGGTCATGAATTGGACGCAGATACTTTTGTATCGTTGTATCCAACGACTAGATGCATGCATTGACTATCCTTTGTATTGTATTACATTCTAGGTTTGTTTGCCCAAATAAATACTCTGTAGTTGTCGATAACATCTGCATTTTAGTTCAAATGTTCAAACGTGAATTATTTATTTTACGTCTACCATTTTTTGTTTTCTGTTTTGCCTAGTTCGTCTGTTGTTCTCAATGTGGTGCTATATATGTATCTCTTGGAGCAACAATGGAATGATCCACCCACAACGTACAGGATTACTGTATTCAATATACGCTATATTCCATCTCCAATGTGCATGGCTGACTGGCTTTAACTCATTCGCATCGCAACGATTTTGAATTATTCAAAAAACTCACAAATCACTCTAACCATACACACAAACAAAATATACATAAACAAAAGAAGAAAATAATGAAAGAAGATTACAGGTTTTTACTTCAGGTTTAAATATAGGGAAGTGGTAGATCAGACCTTTTTTAATATATAGACTGTATGTAGAAGACCAAGGTATATATATATGTCTGGAACGACTTGAATGAGTTAAACTAATCGAGTAATATCGAGTATCCCCTTCCTGTCGGAGGTTTGCACTAAGCGAGGGCTTTTAGTGGGTGTGGGCTTAGTGCTAGTGATGTCTATCTGTGTGTTAGTGGCTCAGGAAGATTGGACGGAAATGGTTTGAGATCGTGAAGGCAGGAAGATCCATTAAGGATTGGAATCGCCAGGATGTCCAAATATAGCAAAGGCTTACAAAGGTATTAACATTTAAATGGCGTTTGAACATCAACTGAGATTAGTGTCAGTGATCCAATGTGATTGGCATTTCCACAAAGTGTGAAGATGAAATCGACAGTTAAAAGTCGAACGGTGAAAACCCAAAATTTGAGCACTTCATTTAGCAATCTGGGTCACTCTGAAATTATCCAAAGGGGACCATAGGATCCAGATCAGAGAGGCAACTTCCTCTCTCTTAGAGTTATCAACCTTTGGAACTGCCTGCCAGACTCTGTGGTGACGGCACCCTCTGTCAACGCCTTCAAGTCACACCTAGACGCCCTCTGGTGGAAGCTCCCTACAGTCTACGACACAGAATGCTATCACTGACTTAGTCGTTCGCACCACCACGCGCGCATAACGTCTAAGTCCTTGAATGGTGAACAGGCATCAATTGATGCATCGATCACGTTTGTTTGGTTTTTGTTCGTACCCTGGCTAAAAGAACCTCAAGGGATCATCCCAACAGCACTTGT
>CM065704.1:46654910-46672410 GCA_017654935.2 Phymorhynchus buccinoides | reverse complement strand
GTGAACCTCAGAAACAAAACCAGTTAATGTTAACTTTGAGTAATGTTCGTGTTCAAAAAATAAAATTAAAAATTAAAAATTAAATTTTTTTAAAAAGTTATATAAATTGTGCTCTATATATATATATATATATATACTCTCTCTCTCTCTCTCTCTCTCTCTCTCTCTCTCTCTCTCTCTCTCTCTCTCTCTCTCTCTCTCTCTCTCTCTCTCTCTCTCTCTCTCTCTCTCTCTCTCTCTCTCTCTCTCTCTCTCTCTCTCTCTCTCTCTCTCTCTCTCTCTCTCTCTCTCTCTCTCTCTCTCTCTCTCTCTCTCTCTCTCTCTCTCACAAGGACAGATTCGAAGAATAGGCGTTGCCTAAACTCTATATCCTTGGAAAATAAAGTTTAAGTTTTCAAGTTTTCTCTATATGACATGGGCAGATGGCCTTGGTCATTACATTTTGGTTGATCGTTGGACGTTGATCTGTATTTCGAAGAGTATATGCGATAAGGTAGTATCATGTATATGGAATAAATCCAGAATGCATTATCACATTTTAATGGATGAGAATACTTTCTGGTCAACATTACCCACTGGCTTTTACATTTTAATGGATGAGAATACTTTCTGGTCGACATTACCCACTGGCTTTTACATTTTAATGGATGAGAATACTTTCTGGTCAACATTACCCACTGGCTTTTACATTTTAATGGATGAGAATACTTTCTGGTCAACATTACCCACTGGCTTTTACATTGTAATGAATGAGGATACTTTCTGGTCGATCTAACCTCCTGGCGTTTACATTTTAATGAATGAGGATACTTTCTGGTCGATCTAACCTCCTGGCGTTTACATTTTAATGAATGAGGATACTTTCTGGTCGATCTAACCTCCTGGCGTTTACATTTTAATGAATGAGGATACTTTCTGGTCGATCTAACCTCCTGGCGTTTACATTTTAATGAATGAGGATACTTTCTGGTCGATCTAACCTCCTGGCGTTTACATTTTAATGAATGAGGATACTTTCTGGTCGATCTAACCTCCTGGCGTTTACATTTTAATGAATGAGGATACTTTCTGGTCGATCTAACCTCCTGGCGTTTACATTTTAATGAATGAGGATACTTTCTGGTCGATATAACCTCCTGGCGTTTACATTTTAATGAATGAGGATACTTTCTGGTCGATCTAACCTCCTGGCGTTTACATTTTAATGAATGAGGATACTTTCTGGTCGATCTAACCTCCTGGCGTTTACGTTTTAATGAATGAGGATACTTTCTGGTCGATCTAACCTCCTGGCGTTTACGTTTTAATGAATGAGGATACTTTCTGGTCGATCTAACCTCCTGGCGTTTACATTTTAATGAATGAGGATACTTGTCGGTCAGTATGTCCCCATTTGCCCCTTGGCCGTTGAGTTTTGTTTTATTATTTCATTTTCTCGTTATGTTAAATTCGTCTGCCCTATGGTCTTACGATCAGTTGCTGTACTGTAAAAGCGGCTTCTTTAATGTTGTTTTTATTTATATTTTCTTTAGGCGCTGATACGTAGAGAACTGACTCTCATCCTGACCTTCAAACACTTATTCTGTTTGTATGTATCTATTAGATCGGTGTGTTTGGTTTGTGAATCTCTTGTTTGCTAAAGCCATTCATTTGGAACAAAAACACATATCTCCTTCTCTCTCCTTCTCTCTCTCTCTCTCTCTCTCTCTCTCTCTCTCTCTCTCTCTCTCTCTCTCTCTCTCTCTCTCTCTCTCTCTCCCTCTCTCTTTCTCCCTCTCTCTCTCTCTCTCTCTCTCTCTCTCTCTCTCTCTCTCTCTCTCTCTCTCTCTCTCTCTCTTTATTCCTCCTCCTCCTCCTCCTCCTCCTCCTCCTCCTCCTCCTCCTCCTCTTCCTCCTTCTCCTCCTCCTTCTTCTTCTTCTGAAAGCATTAATAACGGAAGTGTTGGCTCCTTGACCTTTGATTAAAGCAATGTTATGTTTGTTCATCTCATTTATTCTACCTTCCTGGATCCTTGAGGTCTGCTAAAGCCGTTGTTTCCACACAACTCCAAACTCTGACTCCTCTCATGGCGCTGATGGGCACACTACTCGACCCTTGACCTTTGAGGCAGCTATTTGTTCAATGTTATTTATTCAAATTCCCCGTGTGTCTGTGCCTTCAATCGGAAACTGTTCTGTTAAAGCTATTCACTCTAAGAAACCCCTTCGTCTATGTCTCTCTGTGTCTCTCTCTGTCTGAATCTGTCTCTGTCTGAATTTCTCTCTCTCTCTCTCTCTCTCTCTCTCTCTCTCTCTCTCTCTCTCTCTCTCTCTCTCTCTCTCTCTCTCTCTCTCTCTCTCTCTCTCTCTCTCTCTCTCTCTCTCTCTCTCTCTCTCTCTCTCTGTGTGACGTGTGTGTGTGTGTGTGTGTGTGTGTGTGTGTGTGTGTGTGTGTGTGTGTGTGTGTGTGTGTGTGTGTGTGTGTGTGTGTTCGCACATGTGTGTGTGTGTGTCTTCGCACATGTGTGTGTGTGTGTGTGTGTGTGTGTGTGTGTGTGTGTGTGTGTGTGTGTGTGTGTGTGTGTGTGTGTGTGTGTGTGTGTGTGTGTGTGTGTGTGTCCTCGCATATTGGGAGGGGAGGGGGGGGGGGGGGGGGTAGGGGAGCATATGTGTGTGTGTACGCGCGCGTGTGTGTATGTGTGTGTGCGTGTGTGTACACGCGCGCGCGTATCTGCGTGAGTGTGTTCTTGCAATCAAAAGATGGTCTGGTAAAATCATTTTCTCAGTAAAGAAGTGGAGAACTTCGTCTTTTGAAGGAGCTGATAGCGCAATGATTTGCCCCCGTTTCACCCCTGAGCCAGTTATCTGGTATTTTATAGATACTAGCGCAACGCCCCGTACCGGTAGCGCCTAGTACAGGTAACGCCAAGTACCAGTAACGCTGAGTAACAGTTTTGCCGGGTCCGCGAAATATTATATTTTTACTTTTGTGGCTGAAAACCCAATTTTTAGACCCCTACCACTTTCAAGGCCTACCGATCTCCATGACCTTGACCTTGACCTTGATCAGTATGCAATCATCAGACCAATCATATGCCAAAGTACCTACATGCCAAGATTGAAGTCCCTAAGACCAACGGTGTGGACGTTACAGCCCCTTAAAGATTTTCGGTTGTGAAGGTCATGCGCCAAGGTGAAGGTCATGACGGTGATAATTTATGCGCGGATGCCTTCCTCTCATGGTGACACACTACCACACAAAATTGGAAACGATTCGGTGAAGCGGTTCGGAAGATATGCGTGGGGCAGAAAAAACCCAATTATTAGACCCATACCACTTTCAAGGCATACTGATCTCCCTGACCTTGACGTTGACCTTCATTGGTATACCATGATCAGAACGGCCATAAGCGAAAGTACCTCCATGCCAAGTTTCATGACTCCAGGACCTGCGGTGTGGAAGTTATGGCCCCTTAACTATTTTGGGTTTTCAAGGACATACGCCAAGGTCAAGGTCAGAGCGGCGAAAAGTTTTGTGTGGATGTCTTCCTCTCATAGGGACACACCACCACACAACATTTGAAGTGATTCGGTCAAGCGGTTCGGGAGATCCTTAGGACAGACAGAAAAGAACAACAAACAAACAAAAAAAGGAAACAAACCTGAACGAAAACTTACTCCTTTGCGATCGTAGATTGGCAAAGGACAAAAACAGAAAAAGGAACTGAAAGCCAACTTAGTTCGGCATTAGGGGCATTTGTAAATACAAAGATTGTGGGAACAATACTGGAGGCAATGCCTGGAGGCAGTGCTAAACCAGTACAGTCCCTTTTTTTTTAATAATACAGATACTGTAGTGTCATCCCTTTGTAATCTCCACTGCCCCCCCCCCCCCCCACACACACCATCCGTCCGCCCACCCACCCACCCCCTACCCCACCCATAACCAGCTCCACTGACCTACTCATCACCCCAGCACGTGTGAACCACAGTCTCATGCACACAGCAGTCCCCCCCCCCCCCCCCCCCCCCCCCCCCCCCCCCCCCCCCCCCCCCCCTTCAATAACAGCACGTTTGGACAGATCCTGTTTGGCCTAGTCAGCGAAACTGTAAATTGGTATTTATGAACGGATGCTGTTCCAATTTCCTGCCGTGCTTTGCTCCGTCCATAGCAAGCCTGCCAGCAACTTTGATGCGAATCTGTTAAGAAACGGCGGAGTTATTCGTGAAAAGGTGAAGAGGCGTATAGCGCGCGCGTTTCTGAACCGATTCGCTTCCAGTTTGGCACATCAATGGTCACCGTCCCCGGTCATCTATTTGCCAAATTCGAAGGCAATCGGCCCAGACACACCGGAGATACGGGCGCCGAGAGGCCGGCGAATGCCTGCACTGGCCACTGCTCTGTCAATGGTGGTGGTGGAGATGATGAAGGACGTTGTGGATAAGCTTGACCGTCGGCTAGAGCGGATGGAACAGAGGGACACTGCCCCACCCTGTGGTGGGCATGAGAAGCTTGAGGCCGCCATTCGAGGTCTGACCTATGAAAATGACCGGTTGCAGCAGTATACCAGGAGGGAGTCAGTGCGCATCTTCGGGTTGCAGCAGGAGGAGGGGGAGACAGTGGAGCAGGTTGAGAAGAAGGCCCTCACTGTGTTCAGGGATGCAGGGGTAGAGGTGCAGGAGTCGGACATCGCCGCCTGTCACAGGGCGGGAAGGAACGCCAGGGGTCCTCGAGCCGTTCTAGTCAAGTTTGTGTCCCGGAAAAAACGCCAAGAACTGATGAAGATGAAGAAAAACCTCAAAGGAAAGAAAGGGTACGACAAGGTGTACGTGAATGATGACCTGACGCCCCTGCGCTCGCGCCTGCTGGGGTACGTCAAGAGCCTGACGGACGTGGACAGGGCCTGGACGATGGACGGGGTGATCTACTGCAGGAAGCGGTTCCCGCCCGGGCTCCCTCCGCAAGACCAGCCCCGGCCGGTATCGATCGAGACGCCCGACGACCTGTTCCGCTTGGGCGTGACTGAGGTCGACTACAGCCGCCTGGGCCTGACCCAACTGGTGTTCGCAGGGCACGAAGGTATGGAATAGGGCTGCCCTGGGGCCTCCGTTGATGTTATGCAGCCACACGTTATCGATAGAGCTAAGAGTGGTGTGAATGGAGTAGGCTATAGTCTAAATGAGCTACTAGAGGGTGTGAAAGTTGATGTGAAGCTGAAAGGTGCGAATGCAAATGTTGGTGCAAAAGATTGTTTCTGTAACAATGTCAATGATATTTATGGTGCGACTGATGTCATCAATGTGAGCGTGAATGGTCCTGTCAATGATGGTAGGAATGATCATGTCAGTGATGGTGTCTGTGAAGGTGTCAGTGTCAGTGATGGTGTGAATGAGTGGATCAGTGATGGTGGGAATGATTGTGTCCGTGATGGTGTCAGTGACGGTGGGAAAGATTGTGTCAGTGATGGTGTCAGTGATGGTGGGAATGATTGTGTCAGTGATGGTGTCAGTGACGGTGGGAAAGATTGTGTCAGTGATGGTGTCAGTGATGGTGGGAATGATTGTGTCCGTGATGGTGTCAGTGACGGTGGCGGTGGGAATGATTGTGTCAGTGATGGTGTCAGTGATGGTGGGAATGATTGTGTCAGTGATGGTGGGAATGATTGTGTCCGTGATGGTGTCAGTGACGGTGGGAATGATTGTGTCAGTGATGGTGTCAGTGACGGTGGGAATGATTGTGTCAGTGATGGTGGGAATGATTGTGTCCGTGATGGTGTCAGTGATGGTGGGAATGATTGTGTCAGTGATGGTGTCAGTGATGGTGGGAATGATTGTGTCAGTGACGGTGGGAATGATTGTGTCAGTGATGGTGTCAGTGATGGTGGGAATGATTGTGTCAGTGATGGTGTCAGTGACGGTGGGAATGATTGTGTCAGTGATGGTGTCAGTGATAGTGGGAATGATTGTGTCAGTGATTGTGTCCGTGATGGTGTCAGTGATAGTGGGACTGATTGTGTCAGTGATGGTGGGAATGATTGTGTCAGTGATGGTGGGAATGATTGTGTCAGTGATGGTGTCAGTGATGGTGGGAATGATTGTGTCCGTGATGGTGTCAGTGATAGTGGGAATGATTGTGCCCGTGATTGTGTGAGAACCTCTGTGAGCGAGAGTCGTATATTGAACAGCAGCCCAAGTATGTGTATGGTTGCATCAACACATAATGCCTGTGAGTGCACAAACAATAATTACACAGCCGATTGTGCAAAGACGATAGTCACCCTCCAGTGTGTGCAATGCACTAAGAGTTCTGATGAACTGACCAGTGATGGAGTTTTCTCTACATTTCATGACATTTTCTCTGTAACCAGCTCTAAAAGGACGATTAGCTCCAGTGAAAATAACGAGGTCTTTGTGTCACTGGTACAGAAATCTCTAACGCCGTATAGCAACTCCAATGACAATGGGTGTGGGGGTGAGTGTGGGTGGGTTGGAGGGGGGAAATATGTCATGTCGGGAGGAAACTCTTGCAACCCAGTATGATGGACAGAGTTGTTTCCCATTCCTGTGAATCCCGTGTTCTGTTTCATGCTGCTGGTGGTTGTGACGAACATTTGTGTGTTTGTGCGAACCATGTGGATATTGACACCAGGTGTGCCAAAGAAAGTGCTTCCAGTGTGGTCGATGTTGAGGTGACTGATGCCGGGTGTGATAATGATGATGATGATGATGATGATAAGGATGATGATGATATTGGTGGGTGTGATAATGAAGATAACGATAAGGTTTGTGGGTGTGATAATAATGATGTTGATAATGTTGGTGGGTGTGATAATGACGATAGTAATGTTGGTGGGTATGATAAACTTGATGGGTGTGTTAATGATGATGATGATGATGATGATGATGATGATGATGATAATGATGATGATGAGGTAAGTGGGATTGATTATGATAAAGGTGGTAATGTTGATGGTTGCAATAATGAAGATATTGATAATACTGGTAGGTGTGTTACTGTTAGTGATGATAATGATAATGTTGGTGTGCATGATAACATTGACAATAACAACGTAGATGGGTGTGATAATGATGATGATGGTGGTGGTGGTGGTTGGTGTGATAACAACGACGTCGAGGATTATAATATTTGTGCATGTAACGTTGATGATAACGGTAATGGTAATGTTGGCGGGTGTGATAATGGTAATGAGGAGAAAAAGGATGTCAGTGTATGCAATAATAAAAATGATGGTAAAAATGTCGGTTGGAGTACTAAGGATGATGATAACAATGCTGGTGTATGTAATAATAATGATGTTGATGATGATGGTGACGCCGCTGCTGCTGCTGCTGAGGATGAGGATGATTCTGGGGCGGGTGATGATGACGATTATGATAATAATGTTGGTGGATGTAATAATGATGTAGATGATGATGTTTGTGTGAGGGGTAATGATGACGGCGTTGATGATGATGATGATGATGATGTTGATGTTGATGATGATGGTGATAGTAATGTTGGTGTGTGTGGGGAGAATAATGGTGATGATGATGATGATGGTGATGATGGTGATGTTGATGGTGATAGTAATGTTGGTGTGTGTGGGGAGAATAATGGTGATGACGATGATGGTGATGTTGATGATGATAGTAATGTTGGTGTGTGTGGGGAAAATAATGGTGATGATGATGATGAAGGTGATGTTGATGATGATGATAATGTTGGTGGTTGTAAAAGTGATGATGATAATAATGTTGACGCATGTAATAATGAGGATGATAATGTTACTTTGTACGATAATAATGGTGGTGATGAGGATAATGTTGATGGACGTAATGAATCAGATGATGATGATGTTGTTAATAATGTTGTTGGATGTGACAATGACGATGATGATAATATCGCTGGGTGTCATGATGATGACGATAAAGTAGTTGTGTGGTTTAATAATGACGATGCTTATGTGGGTGGAAGTCATAATGATGATGATGTGGGTGGATGTCATAATGATGATGTTGATAATGTTGGTGGAAGTCATAATGATGATGTTGATAATGTGGGTGAGTGTCATGATGATGATGTTGATAATGTTGGTGGAAGTCATAATGATGATGTTGATAATGTGGGTGAGTGTCATAATGATGATGTTGATAATGTGGGTGAGTGTCATAATGATGATGTTGATAATGTGGGTGAGTGTCATAATGATGATGTTGATAATGTGGGTGAGTGTCATAATGATGATGTTGATAATGTGGGTGAGTGTCATAATGATGATGTTGATAATGTTGGTGGAAGTCATAATGATGATGATGTTGATAATGTGGGTGAGTGTCATAATGATGATGTTGATAATGTGGGTGAGTGTCATAATGATGATGTTGATAATGTTGGTGGATGTCATAATGATGATGTTGATAATGTGGGTGAGTGTCATAATGATGATGTTGATAATGTGGGTGAGTGTCATAATGATGATGTTGATAATGTTGGTGAGTGTCATAATGATGATGTTGATAATGTGGGTGGATGTCATAATGATGATGATGATAATGTGGGTGAGTGTCATGATGATGATGTTGTTGATAATGTGGGTGGAAGTCATAATGATGATGTTGATAATGTGGGTGAGTGTCATGATGATGATGTTGATAATGTGGGTGAGTGTCATAATGATGATGTTGATAATGTGGGTGGAAGTCATAATGATGATGTTGATAATGTGGGTGAGTGTCATAATGATGATGTTGATAATGTGGGTGAGTGTCATAATGATGATGTTGATAATGTTGGTGGATGTCATAATGATGATGATGATAATGTGGGTGAGTGTCATAATGATGATGTTGATAATGTTGGTGGATGTCATAATGATGATAATGTTGATAATGTGGGTGAGTGTCATAATGATGATGTTGATAATGTTGGTGGAAGTCATAATGATGATGTTGATAATGTGGGTGAGTGTCATAATGATGATGTTGATAATGTGGGTGAGTGTCATAATGATGATGTTGATAATGTGGGTGAGTGTCATAATGATGATGTTGATAATGTGGGTGAGTGTCATAATGATGATGTTGATAATGTGGGTGAGTGTCATAATGATGATGTTGATAATGTGGGTGAGTGTCATGATGATGATGTTGATAATGTTGGTGAGTGTCATAATGATGATGTTGATAATGTGGGTGAGTGTCATAATGATGATGTTGATAATGTGGGTGAGTGTCATAATGATAATGTTGATAATGTGGGTGAGAGTCATAATGATGATGTTGATAATGTGGGTGAGTGTCATAATGATGATGTTGATAATGTGGGTGAGTGTCATAATGATGATGTTGATAATGTGGGTGAGTGTCATAATGATGATGTTGATAATGTGGGTGAGTGTCATAATGATGATGTTGATAATGTGGGTGAGTGTCATAATGATGATGTTGATAATGTGGGTGAGTGTCATAATGATGATGTTGATAATGTGGGTGAGTGTCATAATGATGATGTGTTGATAATGTGGGTGAGTGTCATAATGATGATGGTTGATAATGTGGGTGAGTGTCATAATGATGATGTTGATAATGTGGGTGAGTGTCATAATGATGATGATGTTGATAATGTGGGTGAGTGTCATGATGATGATGTTGATAATGTGGGTGAGTGTCATAATGATGATGTGTTGATAATGTGGGTGGATGTCATGATGATGATGTTGATAATGTGGGTGAGTGTCATGATGATGATGTTGATAATGTGGGTGAGTGTCATGATGATAATGTTGATAATGTGGGTGGAAGTCATAATGATGATGATGTTGATAATGTGGGTGAGTGTCATAATGATGATGTTGATAATGTGGGTGAGTGTCATAATGATGATGTTGATAATGTGGGTGAGTGTCATAATGATGATGTTGATAATGTGGGTGAGTGTCATAATGATGATGTTGATAATGTGGGTGAGTGTCATGATGATGATGTTGATAATGTGGGTGAGTGTCATAATGATGATGTTGATAATGTGGGTGAGTGTCATAATGATGATGTTGATAATGTGGGTGAGTGTCATAATGATGATGTTGATAATGTGGGTGAGTGTCATAATGATGATGTTGATAATGTGGGTGAGTGTCATGATGATGATGTTGATAATGTGGGTGAGTGTCATGATGATGATGTTGATAATGTGGGTGAGTGTCATAATGATGATGTTGATAATGTGGGTGAGTGTCATAATGATGATGTTGATAATGTGGGTGAGTGTCATAATGATGATGTTGATAATGTGGGTGAGTGTCATGATGATGATGTTGATAATGTGGGTGGAAGTCATAATGATGATGTTGATAATGTGGGTGAGTGTCATAATGATGATGTTGATAATGTGGGTGAGTGTCATAATGATGATGTTGATAATGTGGGTGAGTGTCATAATGATGATGTTGATAATGTGGGTGAGTGTCATAATGATGATGTTGATAATGTGGGTGAGTGTCATAATGATGATGTTGATAATGTTGGTGGAGTGTCATAATGATGATGTTGATAATGTGGGTGAGTGTCATAATGATGATGTTGATAATGTGGGTGAGTGTCATAATGATAATGTTGATAATGTGGGTGAGTGTCATAATGATGATGTTGATAATGTGGGTGAGTGTCATAATGATGATGTTGATAATGTGGGTGAGTGTCATAATGATGATGATGTTGATAATGTGGGTGGAAGTCATAATGATGATGTTGATAATGTGGGTGAGTGTCATAATGATGATGTTGATAATGTGGGTGGAGTGTCATAATGATGATGTTGATAATGTGGGTGAGTGTCATAATGATGATGTTGATAATGTGGGTGAGTGTCATAATGATGATGTTGATAATGTGGGTGAGTGTCATAATGATGATGTTGATAATGTGGGTGAGTGTCATAATGATGATGTTGATAATGTGGGTGTCATAATGATGATGTTGATAATGTCATGAGTGTCATGATGATGATGATGTTGATAATGTGGGTGAGTGTCATAATGATGATGATGTTGATAATGTGGGTGAGTGTCATAATGATGATGTTGATAATGTGGGTGGATGTCATAATGATGATGATGTTGATAATGTGGGTGGATGTCATAATGATGATGATGTTGATAATGTGGGTGGATGTCATAATGATGATGTTGATAATGTGGGTGAGTGTCATAATGATGATGTTGATAATGTGGGTGGATGTCATAATGATGATGATGTTGATAATGTGGGTGAGTGTCATAATGATGATGATGTTGATAATGTGGGTGAGTGTCATAATGATGATGTTGATAATGTGGGTGAGTGTCATAATGATGATGTGTTGATAATGTGGGTGGAAGTCATAATGATGATGTTGATAATGTGGGTGGATGTCATAATGATGATGATGTTGATAATGTGGGTGGATGTCATAATGATGATGATGTTGATAATGTGGGTGGATGTCATAATGATGATGTGTTGATAATGTGGGTGGATGTCATAATGATGATGATGTTGATAATGTGGGTGGATGTCATAATGATGATGATGTTGATAATGTGGGTGGATGTCATAATGATGATGATGTTGATAATGTGGGTGGATGTCATAATGATGATGTTGATAATGTGGGTGGATGTCATAATGATGATGATGTTGATAATGTGGGTGAGTGTCATAATGATGATGATGTTGATAATGTGGGTGGATGTCATAATGATGATAATGTGGGTGAGTGTCATAATGATGATGTTGATAATGTGGGTGAGTGTCATGATGATGATGTTGATAATGTGGGTGGAAGTCATAATGATAATGTTGATAATGTGGGTGGATGTCATAATGATGATGATGTTGATAATGTGGGTGAGTGTCATAATGATGATGTTGATAATGTGGGTGAGTGTCATAATGATGATGATGTTGATAATGTGGGTGGATGTCATAATGATGATGTTGATAATGTGGGTGGATGTCATAATGATGATGATGTTGATAATGTGGGTGAGTGTCATAATGATGATGTTGATAATGTGGGTGGATGTCATAATGATGATGTTGATAATGTGGGTGAGTGTCATAATGATGATGTTGATAATGTGGGTGAGTGTCATGATGATGATGTTGATAATGTGGGTGAGTGTCATAATGATGATGTTGATAATGTGGGTGAGTGTCATGATGATGATGTTGATAATGTGGGTGAGTGTCATAATGATGATGTTGATAATGTGGGTGAGTGTCATAATGATGATGTTGATAATGTGGGTGAGTGTCATGATGATGATGTTGATAATGTGGGTGAGTGTCATAATGATGATGTTGATAATGTGGGTGAGTGTCATAATGATGATGTTGATAATGTGGGTGGATGTCATAATGATGATGATGTTGATAATGTGGGTGAGTGTCATAATGATGATGTTGATAATGTGGGTGGAAGTCATAATGATGATGTTGATAATGTGGGTGGATGTCATAATGATGATGTTGATAATGTGGGTGAGTGTCATAATGATGATGTTGATAATGTGGGTGAGTGTCATAATGATGATGTTGATAATGTGGGTGAGTGTCATGATGATGATGTTGATAATGTGGGTGAGTGTCATAATGATGATGTGTTGATAATGTGGGTGGAAGTCATAATGATGATGATGATAATGTGGGTGAGTGTCATAATGATGATGTTGATAATGTGGGTGAGTGTCATAATGATGATGTTGATAATGTGGGTGAGTGTCATAATGATGATGATGTTGATAATGTGGGTGAGTGTCATAATGATGATGTTGATAATGTGGGTGGAAGTCATAATGATGATGTTGATAATGTGGGTGGATGTCATAATGATGATGTTGATAATGTGGGTGAGTGTCATAATGATGATGTTGATAATGTGGGTGGATGTCATAATGATGATGTTGATAATGTGGGTGGAAGTCATAATGATGATGTTGATAATGTGGGTGAGTGTCATAATGATGATGTTGATAATGTGGGTGAGTGTCATGATGATGATGTTGATAATGTGGGTGGATGTCATAATGATGATGTTGATAATGTGGGTGGAAGTCATAATGATGATGTTGATAATGTGGGTGAGTGTCATAATGATGATGTTGATAATGTGGGTGAGTGTCATAATGATGATGTTGATAATGTGGGTGAGTGTCATAATGATGATGTTGATAATGTGGGTGAGTGTCATGATGATGATGTTGATAATGTGGGTGGAAGTCATAATGATGATGATGTTGATAATGTGGGTGAGTGTCATAATGATGATGTTGATAATGTGGGTGGATGTCATAATGATGATGTTGATAATGTGGGTGGATGTCATAATGATGATGATGTTAATGTGGGTGAGTGTCATAATGATGATGTTGATAATGTGGGTGGATGTCATAATGATGATGATGTTGATAATGTGGGTGAGTGTCATAATGATGATGATGTTGATAATGTGGGTGAGTGTCATAATGATGATAATGTTGATAATGTGGGTGGATGTCATAATGATGATGATGATAATGTGGGTGAGTGTCATAATGATGATGTTGATAATGTGGGTGAGTGTCATGATGATGATGTTGATAATGTGGGTGAGTGTCATAATGATGATGTTGATAATGTGGGTGAGTGTCATAATGATGATGTTGATAATGTGGGTGAGTGTCATAATGATGATGTTGATAATGTGGGTGAGTGTCATGATGATGATGTTGATAATGTTGGTGGATGTCATAATGATAATGTTGATAATGTGGGTGAGTGTCATAATGATGATGTTGATAATGTGGGTGAGTGTCATGATGATGATGATGTTAATGTGGGTGGGTACCATAATGATGATGATGTTAATGTGGGTGGGGTGTTACAATGATGATGATGCTAATGTGGGTGGATGTCATAATGATGATGTTAATTTGGGTGGGTGTCATAACGGGGATGTTGTTAATGTGGGTGGGTGTCATAATGGTGATGATGATAATGTTGGTGAGTGTCATAATGATGATGAGGTTAACGTGGGTGGGTGTTATAATGATGATGATGATAATGTTGCTGGGTGTCATAATGATAATGACGATGATACTAATGTTGGTGGGTGTCATAATGATGATGATAATGTAGCGGTGTGGGTTAATGATGATGATACTAATGTTGGTGGGTGTCATAAAGATGATGATGATAATGTTAGTGGGTATCATAATGTTGATAATGATGATTATGATGATGATGGTGATGATGATGATGATGATGATGATGATGATAACAAAGACAATGACGATAATGATAATAACAACCAGCAGGACAATTCTCATAGAATAATACAAAACCAGTCCGATAGCCACAACACCCCCAATACTAGCAACGCTGATGGAAATAATGATAACCCTGACAATAATAACAGTGATGCTGAAGAAAACGATCCCACTTTCCATAACGCGGAAAGAGAAGAAGATGACCCCAGTGAGGGTGAAAGGTCAGCTAGATGCCTGAAGTGTGTTGCACTTAATGTGTGCGGTTTTCTATCTAAACAGGCTTTTCCTGAATTTTCAGAGTTTTTGAATAACTATGACGTTATCTGCATCTCTGAAAGCAAACTTGCAGATGTTGACACAGTACAAATAGATGGTTACACGGCATTTTATAAAAACAGAAATAAATACAGAAGAAAATCTGGAGGCATCCTAGTACTAATAAGAGATTGTTTTGTTCAGCATATTACTGTTTTTGAGGAAACACGATTCAAGAATAACGTTTGCAATGAAGCAAGAAGTAGTTATAAGTTTGTGGATTTTGAGATGTGTCGTAGTGCGTTGTTCTTTGCTTTTCATGACACTGTTTTGGGAAAGAAAGTCGTGTTTTGTGCTGTCTATATTGAGCCAGAAGGTTCGCCATATTTTGACCGTAATATTTATAATGATTTACAGGATACTATTTTGCAAATCGGAATTGGCAGTGTTTGTCTTCTTGGAGACTTTAATTCTAGAACTGGTCAGCTGAATGAATTGTTTGTCAATAATTCATTTGTTGATGGTGTTTTTAACAACGATAACAACTATCCCGAAAGAACATCTGACGATAGGCAGACAAATAGCATGGGGCATGAATTATTAGGTTTCTGTAGAGCATGTCAGCTTATTATTGTTAATGGCAGAATTGGTAGAGATTGTGGTAAAGGTAAGCTGACTTGTAAGAATGCTTCTGTTGTGGATTACGGTGTAGTTTCTTATGATTTATTTGAACGTGCTGATGACTTTTGCGTGCATGAATTTAATGAATTGTTTTCAGATATCCATTGTCCAATTAGTATAAATTTTGTGGCAGAATCCATAAATAAGAAAGAGAAAGCAGTCCATGAGCCAAGTACCAATGATCCTAATTCGCATTTTGTGAAATGGAATAATGATCTAAAACTAAATTTTGTTGACGATTTAGACGTTGACAAAATAACATTGGTAGAGCACGAGCTCGATGGCCTGCTTTCACACTCAGAGAATATTACTTTAAACAGTGTAGATGAGATTGTCGGTAGAGTTAACAATATTCTAATTGAAAGTGCAAGTACACTACACATGGTAAAAAAGAGAAAGAAATATCGTGGCCCATCTAAAAAGATAAAAAAGGATAAATCATGGTATAATGTGGAATGCAGGATTAAGAGTAGAATTTTTTCGCGATGTAGGAGAAGAAGTTTACTAATGAAAAATGATTTGTTTTTGAGGGCAGAAAAAGAACGTGCTGCCAAGTCATATAAAAAGACAGTTAAAAAACAGGCGAGAAAATATAACCATGAAATGGCAAGACGA
This sequence comes from Phymorhynchus buccinoides, assembly GCA_017654935.2. Classification (NCBI taxonomy): domain Eukaryota; kingdom Metazoa; phylum Mollusca; class Gastropoda; order Neogastropoda; family Raphitomidae; genus Phymorhynchus; species Phymorhynchus buccinoides. The sequence goes on along the minus strand of CM065704.1, from coordinate 46,656,595 downwards.
TTACGTGAAACAAAGTCTAAAGACCCCAAGGATTATTGGGCCATAATAAATGGGAAAAAGAATAAATCTAACCCTAGCCAACCTAGCTGTCAGGCCTTTTTTGAGCTGTTTAAAAATATGAATACAGTTGAAGAGGAGGCTGATGATGCCCCTGACAATGGAGTTGATTCTGATAATGTTAATGCTCTGTTAGATAATTTAATTACTGAAAATGAGGTTCTTAATTGCATAAAGAAGTTAAAGAGCAATAAAGCATGCGGGTTAGATAATATAGTAAATGAATTCCTTAAAAATTCAGCAGAGAAAATGTTAGGTGTTTTTGTGAAACTATTTAATTTGATATTAATTACCGGTAAAGTACCAACTAATTGGGTAATTGGGGTTATACAGCCAATATTCAAAAACAAAGGTTCCCCTGCAGATCCCAACAACTATCGTGGTATAACCATACTGTCCTGTTTTGGGAAACTGTTTACAAGTATCCTGAACGAACGCCTAAAGGTATACATTGAAACATTTCACTTAATTGGCATGGAACAAGCTGGGTTTAGAAACAACTTTTCAACACTGGATCACTTGTTTACTTTGTACGGGCTGATTGATATTTTGTTGTTTAAGAAAAAGCGCATGTATTGTGCATTTCTGGATTATGAAAAAGCTTTCGATAAAGTTAATAGGGCATTTTTGTGGCAAAAACTTATAGACAATGGTATTAGCGGTCGGTTATTAAAAGTAATACAAAATATGTATTCCCAAGCTAAATCATGTGTTGCGGTTAATAGTGAATTTTCTGACTTTTTCTGCTCGGAAGTTGGAGTAAGGCAAGGAGAAAACCTGTCGCCTGTATTGTTTGCCATGTTCCTGAATGACATGAAAGTTTTTATGTCTAGAGATATGACTGGTCTTACCACAGTTGCTAGAGAAGCAGATATATTAGGTATGAACGAACATGAAATTAACATTTTGTTAATACTATTTTTGTTGTTGTATGCAGACGACACTGTCATATTTTCTGAAACTCCAGTAGGATTGCAAAGAGGCTTAGATAATATTCAACGCTATTGTCAAAAATGGAATTTGAAATTAAATGCCAAGAAATGTAAAGTTCTTATTTTTTCTAAGGGTAAGGTTAGACGTTTTCCCGACTTTCTTATAGCGACTGAAAAATTAGAGGTTGTTCAGAACTTTATGTACTTAGGGTTAAAGTTAAATTATAATAACAAAATGAATGTCGCACAACGTGATCTTTATGACCGAGCTTCCCGAGCCATGTTTGCTTTGTTGAGGAAAGCTAAATTATTGATGCTTCCTGCAGATCTAACAATTGACCTATTTGATAAAACTGTACTTCCTATCCTTACATATGGTTGTGAAATTTGGGGCTTTGATGTGAATGATATTATTCAGAGACTGCAGTTAAGATTTTACAAGTTGGTTCTGAAAGTAAGACAGTCGACTCCTTCTCTCATGATTTTTGGGGAAACGGGTAAATTCCCTGTTGGTGTAACTGTTAAATGTAGAATGCTATCATTTTGGTTTAACCTTGTAACAAACCACCAGACAGAAAAATTATCAGTTCTTGTTTATAAATGCCTATTGAAAATGTACGAGTCAAATGTTTATGAAAACAGATACATCAAATATATCCATACACTACTAAATGAAACTGGCTTGAGTAGTTTTTG
>CM065704.1:46641996-46646910 GCA_017654935.2 Phymorhynchus buccinoides | reverse complement strand
GAAAACGCACGATGAAAAATGGGGAACGGGAAATGGCGGTAAGGAGACAATTTAGTGCAAGATGGAATCACTGAGAGAGAGAGAGAGAGAGAGAGAGAGAGAGAGAGAGAGAGAGAGAGAGAGAGAGAGAGAGAGAGAGAGAGAGAGAGAGAGAGAGAGAGAGAGAGAGAGAGAGAGAGAGTATTGTTGTGAGATAAATTGGGTTACGTAGTTACGTATTTGAGACACACACACACACACACACACACACACACACACACACACACACACACACACACACGTATATAACAGATAAAGGGAGCACAAAGACAAATCTACAATATGATAGAAACCAGCTAGAGAGAAAGCGGAGCAAAGACAGCAAGACACAGCTATAACTAGAGATATAAATCGCACGACTGTACCATACGATTCGATCACGTGATCTCGAAGCGCGAATCACATGTTGTTCTTGGAGACCGCGTGGTCGAATCATATCGTCCAGTCGTGCGATGTTAGTGGACGTGTGGCTGGCCCTTTAGGCTCGATACATATCAGTGTCCTGCACAGCACATCGTGTTTGACAGTTGTTTGACGAGTGGCACAACGCCTTGCTGCTTTTGACTCGCTGACATAATTATACACAAGGCAGGTCTGCTTCTTTCGCTCTCCCTCCCCCAAGACCCAGACAACAATGGCGAGAGCGGGGCAAACGTGTACACAACGCACGCCATGACATTTGAGTAGGTGTGAAAAAACCCTCGGGACGAAAGAAACCAGACAGGACTCAGTGATCAGTACCGAGCCTTAGGCTCGGTGTACATCTGGTGTCCTGGCTAATACAAAGCATCTGTTTTTGTTTCATTCTGTGTTTTTTCTCACACCTGCTGCCATGTCATTCACACCGACTGGCGTGCGTTGTGTACGCATTTGGTCCGCTGTCGCCCATGTTGTTTGGGTCTTTTGTTGTTTGGGTCTTGGGGAATGGAGACCAAAAGAAGCAGACCCGCTTGTGTGCATAGCCTGTCAGCGAGTCAATAGCAACAAGGCGTGTGCTACCTGTCACACGATTGTCAAACATGCTGGGTCCTCGGTAGAACACTGATGGACACCGAGCCTTAGAGGCAGCAGACTTTCCTGCTCCCTTAACAGTAAGCAACGGTACAAAGAAGCAGGTATGTATACAAAACCATTTCAGATGCCAGCTGGAAAATCACCAAGTCATCAAACATTTATATATTATATCAGCTTACAGCACCCCCCCACTCACACATCCTACCCTAACCCCCTTTCAATTTAGTGTACATACAACAAGAATTGTGTTTTGTGGAACGTGAAAGGGATGGTGGTGTAAGTTTACATGCGTTACTTTCTGTTTTTGGAAAGGAAATAAAGCACATGAACAATGTGTTGATATACGTCACTTCCGCTTCAAAGACTTGTCAAAATGGGGGTCAATATAAGCCTACATGTAAGAATATATATATATATATATATATATATATCCCCTATATAACGTTTCAGGTTGTTAGTACCGTCTCTCCTCTCTCTCTCTCTCTCTCTCTCTCTCTCTCCTCTCTCTCTCTCTCTCTCTCTCTCTCTCTCTCTCTCTCTCTCTCTCTCTCTCTCTCTCTCTCTCTCTCTCTCTCTCTCTCTCTCTCTCTCTCTCTCTTAGCCAGAATGTTTATATTTATGTAACGAAAAGTGTCTCTTTGATATATTGTATTGGGGATCCTGTATGATGAGAGAGAGAGAGAGAGAGAGAGAGAGAGAGAGGGGGGAGAGGAGGGAGAGAGGGAGAGAGAGAGGGAGAGAGAGAGGAGAGGGAGAGAGGGAGAGAGAGAGAGAGAGAGAGGAGAGAGGAGAGAGAGAGAGAGAGGGAGAGAGGGAGGGAGAGAGAGGGGGGAGGGGGAGGGGGGGAGAGAGAGAGAGAGAGAGAGAGGGGGAGAGAGAGAGAGAGAGATAGAGAGAGAGAGAGAGAGAGAGAGAGAGAGAGAGAGAGAGAGAGAGAGAGAGAGAGTATGGGCCGTGTGTACGCACGTATTAATTGGTGCATTCCTTCCGGTTACTTGTTTACATTTTTATTAGTTTTTGTGAGTGTGATGTGTAATGAGAGAGTGACAGTGCTTGGTGAACGAGGGTGGATGTCTTTGTGAGTGAAAATCATGTTATTTCGTTACTTTATTTCTTTGTATTCGAATGTTGGTGGTATGACTTTCTTGCTGATTTTAATTAATGTTTTCCATCTTTCATTGTTGCTTTGTAACGTGCAACGAGCATACTACTATATGGAGTTTAGCGCTATATGAATTATTATTATTTTGATTATTATTATTATTATTGCTACTATTATTATTATAGGATTGGGTTTCATCTTGTTATGCATAAGTGTTTACTCCAAAATGCGTGCATGTTAAAGATGAGTATGTAGAATAGGATTTGGTTTTATTCTGTCATGTGTATGTGCTTACATTTAAGCTTGATGTATTTTTAAGATTAGTATGTAAAATGGGCTTAGGCTTGATTTTATTATGTGTATCGGCTTTAAATTCAAAATGTGTACATGTTACGAGTATGTAAAATAAGGATTAGTTTTAATTTTGTAATGAGTTAAGTTTTACTTATGTGTGTGCTAAAGATGAGGACTAGAAAGTAGGTTCAGGCTTGATTTCGTTATGAGCAGTATTTACTTTTTAATATGTGTATTCGCTTGCAAATAATATGACTAGGTTTGCTTTTGTTACGAGTGTGTGTTTACTTTTTAATATGTTCATGCTAAAAATGAATAATGGAATGTAGGAATAGGTTTCATGTTGCCATGGGTACATGTATTTACATTTTAAATTGTGCATGCTAAGATGAGTAGGTAAAGTAATACTATGTTTGACTTGTTATATGCATGGGTTTCTTCAAATAAGTACATTTTAATGATGAAGTATGATTGAGGTATTTTTTTTTTTTTTCATGTTTGTGCACTTCTCTATTTTTGAATGTTTAAAGATGAGTGTGAAAAGTAGGATTGGGTTTTATTTTCCCGTGTGTATGCGCTTACTTCACACATTTTGAATCTTAATAATTAGCATAGTTAATAATAATAGGTTTGATTTTGTTATTGATGTGTTACAATATAGGGATGTTTTTTGCATGCTTTATATTACTTTCTATGTGTTTATTTTCGTTTTCCATTTTCTACTTTTATATATGTATTTTGTCCAGAGGGCTGGATGTAAAAAAAAGCATGTTATTGCTTACTTTATTACCCTCTATAAATAAAATTCAATCAATCAATCAATCAATCAATCTCTCTCTCTCTCTCTCTCTCTCTCTCTCTCTCTCTCTCTCTCTCTCTCTCTCTCTCTCTCTCTCTCTCTCTCTCTCTCTCTCTCTCTCTCTCTCTCTCTCTCTCTCTGTGGCCTTGCTGTCTACATTCATGACATTATTTCTCCCTTTGCACAAAGGAGATTAGACTTAGAAACCACAGATATAGAGTGCATTGGGCTAGAAGTAAGATATTCTAAATCATCACCTTTATTAATTGGTTACTTATACAGAAACCCTGCCTCTACATATGATTGCCTGGATGATTTCGTGTTTATGATGGATCATGTCAAGGTAAACAATCGTAATATACTGCTACTGGGTGATTTCAATTATGACTTATTTAAGCCTCAAATTTCATGGCGATCAACTACTACCCTATTTGGCCTCCAGCAACTTGTCTCTACAGCTACCAGAGTCACTCCCACTTCAGCAACACTACTTGACCACGTATGCACCAACAACACTTCCCTAGTCACTGATGTTAATGTTTTAGATACCATATGTATTAGTGACCACTCCCCTGTTGCATGCACATGGATGTGCAGACCCCCTAAGACTCAAACCAAAGGACACACTACTATTCACTACAGATCATTTAAACACTTTGATAAACCTGCATTCTTCTATGACTTAAGCATGACACACTTTGCTAATGTATTTCACTTTCCATGTCCTGGTCAAACTCTTGATGTATTTTGTTCTACATTTTTGTTCGTAATTGAGAAGCACGCACCTCTTAGAAGCAAACGAGTGAAAAGTTCTACTCTTCATGGTTGGCTAACTCCCCAAATAGCTGAAGCAATGAAAACACGATGTCAACTGGTATACAAATACAAATTGCTGAAGAAAGAAAACATTGATTCACTACCTGATGACGTCAAAGCAGAAAAGCGACTGGAGCGTGAAAACGCTGAATCAGAATTTAACAAACTATGAAACAAAGTCAATGACCTTATTCGTGACTCCAGGAAGCAACACTTCAACAAAATAGTATATATAAACAATGACACATCTACTTTATGGCGAGCCATAAACACTATCACACACAAGTCCAATCGCCAGCAGACGTATAACTATAACTGGTCATCAGACTCATTCAATAAACACTTTATAAACTTAGCAGAGTCTCTAAGTCCAACAGATACATCACAGCCTGCTAAATAATATAACCCTCCACCTCATCTTCAAACCTTGTGTAATACTAATGTTAAACCTGGCAATTCATTTAAAGTACCTTCTTTGGCTATTCACGAAGTTGGCTCCCTTATCTCAAGTCTAAAGAATACAAAATCAATGGGACCTGATAAAATAAATAGCTCTCTCTTAAAACTCTCACTTCCCTACATAGTAGAACCTCTTACTTTCATATACAACGCGTGTGTAGACCAGAACATAGTTCCACCTCGTTTCAAATCATCAAACGTTATACCATTGCCTAAAAGTAAAGATATTTCTGATTTGAACAATTTTAGGCCAATTTATCTTCTTTCAGTTCTGTCAAGCCGCTAGAAAAACAAATTCATAAACATCTAATGCACTATCTTGAAGTTAATAATCTCTTTCACCCATTACAATCCGGCTTTCGACATCACCACTCTTGTCAAACTGCCCTAG
>CM065704.1:46614496-46636996 GCA_017654935.2 Phymorhynchus buccinoides | reverse complement strand
GCCAAACCCGTTAACAGTTAAAACTTGTTTTACTTTACTAACCCAATTATTGTGTCCTGATTCCATTTGGGAGAATAGCATGTCATACGCTTGTTTGCATAACCTTGACGTTGGACGTTTTAAAAGTTTGAACCAATATTTAATGCATTTAGAAAATGTTTGAATATATAATGGATATCTTCCGGAATCGCCATAAGCCATAGTGTTAGATGAATGCAGAGGAATGTTCATGAATCTCTTAATAGCCATAGTGTGTACCTTTTCCATTTCTAAATTTTCATCTAATCCCCACACTTCTGCCGCATACGTTAGCATAGGTGCTATTTGAGTATCAAATAACTTCCAGAATAGAGATGGATCAACTGTGTTCAATTTCTTCATGCATCTTAAAATTTCTACCACTCCCTTTTTACCCTTTCTTCCCATTTCCCGCCATCCTACATTTAGACTTAAACGAGTTGTAAACATCATCCCCAAATACTTATAACTATTGGTTACGTTTACATGTATATTTCCATATGTCCATTTTTCATGCTGGGATAAGTGTCCACCCATACGAAAGACAATGATATTTGTTTGATCTAAATTAATAGACAGCTGGAGTCTGTCTGCGTCATTTTTTAAGACATTTAGCTGGTTTTGTAAGCCAACAACAGTACTAGAAAGTAGAATTACATCGTCTGCAAATAAAAGCATAAACAGTTCAACAGCACCTGCAATCAGTTGTATGCCATGTCTGCCTTTTTGTGACATTTCTATAGCCAATTCGTTTTGTGATGGTGTGGAGTGGAAGGGTGAAGGGTGCAGGGACAGACAGGAGTGCAGGAATAATAGGCAGGAAACAATCAGCAAGCAGGAAACAGTAACATGCAGTCAAGGCTGACACAGGTTTCTCTCTCTCTTTCTCTTTATTGCTTCTCTCTCTCCATCTCAGGTAGAGTCTCAGGTAAGTCTCAGGTAAGTCTGCCTTAAATTTTTACCTGTGGCTGGATATATTGACAAAACCCGGACCGCAAAGCCAACAACTTTACCTTTCACGAAATCTGCTCCCGCAGAGCTAATGGCCGCCAAAGTTGTGTTTGTTACTACACCTTTTAAGTGTGTTGTCTCTACGGTCGTCATACATAACAACACATGTTGCATATGGTTGGAAAGCTTGAAAAACACAGAATAATATGACATTCATCAATAGTCAGCAGTTTCTCTTTAAAAAGAAATACTTGCAATTAAGGTGCAAAGTGATCCCACCTTTTAACAAGCCCAAACCCATATTTTATAAAATAACTAAATAACTGCTTCACAAGTCAGAATAACAAACTAATAATAAAAAAGCAACATACACAAACTTTCATTTGTATAAATTTCAAGTCCCAATTCAATCTATAAAGTTTATAATTTGTGTCCCGAAATTCGATAGAAAACACAAGTCGAATTTCTATTGATCTAGGCTTCATGCTTGTGGTTTGAAGCAAATCTTAAATCGTAAAATATTATAAATCTATAAGGTCCAAGATCATTTTGAATATACAAAACTAGTTTCATTAGCTATTAGAACGAACACAAAAGGGCGAATCAAAATAATATTGCTTGGTTTAGAAAATTAGTATTTCGATTCGAAAGACAGTCAATCGGCATTCACACGTGGTATAGGCCTAGCCTAACGTACAAAGAACTCGGGAGGTTCGTGAATAGCTACAATGAATGGACTGTATTCATTTTGCAATACTACAAGTTTATACGGAAAAGATCCATAGCATGCCATACATGAAATGAAAGGGGATAGATTATAGATTTATGTTGTATAATTAGAAATTCAAACATTTGATTAAATTTTGAATAAGAATAGAAAACATGCGAAACGACCTGGAATATTTTGACCCACGTGTTAATTTTACCAATCACAAAATCTTGAATTGTCAGGCTATGCGAGTATTTCAGTTAATACAAATGTATGGGATAAAATCTATGATTTTTTCTGGTTCCAACCATATGCATCTTATATCAATACAAACTTTAATTAAACAAGAATATGATAAAATACAATTTAATTACAAATAAATCTCAAGGGAGTTAACTTGGGCAGATAACTCCAATAGCAAAAATAGGCGTCTGCTACGAGTAAGCTTAGAGGGCAATAGTAGCTGTGTCCCCACACTGCTACATCCCCCCCTACTCTATTACAACCAGCGTCCTCGCTGGCTCAAAAAACAAAAAAACCCAACCCAATTCAGACCAAAAATGTTTCATTAACAAAAACAAAAAAACTAAAACATTGGTTCACAAGTGGGATGTTCCCAACGACTCATTGAGGGGAGGTATTTTAACACTCTAATCCTCAGAGAGGATTCCTTGTGAAAAATGTTACAAACTCCTATATTCCATACACAACATAACACTGATCAACTATGACTAGTAAAGATTATGCTATTTTGAACAAAAATCCATAAAGCCAAAAGTTGACTACCAAACTTGATTAGAATGGGATTTGCCATTTGGGGCAAAATCACCAAAGTCAAAAATCAAAACATACTCTCATTTGACTACAACAGGATTTAGCATTTAGACAAAAATTCCTGAAGTCAAAATCAATTACCCAAGCAGCAATAAAACAAAACTTACGTTATGACAAAAGAGAGTTTGATATTTAGAAACAAAATTTCCCTGAGTCAACATTAGCCGAATTATTACAGTTTACTCGTTCACTTATGACATACGAAGGGTTGCCATTTAAGTACAAAATTCCCTTATGTCCAAAAGTATTGCATTCTAACCTTTATGCATGATAAATCAAAACCCAAAACATATCGCATCTTTGCCAAAAAAACAACAACTCAAAACCCAAAACCGAAAAACAAAACAAAGAGTATACATCATAGCAAAACAAAACTCAAAACCCAAAGCCGAAAAACGTATGCATCATAGCAAAAACAAAACTCAAAGCCGAAAAAAGTATGCATCATAGCAAAAACAAAACTCAAAACCCAAACCTTTTTATCCACAGAATCCTTTTCTCGATGTCCGCATGCCTAACTATAAAATGTTCTTTTCTTTTTCTTTCACAAACAAAGATCATCCTGTGAATCTAAGATTCCACTTCTTATGTAAAAAGCAAAACAAAAAACTAATAAAAAATACCAGCATTGGTATATCGCCTCCGTGGTAGTGTCGCCAACCGTGCCGATCGTCGTGGAGCTGGAACTGGTGGGACAGGTGGATCAGCAGCCTGTGGGGGAGCCCACAGCTCCTCATCACTGTCTGATTCGGAGTCAGAGCTGGATGGGGGTGACGATGCCTCCGACTGGTGGTCCTCGGACAGTTCCAGGGGCGAGCTAGCTGGTAGCAGGTCCTTCCGATTTATGGCTCGTTCAGGACCACCAGCCAAGGGCTGAACCAAGTACACATGGAGGCCGTCGTATGGCCGCGAGGTAACCCTGTAGAGGTCAGGTTCCCACAGGTCCTGGATTTTACTCCGACCCCTTGCGCGTTTCTTCAGGTACACAAAGTCACCAACCTGCAGAGTATGGTCAGAGGACCCTCTATCGGCAGTCTTGTCCCTCTTCTCTGCAGCCTGCTTCAGATTCTCGAATGCTTTCTGATGAGCTGCTTGGAGGCGTAGACGGTGTTGGCGTACCCAGTCAGTGGTTCCAGTGAAGGCTGCAACAGGTTGTCCCAGGAGCTTGTCGATTGGCAGGCGTGGCTGTTGTCCGAACAACAGGAAATGGGGGGAGAACCCTGTTGAGGCGTGGGGCGTATTGTTGTACGCCTGGATCAGCTCCGGCAGGTGGACTGGCCATCTGGACTTCTCTGCTGGTGGAAGGGTACGTAAGAGATTATGCATCGAACGATTGAACCGTTCACACTGGCCGTTGCCCTGTGGGTGATAGGGTGTGGTGTGACTCTTCTTGATGCCGTAGACTTGGCACAGCTCCTTGATGAGGCGTGCCTCAAAGTCCCTGCCCTGGTCGCTGTGGATACGTTCGGGCACCCCATACTTTTGGAACCAGTCTTTGACGAGCACGTTCGCCACCGTCACCGCTTCCTGGTTGCGTGTAGGCACAGCCTGAGTGAACTTGGTAAAAACGTCGGTGATCACCAGGACGTTTTCGCGCCCATCGCTGGCTGGTTCCAGTTTCGTGAAATCGATGGCTAGCACTTCAAGGGGTCGGGATGCAAGGAGGTGACCGGACGTGGTGTGGATCAAAGGGCGTCGGCCCATGATGCACCTCTCACAGGAACCGATGTATGACTTTGTGTCTTGGTGCATCATGGGCCAGTAGACTTTGGGCCGTAGGAGCCCAAGTGTTCGGTCTAGTCCTTGATGGCCCATCTGGTTGTGGACTGCTGCTAGGACATCAGGTAGCATAGTGCTGGGTAGTACCAACTGTTCTGTGGCACCAAGTTGAGTATCTTGGGTGCGTCGGTACAGGACACCTTCTTTCAGAAACAGGCGGGGGTACTGGTCACACAGCGCCTTCAGCTTGCGGTTCTTGCCAGCCTGGGGTTTGGCTGGCCACTGGTTGAGGACAGGACCGATGACAGGATCTTGCTTCTGGAGGTGGAGGAGTTCTGGAGAGGATTTGGACGGGTAGAGGGTGTTTGGGTGTGCCTTGGTTTGGACTTCGTCCAAGGCAAGGGATTCAGGATCGGCCAGGGCCTGCCCTTGGCAAATGGTTTCTTGTGCCATGGCAAGTTGTGGGGGTAGGGGAGTAGAGATTGGAGTGGGAGGACCATGGGGGAGTCTGGAGAGGGCGTCTGCTGGGTTGGTCTTCCCGGGACGATACTGGATGGTGAAGTTGAACTGCGCAAGCTGCGCAGCCCATCTCTGCTCAAGGGCTCCAAGGGGGGCAGTGCGGAAGTGGACCAAGGGGTTGCTGTCCGTCAGGGCCGTGAATTCAGCGCCCATGAGGTAGTCCCGGAACTTCTCGGAGATGGCCCACTTCATGGCGAGGAATTCCAGCTTCATGCTGGAGTAGTTGGCCTGGTTCTTCTCGGTTGGGCGTAGTCGGCGACTCGCGTATGCCAGGACTCTGCGTTGGCCGTCCTGCTCTTGGGACAGGATTGCCCCAAGACCGTCATGGCTGGCGTCGGTCTCCAGGATGAAAGGGAGTTCGAAGTCGGCAAACCCCAGGACAGGTGCTGATGTTAAGGCCGCCTTCAGGTTGTCGAACGCCCTCTGGTGCTGCTGGTCCCACAGTCTGGAAACGTCCACCGTCTTCTTCTTCTGTTGACTGCTGGCCTTCGTCACCAGATCATGGAGGGGCCCAGCAATTCTGGCGAAGTCCTTGATGAAGCGGCGGTAGTAACTGGCAAAACCGAGGAAGCTCCGGAGGTCTGTAGTGGTCTTTGGGATAGTCCACTCCTGGACAACCTCGATCTTGCCAGTTTCACAGCTCACTCCCTCAGCAGAGATTGTATGGCCAAGGTACTTTACTTGCCGGCGGAGAAACTGGCACTTGCTGGGCTGCAGCTTCAGCCCGGTCTCGATGATCCTCTCCAGGAGACGGTCCAGGCTCTTCAGGTGTTCGTCGAAGGTCTTTGAATACACCAGGAGGTCGTCCAGGTAGACCAACAGAAACTGGAACATGAAGTCCGACATGGTGGACTGCATCAGCCTCTGGAATGTGGCTGGTGCTGTGGACAGGCCCATGGGCATCCTGGTGTATTCAAAGAGCCCGAATGGAGTGGTGAAGGCCGTCTTGTGTTGATCCTCCGGGTGCATGGCTATTTGATGAAAGCCTGAAGCCAGGTCCAGGGTACTGAAAAACTGCGATCCAGCCAAGGCATCAAAGGATTCCTGGATCCTTGGTAGTGGGAAGGCATCTCCCACCATCTTGGAATTCAGGCGGCGGTAGTCAACACAGAGCCTGATGCTGCCGTCCTTCTTTCGCACAATGACGACTGGGGCAGCATATGGACTGTGGCTCTCGGTGATAATGCCCCGTGACAGCAGCTTCTTGATGTGGTCCTGGACCTCTTGGAATTGGTGAGGCGGTATGCGTCGGTATGGTTGGGCCACAGGTGCGTCTTCTTTCGTCCTCAGGCGATGGAAGACAGCGTCAGTGTAGCCCAGGTCGTCTTCATCTGTCATGAATGCGTCCGCTCGTCTCTGCAACAGCTCTTGAAGCTGCCTCTGCTGACTGGGCGTACCGTCAAACTCGGGGAAGCTGACTTTGGATGGAGGGGTTGGATGGGCTCGCTCTTCGGAAATGATCAGCTCGTTGACGCCCAGGGTGATTTGGGGCCCGTGATCCTCTTCTATGGCGTGGACAGCTTCCAGGACAGCTACGTGGGAACGTTTGGGGAGGAAAACGTCCTCAGGGGAGAGGTTAGCAATCCGGACAAATTGCTGTGGTGGAGCTGAGTTGACCAGTGTCGGGATCAACACTAGGCCATGGGGAAGGGGTCTGGACAAGGGTGAGGCGAGGAGATGGGGGGAAGGACTTTGGCCACAGGAAATTTGGACGGAGGCAATGGAGTGGGCCGGGACATGATGGCAGACAGTGGTGCGGGCTATCCTCGTCTTCTCCCGCATCCGGACTTCCTGGGCGACAGCTTGCAGGCAGGGGGGAAGATCTTGTGGGGACTTGCCGAGACAGGGCCCAAGGACATTCATGCCCAGTAACACCGGCAGTCGCCTTTTGCGGTTCTGCATAAACGGGTCACTGGGCTCCTTGACGATGAGGACTGGGACGTTGGGGCAGATGATGTCGTAGACCTGGACGTCGACGATGAGCACGCCGGAGTAGGGGACCTCAGCTCCGTTGACTGCACGCAGTTTGACGTGGCAGTCTCCTAGTCGAAGGTCCCCCAGGTGTTCTGCCGCCCACGTGTTGGTGATGGTGGTTACTTCACTGCCAGTGTCCAGGAGAGCGGACACTGGCCTTCCATTGATAGTGATGTCGATTGTTGGGCACTGTCCGGCAAGGCCTATGTTCTTCCGACCCCCCGCCGCCTGACTGGTGGTGGCAGCGGGGGTTAGTAGTTTCCCTGGAACCCAGTTTGTTGCTGCATCAGGCTGGGCAGCTGCTGTGATGGTGGTCTCTGCCCCTCCTGGTACTGCTGCGGTGGTGGCCCCCTCTGCCTCTCCTGGTACTGCTGTGGTGGTGGTCCCCTCTGCCTCTCCTGGTATTGCTGTGGTGGTGGTCCCCTCTGCCTCTCCTGGTATTGCTGTTTGGACCGGCATTCAGCCTCACGGTGTCCCTGGCGTTGGCACCACCAGCAGGTCAGGACCCTCCTGTTGCCCTGCCGGTCTTCCAACTGAGGACTGTGCCGCTGTGACACAGGCGGTGGTGGCTGCTGGGGGTGATGAGGCCGCTGGGGGTGATGAGCCTGGAGGGCTGCAACAATCGCCTGTTGTTGCTCCTCCATTTGGACCTGGAGAGCTGTGATTTTAGTCTCCAGGGCAGTGTTGTCTGGGGTGGCCACGGCTTGGTGGATGATGGCGTCTGGGGCGTCGTCCTCCCTCATCCACCTCTGTGCCTCCTTGACGATGTCGGCAAATGGCGTCTGCAAGGCCTGCTCCCTTACAAAACGCTTCAGGTCCCTCCTGAGGGATGGAGGGTGGAGGCCATTTGCGAACGCCTGGCTTAGCATCCCGTCAGTCAGCGTTCTGGGCGTGGCCGCGTTTGTCTTGGTCCACAGCGTCCTCAGGGCTGTGGCATATTCGCCCACCCCCTCGGCGAGGCCTTGCTGGCGCTTGTAGAAGGCGCCTGCGAGGGTGGGAGAGTCCCTGTGTTCGCCCCAGTGTTGTCGGAGGACAGCAAATATCTTCTCGGGGGCATCGATGTCGTCCGCTTCCAGGGATAGCACCTCCTGGCGGGCCTGACCGTCGAGGGCGCTCAGGATCCACCCCGCCGCCACAGCGTCCGAGGCAGGCTGGAGGTGGAGGATGACAGTGGCCTCCTTGATGAAGGCCTCTGCGTCGTGGTTGTCCCCGGTGAAGCGCCGCAGTTTGTGGCGGATGGACTGGACCTGGGTCAGCTGGCTGGCCATGTTGTATTCAATTTCAAGCTCCTCTTCTTGGCGTCTTGTCCTCTTCTTCTTTTTTCCAGTCATTTCCTTCCTTTCTTCCTGCAACAATCCTGCTCGCAGCGCCAATTGTGATGGTGTGGAGTGGAAGGGTGAAGGGTGCAGGGACAGACAGGAGTGCAGGAATAATAGGCAGGAAACAATCAGCAAGCAGGAAACAGTAACATGCAGTCAAGGCTGACACAGGTCTCTCTCTCTCTCGCTCTCTTTATTGCTTCTCTCTCTCCATCTCAGGTAGAGTCTCAGTTAAGTCTCAGGTAAGTCTGCCTTAAATTTTTACCTGTGGCTGGATATATTGACAAAACCCGGACCGCAAAGACAACAACTTTAACTTTCACGCAATCTGCTCCCGCAGAGCTAATGGCTGCCAAACTTGTGTTTGTTACTACACCTTTTAAGTGTGTTGTCTCTACGGTCGTCATACATAACAACACATGTTGCATATGGTTGGAAAGCTTGAAAAACACAGAATAATATGACATTCATCAATAGTCCAGGGTTTCTCTTTAAAAAGAAATACTTGCAATTAAGGTGCAAAGTGATCCCACCTTTTAACAAGCCCAAAACCCATATTTTATAAAATAACTAAATAACTGCTTCACAAGTCAGAATAACAAAATAATAATAAAAAAGCAACATACACAAACTTTCATTTGTATAAATTTCAAGTCCCAATTCAATCTATAAAGTTTATAATTTGTGTCCCGAAATTCGATAGAAAACACAAGTCGAATTTATATTGATCTAGGCTTCATGCTTGTGGTTTGAAGCAAATCTTAAATCGTAAAATATTATAAATCTATAAGGTCCAAGATCATTTTGAATATACAAAACTAGTTTCATTATCTATTAGAACGAAAACAAAAGGGCGAATCAAAATAATATTGCTTGGTTTAGAAAATTAGTATTTCGATTCGAAAGACAGTCAATCGGCATTCACACGTGGTATAGGCCTAGCCTACCGTACAAAGAACTCGGGAGGTTCGTGGATAGCTACAATGAATGGACTGTATTCATTTTGCAATACTACAAGTTTATACGGAAAAGATCCATAGCATGCCATATATGAAATGAAAGGGGATAGATTATAGATTTAGGTCGTATAATTAGAAATTCAAACATTTGACTAAATTTTGAATAAGAATAGAAAACATGCGAAACGACCTGGAATATTTTGACCCACGTTTTAATTTTACCAATCACAAAATCTTGAATTGTCAGGCTATGCGAGTATTTCAGTTAATACAAATGTATGGGATAAAATCTATGATTTTTTTCTGGTTCCAACCATATGCATCTTATATCAATACAAACTTTAATTAAACAAGAATATGATAAAATACAATTTAATTAAAAATAAATATCAACAAGGGAGTTAACTTGGGCAGATAACACCAAACTAGCAAAAATAGGCGTCTGCTACGAGTAAGCTTAGAGGGCAATAGTAGCTGTGTCCCCACACTGCTACATTATGTCAGTCTCTGAATTAAACACCCAGCTCTCTCCTGTTTTAGACAAGCATGCGCCTGTGTCTGAAATCAAGCTCCGTGACGGAAAGCCGAGTCCGTGGTATAACTCTATTGCCGTGGAATTGCGCGCGCTCAAAGTCGGACACAGACGCGCTGAGCGACAGGAACGGAAAACCAAGCTCACAGTACACAAGAAAATTCAGTTGATAGAATATCAACTAAAAGGAGGCCAAACAGTGTTAACATTATGTAGAAGAGTGTATTGCACTTCAAATGTGTATGAACATGTATGTCTTTTCAAAATATCTTCAAGGTGATGCAGTTGGCTATTTTAGAGAAGAAGAAAAAAAGTTATATAAAGTATGAACGTGTCATGAAATACGTTAATCGACCGCTCAGACAAGAACAAAAAAGAAGTTCAACACAGTAAAGTGCTGAAAATGACGGTTTAGTTCTGTAAGCAAATGAGATTCGTCTTCCAAAGTATTTGTGATCCTAATGTTGTCATGAAACTGAAAGAAACCAGACTTCGACTTTTGAGATAGAGTCATAAACACAAAGAGAGTAGGGTAGGCTCAGCCTACGGTTGTGTGAATAAAACTGAAAAGAACCAACTTGGCTTATATTCATCTTTCACTGTCAACTTATTGTGTCCGTCTGCTAACCTTCGTACTAGGCCTAGGCCTACAGGGACTAACCCTGCTTCCATAGCTCAACACCACAGCACAAAGAGAGTCGCATCACTAAGCCTACCTAACGGTTTTGGTCAGTTGCTAGGCTAACGCATATTCATGAGTCTCTCAATGGTAGTGTGTGCATCAATAAAAAAAAGAAAGGAGGGGGGGGGTCAAGGAATAGTCAACTGATAAATGAACGTGAGGATAGAAGAATGTAAAATCCATCCGTAAATATTTCTTCAAAATAAAGGGTTTGATGAATTTACAATGCCAGGTAATATAGAAAGAAAGCGTTTTGTTTCTAATATCCGAGTAATAGCAAAATGAACAGCTTTCCTTAACAGTATCCTGCCCCCCCCCCCCCCCCCACCCCCAGGTTCGAACTCGGGTTTACTTGACACGAAGCGAACGCAATACTACTGTGCCACTCTACACCACCTCAGTCATTGTGGTTGAAGCGTTTTCTTTTTTTTTTGTAGTGCAGTAAGCAAAAAATTGAGCTGGTTCTTTTGTTGTGAGTAAAACTCCTCAGCGTGTTTCTTACAATAACTCATCCGTCAGGGTGCCCCTTTAACGGTGTGCCATTTGAGGCCCTGTACAGGTTTGTCCCGCCTAAAAGGCGAGGATGAAAAAATGTTATGTGTGCAGTCCTTTTATTTTTTGTTGTCATTTTTATGATGAATGCAGTTTTTATTTTTTTAACAATGCAATTGCTGTTGTTTTGCAAACGTTTAGCAATGCACTTCTGTGATTTTGCAAAGGTTTAGTAATGGTGGTTGTACACTTTTTAAAAAAAAATGCCAAAATGAGGATGAAGCCCTGTCAAGTGTTTTATCATCATACAATTCACGCCTGGTTTTTACTATAAGACAACACAAAATTTGTTTTCTTCACAATACTCTTTGCAGAAGCGTAATACACAACTTTAATGTAAAATCGTTTGGCTTTCAAAATTCTACAAATCTTTTGCATGCTATTCTGAAAGCAGAGACAGAGACAGAAAGCGACAGAAAGAAGGAAACAGATAAAAAGAGATAGTATGTGAGAGAGAGAGAGAGAGAGAGAGAGAGAGAGAGAGAGAGAAGGACAATGAAAAGTGCGAGTAAAACAGTATGACACATCACAAATATCACATGACTAGCATGGAGTGAATACAGTTCTTGTTTTTGATTGGTCCATTAATAGTTTGTTAAGTTTGGTTAAAATTTAAAAAAAACAGTTCGACCAATCAGACAAGAGCTTCTTCCGCAAACGCTTTTCTAAAGTGTTTCTTAAGTCCCGTTTGGCGTGAGCGTTATTCGCGCGGCGACCGTTGTGTAGAGAAACTCACCCTGTACTTGTGACTGACTCTTATCTCACCCATCGTAAACTTGTCAACTCGTGTCAATAAGATGCCCCGCGGTAGGTCTACTGTCCCGCAATTAGCAAACACATTCTTTCTTTTGTTACCAGCCTATCAACCACCCCCACCACAGATCCCTCCCTGTGTGTGTGTGTGTGTGTGTGTGTGTGTGTGTGTGTGTATGTGTGTGTGCGCGCGTGCATGTGTGTGCATGCGCATGTGTATGTGCGCGACTAGTTCTCACTCGCACAAGCACACACACGCGCACGCACGCACGTACATAGTATGTACATGATTATGCAAATACGCACATGCGCACGCGAATATGCACACACGCACGCAAACAAACACGCATGCACATAAACACGCATATGCATTTAGGCGAACATGCAAAGACATAACACACACAAACACTCGCGTGTCCAACAGATAAAAACTAGATAACAATACATTATAATTTCTTAAAACAAAAACAAAAACCATCCCGTTAGCCTTTTACTGTTCCCAAGACACCCGTCAATGCGTGTGATAATTATAAAGTTACAACAGTCAATTAAACAAAAATCATCCCGTCCGTTCCTCTATTCTCTACCCTGTTCAAAAACATGACAGGGCGGACAATCGCGGAAGACCTACTGAATTCAATTAACATTCTTACGTACTTTGTCTTCAGCTCCACGAATCCCATCACCCACCCTGCCAGCGTGCGCGCCCGCGCGCGCGCGTGTGTGTGTGCGTGTGCGCGTACGCGCGTGTGTATGTGAGTGTGTGCATCTGAGTGTGTGTGTGTCTGTGTATGAGTGATAGAGGTTATGAGACTAACATTGTGACTAATCAAGATTTCACACACACGTACACGCGCGCACACCTAAGCGCATACACACATGTAATAAACGCACATGCACACATACGCATGCGGACACACAAACATGAATTGTCCAGTTTTGACTCCAAAATCAACACAGGTTTGTTACAAGAAACAACTAGGTTATCTGGAAATGTCCAAATTTGACTCAAAATAAAAGTACTGATATTAACAATAATTTTTGTATCAAAAAGGATTATTTATATTTTGTCTGATTTTTACTGAAAATTGTACCCACTTTTCGAGTCAAATATTTTGAGTCAAACTCATTTATTTGTAACATAGCCTGGTTTGACTCAAAATTAGAATGCTAAAATGTCTTGTGATATTTTGAGTCAAACTCGTTTATTTGTAAGATAGCCCGGTTTGACTCAAAATAAAATGCTAAAATGTCTTGTGATTTTGGAGTCAAAAGCAGACCGTCTGAAGTTAATCTTGTTTGACTCAAAAAAAATGTTGATTTATTTTTGAGTCAAAAGAGAACTACATTTATATCTTTTTTATTTATTAAGATATCAAAACGAAAATTTGGGACAACAAAGAGTATTTTTTTCCGCATTTGTTTCTGTAATAATCAAAAAATGGACTATCTGAAGTTAATCCAGTTTGACTCTAAGCCATCGGTATGTGGAAACAAAATTGGAAGCCGTGCAAGGCAGAGAAAAAGAAACAAAGAGAGAGAGAGAGACGCGAGAGAGAGAGAGACAGAGACGCAGTCACAGCCTAACTCTGTAGGCTAAAGGCCACCCTTAGCTGCCCGAATCCAATTCGGCCGAACAGGGTGTTCGCCGAACGAGCGAAGTCAATTAAGGGTCTTTTCATTTTCGCCCGAATCCATCGTAGGAAGGAAATTTTGGTGTTTTACGTCCTCTCGACCCGTGAAGGCACATATGGGACATGTGTATTAGTGGGGTATGTTCAAATAATAAATAAAACATCACGTGACAAACATATACAAGGCGTAGACAATACATATAGTGGGTAGGGGAGGGGGGGATCTCTTAGGCAAGCTAAAATATGTTCGTTTGAAAGGATGGTGAACCAGCGTTCGAATTAAAATGCCGAAACCATCGTTCGGCCGAACCGTGGTTTTGTCCCTTAATCTAACCCGAAACGAACTGTGCGGAAGTGACCATTTGACCCCAACGTCATAGTGAGGCTCAAAGGCCTTCTTCGGTAGTAAACATGTAGGCCTAGGCTAAGCCTAGAAAATCCCCCACGCCCTTAAATTTGTGCATCTCGTCTATAGAAAGAAAATAACCTAGAAGTAACTTTTTTTTTAAGGGGAAGCAATAGCATTGAATTATCTTCATATAATAAAATGATGTGACGATGACAGATCGATGAACAGGCTTTTGGTAAACTACAGTGGGGTGAAGCCTAGAGCTTGACATTATTTTTTATAGTCACTACATCAGTGTGTGCGTGTTTGTGTGTGTGTGTGTGTGTGTGTGCGTGCGTGCGCATGTTTGTGTTGTGTGTGCGCGTGTGATGCGTTCATGTAGGCCCCTATACGTGTATGTATGCATGGTGTGTGTGTGTAGGGGTGTGTGTGTGCTTGTGCTCGTGTGTGTGAGTGTATGTTGTGAATATTATGTTGTTATTTCATGCTTGTGAACTGTGTGACAATGCATACGTGTATTAGGCCTAGTAGTCGTAGTAGCAGTCACAGTAGTTGTTGTTGATTAATATGTGTATTGTTTTGTCTGCTGATGTTATTGGATTTTTGTTTCATGTTTTTATTCCATTTCAATTTTGTGTAAAGCGCCCTGTAGCCTACATAGTAGGATGGGCGCTATATACATTTTCCTAATTATTATTATTTGTGTGAATGATTTAATTGAAAGAGTGGAGTGAGGGAAAGAGAATATAGTATTTTTTGTTTCAGACTTAGGGGATGTGCACATTACATGCAGAAATCTCATGCGCATATCTGAACATAAGTAAAAGAATGTAAGAAATACATTAAGCTTAAGCGGATGAGATAAGCACATGGGGAAACATATGCACTTATTCCATCTGCTTATTTCTTACTTTCTTTTACTTTTGCTGATGAGCGCATGAAGTTTAGGCATGCAATGTGCACATCCCCTAAAAGCATCAAACACAGTGACTTGTACACATAATATTATTTGCTCATCTAATAATAAAAACAATAATAATAATAATAATAGTAATAATAATGAAAATACATATAGCACTAAATAAGTGCACATTCCAAGAGTCAGTCTGGTGCCAGTTCCAAACTAAGGATAAAGAAAAAATTCTTGTTGGTTGCATTTATAAAAGTCCCAACACCAATGAGGAAAATCTTCAAAAACTCTACAAACTTATAGGAAAAGCCGAAATTCAGAAATATGATAAAGTTTTAATCATGGGTGATTTTAACTTTCCAAATATAGATTGGGAAGGGCATTGGACCAATGATAGAGATAATGATTTTATTGAAATTTTAAGGGATGTCTTGTTATTTCAAACAGTAACAGAGCCCACAAGGACAAGGGAAGGACAAAAAGAGAATGTTCTTGATCTGATTTTAGTTAACGACACTCAAATAGTATCAGACATTACACACTCTTGCCCCCTATGCAAGAGTGACCACCAAGTGCTAACCTCCCGTATAATGTATGCTAGTGTTCACAACACAGATCCCTCCAAACAAACAACAGCATATAATTTGAAAAAAGGGAATTATACACAAATGAGACAGGATCTTGCTGATCGGAGTTGGGATCACTTGCATGACTTGAGTGTCGAGGAATGTTGGCAGGACATTAAAGGGAAAATACACCTCTCAATGGATAAAAACATAACAAAGAGTAGAGGTATTAATAATATGAAGAAAAAACGTAGACCTTACTGGATGTCACTAACATTAAGAGTTAAGGTGAAAAAGAAAGAAAGATTATATAGAAAATATTTAGAGAATGGGAAATTAAAAGCTGGTAAACGTTACAGGGACTATATAGAAGCAAGAAATCATTGCTGTAAAAAACTGAGGAGTGAAACAAAGGAACATGAAAGAGAAATAGCCAAAAACTGTAAGCTAAATCCGAAGATGTTTTGGAAATGTATAAACTCTAAACTCAAACTGTGTTCTTGGGTTAGCTCTCTGAAGGATAAGCAAGATAATATTGTCACTGATGATCAGCGCAAAGCTAATGTCTTGAACGAGTTCTTTGCTAGCATGCTTACAAAGGAAAATACAGACAACTTAACACAAACTGCTAATGAGGCCCCTGCATACAGTGCAGACATTGTTATAACAGTAGAAGCTGTGAAAAATAAACTCAAAAACGTGGATGTGAACAACGCTCAGGGGCCAGACAAGATCCCAGCCAGAGTGCTCAAAGAGCTACATCAGGAACTAGCAATTCCTCTAACAATTTTATATAATAAAAGTTTAGAATTTTGGGAACTCCCATCAGATTAGAAAACAGCTGAGGTCATTGCAATCTTCAAAAAGGTTACAAGAACTGACCCAGGTAACTATATAGACCAGTGAGCCTGACGTGCATATCATGTAAGATTTTAGAACAGTTTGTACAGGACGCTGTTGTTAAACATATGGTAGATTTTAATCTGTTCACAGAATGTCAACATGGATTCAGGACAGGGCGTTCTTGTATGACCCAATTGTTACATGTGATGGACGATTTTACACAACTTTTAGAGGAAAAAGAGGCATTTGATATTATTTACTTAGATTTTAGAAAGGTCTTTGATTCTGTGCCGCACGAAAGGCTGCTTCTTAAACTGGAAGCTTACGGGATAACGGGAAACATATTAATGTGGGTTAAAATCTTTCTGAATGGAAGATCTCAAAGAGTGTGGGTGGGAACGAAACAGTCTTCTAACACCGATGTTTTAAGTGGTATTCCCCAGGGTAGAATCCTGGGCCCAGTACTTTTTACAGTTTTTTATAAATGATCTCCCAGAAGACATACAAAGTGCATGTAGGATATTTGCAGATGATACTAAGGTGTATAATCGTTCTCAAAATTCAGATGTACTGCAAAACGATGTTAATAGACTCATATAATGGTCAGAGAAGTGGAATTTATATTTTAGCGCAGGGAAATGCAAGGTTATGCACGCGGGGTACAGTAATCCAAGTAAAGGATATGAAATTACTTATGGCTCATCTAAGCATGTTTTACTTTTAGATATTTGTACAGAGGAGAAGGACCTAGGGTTTATATTTGATTCAAAACTCAAATTTGATAAGCTCATCACAACAGCGATAAATAAAGCCAGTATGATGCTGGGTTTGATCAGAAGGAGTTTTAAAAACTTAATTAAAGAGGTGTTCATAAATCTTTACAAATTTTTAATACGGCCTCATCTTGAGTATGGTAATATAATTTGGAATGCCTTTCTTAAGCGACAGTCCAGTGCAATTGAGAGGGTACAGAGGAGAGGAACCAAACTGATAAAATCCATGAAAAATTGGGATTATGGGGACAGGCTAAGTAAATTAGACTTGCCATCTTTAAAATACAGAAGACTAAGGGGAGATTTGATAAATGTTTACAAGATTCTTCAAGGCACTGACAATACTAACAAAAAGGCTTGTTTCACTTGTCTAACGAAATAAGAACCCGTAATAGTGAACTTAAGATCATAACCAGGTACAGCAGAACTAACATTATAAAAAACTTTTTTTCTAACAGAGTCAACCAATATTGGAACAACCTCCCTGCACATTAACTGGCCTCAGATACTAACAAATTCGAAAACCTCCTAGACAGTGATCCAAAATTTGCCCTGTTAAAGTACATCCATGATTAGTGCATCAATATGGATGCTAAAAAACCGCTACAGCAATTGCCAAACTCTAACCAAATGGAAGGACGCATTGAGAGGCTGCAAGGTCTGGTCGTCCAAATACCTGACCTGACAGTATCCCACAGTAGGCTCATCACTAATTACTAATGCGGGCGCATACAAATTATTCTTAAAAGTAAAGTCTCATATAAAAAACACATATTAAAAACATGAAATAAAACATGAACCTGTATAAAATTAAATAGCATATCACCCCAAAGAATGAGTTTAAAAAAATCACACACACACGCACAGAAAGAGGGGAAAAATAAGCGGACGCGTAAATGTTGGACCCAGGTGTATTTGATTACCTTTAAGCATTTGGAGAGCAATATAATTTTGTAAGTGATTGTTGATGGCCAACATGATCTTCATTTCCTTTGGTGGTTTTGAAAAGTGGACTGGCCTCCAAGGTATTATATGTATGGCATTGACGCAATTCACCACTTCCTACCATCCGTACCCTGGATAAAGTAGATACTGTATGATGAAATCACAAATACATTGACACACTCACTGACTTGCATGCACACTCACACAATCAGTAATGCAATTAACATGGAATTGTTTTGGAGAATGGTTTGTCACTGTGTGCAATAATGCTTTATTTTCATTACCTCTGCTACTTTTTTAGTAATTAGTGAACAATGAGTGGTCAAGACAGAAAAAACAGAATGAAAACAAATTTATTCACATATATTTATGTACAATGTGTTAATAAATGACATGTAACACACCTATAACATTGCAAAAATATGAAATTAAGCAAGAAGCTGCAAGTAAAAATGCTAATAGGAGCTAAGTGACAGTTGGACAAATTATGTGGGTTTTTTTTAATTACCTGTATGATAAAAAGTCTTTGTTTTGTAATGGTGGTGTGAATAACAACAAAGTTGATTTGAGAGGCGTGCACAATGTTAGACGATACCTGTTGTTTGACGCTGCGCGTTGTATGGCGGCACATGGTTTGACGATGCCCGTTGTTGACACGGTGCATTGAATGGCGTACCGCAATGTTTGAGGTGCATGTTGTTTGACGCTGCGTAATGTATGGTGTGGAGCAAGTTTGAGGCTGCCTGTTGTTTGACGTGCGCTTTGTATGGGTGGCGCATAGTTTGACGCTGCTGTGGTGTCTGTTTTGCGTGTGTGTCTGTTGTGTGTGTGTGGTGTGTGCGGTGTGAGTGCTTTCAAAAAAAATACTGATTGTAAAGGCTTTGTCCTCGATAAAAAGCGCTATAATAAATACCGTATATTATTATTATTATTATTATTATCTTCAAGCAAAGGATTATAAGGCTAGACACATGCTTTTACAAAAGTCTTCAATATTGTCCAAGGACACCGGCTGGGGGTGTTTACAAACATCCGTCCCGGTGACGGCCACTACTCTCCTACTTTTTTAGGAGGTGAGAGAGTTTGAGTCAGTGTACTCATGTTACTACGCGTGGTGTGTGTGTGTGTGTGCGTGCGTGCGTGCACGATGTGTGTGCGTGGGTTTGTGTGCATGCGTGCGTACGGTGTGTGTGTGTGTGGATGTGCGATGTGTGGTGTGTCTGTGTGTGTGGTGTGATTGTGCGATGTAGTCCGTATGTTGTATGTATGAATAACTACACTGGCTCAAAATCGAATACCGAACAAATACAAATCTGCCTGCCTCTGCTACAAATCGTTTACAAAAGACGCACCAGCCTATATTTGCACCTTTCCAGATCTACGTACTGCCCGTAGCCTTCGTTCTTCCTCTGATGACAGTATTTGTCAAATTCCCTCTTACGATCGAAACAACACAGCTCCAGAGCATTTTCCGTTTCAGCTGCTACAACTCTAGGAACTCACTCCCTTTCAGCCTTCGTCATGCAAAATGCTTTGTAACGTTTAAGTCTGCTCTAAAAAACTATTCAAACTGCAGCTGCAGAGTTCATAAAATTAGAAATATTGCCAGCCACTCTATTTGTCCATCTTGTTAGTGTATGTGTGTCGCACGTGTTCTGTGTGTGTGTCTGTTGTGTGCGCTCGCGTGCGTGCGTGTGTCTGTGTGTGTATGTGTGTGTGTGTGTGCAGTGCGCACAGTGTGTGTGTGGGTGTATGTAGCGGGCGCATATTTGTGTTGTGTGTGTGCAATGTGATGGTCATGTTAGGCCCCTATATGAGTGTAGTATAAATCAATCAAATCAAACAATCATCTTTATTATCTCATAATGTAGAAATTGCAGCCAGGGGCACATAAGAAAAAACAACAAACAATAAAACATGTATCAACAAAAAAACAAAACTAAAACACATTTATTAAAATTAAAGAATATAAATTAATAACTAATAACACGCCAATATGTAGTTAACAAACTGGACGAATACGAATACAAATTCAATCACAAGGAGATGACAGGCTGCCTCCAGCAAAACAATCACTCGATGCAGGCATTAAAGAGTTCAACAGATGAATTGATCTTGGTAAGAAAGTTTTCTGCGCTCTTATTTCCCCCATGTGTTTTTTAGAGTTCTGTATCGACGGCCCGATGGGAATATTCATAGTATTTGCCAGAACATGACTGTTATCATAAGAATTTTCCTGGCTTCTCGACTACTGTAGCTCGTCATACAACTCTTACATACCACTCTGCCTTGCACCCACAACTTTACTGCCACACATTCACCGATCACTCAACACGCGTACTTTTTCACTCAAGCTTCCATACCAACAGATAATGACACAGTAAGAACAGATTCAACGACCAACATCGTAGTAGTTGAAGAATATCTGAACAGGACATCAATATTCCTTCGCTCTGTAAACAAAAAGATCCTGGACTGCTCTTTTTATGTATATGGTCAATGTGTTTATCAAAAGTAAGTTTCTGTCTAAAAACTGTGCTACGTATTGTACTCATCAATCTTTAACCGTTTCACCATCAATCTCCAAATGTGGCCACTGGCACTGTGTTTTCACGAAAATCATGTGTATGCATGGCTGTGTAGGGGGTGCGTGTTGCGTGCGCGTGCATTGCGTGTGTAATGTGTGTCTGGGTTGATTGTGAGGGTGTGGGTGTGGGTGTTGTTGTTGTGTGGATGTTGTTGTGAAATTATGCTGTTCTTTCGGCTTGTGACATTGTGTGACAATGCATAACGTGTATTAGGCCTAGTAGTAGTATTAGTAGTATAGTAGTAGCAGTAGTAGTGTAGTAGTAGTAGTAGTAGTAGTAGTAGTAGTAGTAGGTAGTAATAGTAGGAGTAGTCACAGCAGTTGTTGTGTGATTGATAGTGAATTGTTTTGTCTGCCCTGATGTTATTGGATTTTTGTTCATGTTTTTATTCCATTCAGTTGTGTAAAGCGCCTGTAGCCTACATAGTAGGATGGGCGCTATATAAATTTTCCCATTATTATATTATTATAATGTAGCCTATAAAACGCTTCTATTGGGAGAGGTGGACAGTGGTTCTTCGGGGCAATACCCCCTGGGTCCACATCCTCACACTCTATAGGGGGGGTCGGACCGTGTGGGACATTTGTCAGAGCAGCCTAATACATAATTTCTAGGGAGAGGCTGGACAGTAGGAAGTTGTTTCCCCATAGACCTCCAGGGCCGAAATGGTTTATTGGGGACGGTGGGACTGTGGTTATTATGAGGCTATTCGGGAGGAACCATTGGCTACCTGGAAATTAATCACTCCAAATCAGCGTACCATGGTCCTTGCCTTGATGCCATTGCCAACAGGGGGTCCTTGCTGCTTGTGGATGGTGTGTTGTCGTTCAGCTTAAGGGGGGTCCTTGACTGCTTGTGGATGTGTTGTCGTTCAGCTTAAGGGGGGTTACTTGCTGCTTTGTTGATGGTGTTGTCGGTCAGCTCATAAGGGGAGTCCTTGCCTGCTTTGTGAATGGTGTGTTGTCGTCAGATATAAGGGGGGTCCTGCTGCTTTGTGGATGGTGTTGTGTGCAGCTATAAGGGGGGTCCTTGCTGCTTTGTGGATGGTGTTGTCGTTCTTGTTCGTTGACCATCAGATCTTAGGATGTGTCAAAAAACTCTGCCAGGGGCCTTCTGAGCGGATGGATTTTTTTTGATATTCGCAGAACGTCTCTCTCTCTCTCTCTCTCTCTCTCTCTCTCTCTACTCTCTCTCTCTCTCTCTCTTATACACACACACATTCATAATACACACTGTACATAACAGTACTTGTTTGTCTTAATTTCAAAGAAATTAATTTTGTGGATGTGTGTGTGTGTGTGTATGTGTGATGGGTGTGTATGTGTGTGAGTAGTGTGTGTGTGTGTGTGGTATGTGTGTGTGTGTGGTGTGTATGAGTGTGTGTGTGTGTGTGTGTGTGTGTGTGTGTGTGTGTGTGTGTGTGTGTGTGTGTGTGTGTGTGTGTGTGTGGGTGTGTGTGTGTGTGTGTCGTTGAGTGTAGGCGCGCGTACGGTGTGTATCTGTGTAAATTGCTGAAAGTAAATTGTTCAACATTTCTTTTCTTGAAATGTAATCGTGTGATATAAATGATGAATGTCATGTGTAGGAATGGCACAGACATTATGTTCCCCAAAACTATATCATCGGAGACAAACACTAGTGTATGCCTACATGTTTTCAAAAATAGGTAAGTTGGCAAGGACTGATGTTTATTCGATTACTCAAAATAGCTACCGGTCTCTGTGTAGGCTTAGCGATGTTTATTTACAGACACTTGTGCCGGTTCAAAAACCCAGGTCAACACAATGCCTATCACTGTTGCCAGGGTTAAAAGTTAGCCGTCATCCCCCAAAACGGACCACTGTCCACACCTTACTAGGTTGGTCCATTAAATCACGTTAGCTGATTAGTCAAGCGTTTCCTTTCAGCATAATCCTGTTGCTTGTTGTTCTTAATCACCTGCGCAATTAAAAAGTGCAACATGTCGTCAGTCACACGACTCGCGGACCCGTTGTCAAAACAATTATCTGTGTCTGTGTCTAAAGAAATTATCCTAATCGTGGGCAAGTTCGTTAAGAACTATTATATGCACTACTTCCCGGAGCGACTTTTTTTCTGCGCGTGATTAGTAATTTCCGGAAAAGCTCGATTAGACTTAACTGTGATCAACTCGGACCTATTCCCCATCTGTTTTCGTGGTGCGCTCAGATAATCATGATCGGATTAAAAGCACTTGGCTGGGAGGGGGTGTATAAACGGGAACGCTGGAAACGCTGGTTTGAACGTTATTGGAGCAAAACTGTATTTATGAACTTTCTCGCAGGTGTGTCTAACACAGGATGGTGCCGAACAATTCCGAATGATGGTGAATGCCAAATGGTAAAAACACCGC
>CM065704.1:46591790-46606790 GCA_017654935.2 Phymorhynchus buccinoides | reverse complement strand
ATCTTTCACATTCATCATGCCAAATATTCCACCACCAATCTTTCACATTCATCATGCCAAATATTCCACCACCAATCTTTCACATTCATCATGCCAACTATTCCACCACCAATCTTTCACATTCATTATGCCAAATATTCCACCACCAATCTTTCACATTCATCATGCCAAATATTCCACCAAATATTCCATTCCACAGGAAACTCATTTCCCACAACCAATCTTTCACATTTAGTTTTCCTGCGCTCTCTCTCTCTCTCTCTCTCTCTCTCTCTCTCTCTCTCTCTCTCTCTCTCTCTCTCTCTCTCTCTCTCTCTCTCTCTCTCTCTCTCTCTCTCTCTCTCTCTCTCTCTCTCTCTCTCTCTCTCTCTCTCTCTCTCTCTCTCTCTCTGATTGTTAAATTCGATTGGTGAAAGATCTCCAAGTATATTTTTCAAAATTGTTGATGCACAAATACAACCAATGTTAAGTTATGGTGCTGACATCTGGGGTATTATTGCAAACGTAGACATCTTAGAGAAAGTGCATTTATTTGCATTGAAAAGATTTTTAAATGTGAGTATCAGAACGCCCAATGCAATGGTATACGGTGAGCTTGGACGTTTTCCTTTATACATTAATTTATATGTAAGATCAGTTAAATATTGGTTGAAAGTTATTGAGATGCCAGAATACAGACTACCCCTAAAAGCTTATAAAATGTTACTTTTCCTGCATCATCAGAATAGAAACACGTGGGCCACATCTGTCTGTTTCATGCTTCATAAATATGGTTTTCAAGAAGTCTGGGAGAATCAGGGAGTTGGAAATGTAAAGCATTTTCTTGCACTCTTACGTTTAAGACTAGTTAACGAATTTAAACAAAAATGGTGTTCTCAACTTCATGATAGTGAACGTTTCTCCTTTTACCGCACTTTCAAACGTGACCTAATACTTTCACATTACTTGTTGGATCTGAAACACATTCAAGCGAGAATCAGTCTTATACGGTTTCGACCCGGTGTGTCACAACTTAATATTCACAAATTACGTTTCAGAATTAATGTAAGAGAGGAAGACTTAGCATGCCCATTTTGTAAGTCCCAAAGAGAAACAGAGGTCCAGTTTGTGTTACGATGTCCCATGTATGATAACCTAAGGCAACAATATATCCCTGCTAAATACTATAATACTCCATCTCTCTTTAGACTGACTTTATTATTAGCATGTAAAAACAAATCTGTGGTTTTACGTTCAGCTGTGTATTTAGATAAGGCATTCAAGGTATGTTATTTGAATATGCTTGAGTGAATCCTGTATCCATATGTATCGAATGCGCGAGAATGTTTGATTAATTGTTTGTATATTATAATTATGGATGTGCATGTTGTTTGAAATCAATGATAATTAGCCCACTTTCTTTTGTAACCATCCCTCGTGACATGGGCCAATGGCCTATTCATTAAAATCGTTCAGTGTTCAGTGTTCAGTGTTCTCTCTCTCTCTCTCTCTCTCTCTCTCTCTCTCTCTCTCTCTCTCTCTCTCTCTCTCTCTCTCTCTCTGTAAGCGGCATATATATTTATTTGCTCGATTTCGAACTAGAAGCATGGGCCTCAATGCCAATAAAAGATGGTTTCTAAACTCTGAAGTCGACTTGATTTGCCCAATGTGTTCCAAAGAAACTGAAGATGAACATCATTTTATATTCCGATGTCAAGAGTACAGTAAATTTAGAAATGATTGTGTTATTTTCAATTCTCACTTTGGTCAAACCCATAATCTTACTGCTATTTTGTCGTGTGAGAGAGAAGATATTCTGACCTCATTTGCTAAATATGTGGCGGATGCATTTCATTGTAGAGAGAACAAACTTGAAACATTAACTTAAAATGTTATCGTGAAAATTATGTTTGATAAGAAAAGTATTCATTTAATTGCAATTGTTGGATGGATGGTCGCATTTCTTATAAGTGTTCTGTATATTACTTGTTTTGTTACCTTATTATTTACAATGTATTTAGTTTGTTGTGTGTTAACTCTATTATATTGTGCTTCTTAGTTTATCTACATCATTGCGCATGTACCCCCTTGGCATAAGGGTTGTAAAACTATTGTCAATAAATAATTGTCATTTGTCATTTGTCATTTGTCATTTCTCTCTCTCTCTCTCTCTCTCTCTCTCTCTCTCTCTCTCTCTCTCTCTCTCTCTCTCTCTCTCTCTCTCTCTCTCTCTCTCTCTCTCTCTCTCTCTCTCTCTCTCTCTCTCTCTCTCTCTCTCTCTCTCTCTCTCTCTCTCTCTCTCTCTCTCTCTCTCTCTCTCTCTCTCTCTCTCTCTCTCTCTCTCTCTCTCTCTATCAGTGTGCGTGAACTGCTAAGATGGACATTTCATGTGAACGTTTAGTGTTGTTTTGCTTTATGCAAACATGTCTGGCTTTCTGTCTGACTTAGTGTGTGGTGTATTGACGCATACATTCTGTTTGATGTGTCATTGTATGCTGAATTATTGTGAATGAAAATATACACGGACAATAAAGAGTACTTAGAGACCATAACAAAGATTGTCCTGTATAAGTATAAAAGATGGGATGTTAGAGAGAACGAACATATCCATAGCTCAAAATTGATTTATTATTTTGACTTTGCAAGCCTGTTATGAGAAACAAGCCCAGCGACTCAATGTCCCTTTCGTGGTGCTGGGTCACATTCATGCTTATTCAATTATCATCAGAATAAAAACAATATATATTAAAACATGTATTTGGAACAAGTTTATCGAATCAAAATCGAAACGCTTTGAGCTCTGAAAGCAGTCGTTTCTGTTTTTCCTTTTTTAGTGTGTCGAATGTTTTTGTATTTGTTTTTGGGGGGTAGGGGAAGGTGGTGGTGGTGGGTGGAGGATCAGTTGGCTGAAGAAAGGAGAGGCATGGTCAGGGTATGGGATGGGTGTGGGGAGGGGGCGATGGCTGAGATTTGATGGCGAAGGGACAGAGCGTTTCAAAGAGCCTGGCTTGGAGTGTGAGAAGATCTCCTACACACATCAAAGAAACATTGACTGCTGCCTCACAACCTCTAGCTCAGCTCTATCTCTCTGTCTGTCTGTCTGTCTGTCTGTGTATTTGTCTGTCTGTATGTATGTCTGTATGTGTGTGTCTGTCTCTGTGTCAGTCTGTCTGCTTGCAGTGCAAGAAGATCTCCTGGGTCTGTGGCCAAAACATTTAGCTTAGCTCCATATATGTATGTCTCTCTGAACATTGACTGCCGGGGCAAGCATCTGTAGCTTAACTCTACCTTTATGTCTGTCTGTCTGTCTGTCTGTCTGTCTCTCTGTCTGTCTCTGTCTGTCTGTCTGTCTGTGTCTGTCTCTCTCTGTCTGTCTGTCTGTCTGTGTCTGTCTCTCTGTCTGTCTATGTCTGTCTCTCTGTCTGTCTGATTGGATCATGGAGTGTGTGACGATCTCCTGCACTCATCAAAGAAAAAAAAATCACTTATGGATCCAGAACCTTTAGCTTAGCTCTGTCTTTTTCTGTGTCTGTCTGTCTCTGTCTGTGCGTCTGTCGCTCTGCCTTTCTGTCAGTTGCATGAAGTGTTTGCAGATGCCCTGCTCTCATCAAAGAAATATTGACGGATGGGGCCAGAACCTTTAGCATCTCTCTCTCTCTCTCTCTCTCTCTCTCTCTCTCTCTCTCTCTCTCTCTCTCTCTCTCTCTCTCTCTCTCTCTCTCTCTCTCTCTCTCTCTCTCTCTGTCAGTGTGTCTGTTTGTTTATATATCTGTCTGTCTGTCTGAGCTAGTGTGTGATCTCCATCACTCATCAAAGACACATGGACGTCTGGGGCCAGAACCTTTAGCTTAGCTCTGTATCTCTCTGTATATCTGTCTGTCTGCTTCAATCTGTCTGTCTGTCTGTATACATTTATGTCTGTGTCAAATGATGTAAACTAAATAAATACAGTTGCGCTAAAATGTCACAGGGAATACCAGATTCAATCAAGAGAGACTCAGGCGAAGACACAGGAAGATGGAGACAGTCGCCTTCTGACCAGTTAGACATAGAGACAGACGGACAGACAGACAGTATTCACAATGAGAAACAGAGCTACAGAAGAAACAAAGACAGAAAGATAGAAAAGAGACAGAGACAAGGGGAAAGGGGAGAGACGGTGAAGAATCAATAGGACACGAACATACATGGCTTCAGTCCAACCTTCACTGCACCATTACCACCAGTGACATCACCCCACCCCCACCACCACCACCACCACCACCCCCCTACTACAGTTTCTACTCCAGAAGCAAAAGAAAGGCGCAAATTGGGCAAAAATTGGGGTCTTACTTACACGCTGGAGAGTATGTTCTTGTTTTTTCATGTTGCGTTTTTTTGGGTTTTTTACTTGTATGACTGTGTCAATAGGTCAAAAAGTTTGGAAGAGATATTATGGTAAAAAGTCTGATTGTAAGGTCAGAGTTTGGATCGGGAGGTTAGGGTTAGGGTTAGGGTTGTAGATAAATTGATCCATTGTGTAGTGTTAGTGTTAGGGTTGCAGACATGGTAAAGTTAATTGTGTAGTTTATGAACACATAGACTACATTTTAGAAGTTCAATATGAATTGCTTATTAATTGGATGCAAATATGTTTTTGTGTGAGAGAGCGAGAGAGGGCTGGAGGAGTGAGTGAGACAAAGACGGAGAGATACAAACAGATAGACTGAATGATAGGCAACGTTACACACACACACACACACACACACACACACACACACACACACACACACACACACACACACACACACACACACACACACACACACACACACACACACACACACACACACACACACACACACACACACACACACACACACACACACACACACGCGCGCGCTCTATAATTCCTGTTTGATTCTTCAAAAAGAATCGATGTATCAACTAGAAACTTTCGTCGTGGAGAGAGCTTTTAACATGTCGATATATATTTTTTAAAGATACAAAGACAAATTCAAGAACCAAACCCTTCCCAGTCAGCTTCAAGTAGGCCCACTTGGCATGTCTTCAAAATGTATGTGTGTGTACGTGTGTGTATGCGAGTTAGTTGGGGGTTTTTCCTTCTTCTTCTTCTTCTTCTTCTTCTTCTTCTTCTTCTTCTTCTTCTTTTTCTTCTTCTTCAACGTCGTCGTCGTTGATCGCTCCGTTTCCTGTCATATGAGCGCAGATGTGTCATGCTGCCGTTATGTGCCTAACTTAGAAATAGTTAGGCCCAGCATGTTTGTCTTCAGCTGCATAAGATAACAAATAAATAAAACATCGTAAGAGTTCCTAGAACAAAGGCAGGAGAATGGACCAGTAAGACAGAAAGTGGTAGATGACAGTCAGCAAAGGGAAAAGTCAAAAGTCAAAGAGAATGACAGATTAAAGGAAGTT
This sequence comes from Phymorhynchus buccinoides, assembly GCA_017654935.2. Lineage (NCBI taxonomy): Eukaryota > Metazoa > Mollusca > Gastropoda > Neogastropoda > Raphitomidae > Phymorhynchus > Phymorhynchus buccinoides. The sequence goes on along the minus strand of CM065704.1, from coordinate 46,601,393 downwards.
ACAAGGCACATAACTTACAGAAGGCGGGGGAACTATTTGTACGAAAGACACCCCCAGTATCGAAATCCCCCCCCCCCACACACACACACACACACACTCACACGCAACATACTGAAAACATCACAATCGCGCACTACGATAATTATTGCTCAATGCTTTGATGAGGCTACATGTTCTGTGTTCAGATGCAATCTCCTCGATAAAAATACAACATAATGCATCACGTGCTTGTGTGAACGCGCAAACACAAATACACCTGCGCGTGCGCATGCACATACAAACACGCACGCGCGTACACACACGCAACCTCTCTCTCTCTCTCTCTCTCTCTCTCTCTCTCTCTCTCTCTCTCTCTCTCTCTCTCTCTCTCTCTCTCTCTCTCTCTCTCTCTCTCTCTCTCTCTCTCATGTTGCCCTTTCCCTCATGACCTGGGCAGATGGCCTGGTCATTAAACAGTTATTCATTGTTCATTGTTGTTGATTGTTCTCTCTCTCTCTCCCTCTCTCTCTCTGACACTGTCACACACACACACACACACACACACACACACACACACACACACACACACACACACACACACACACACACACACACACACACACACACACACACACACACACACACACACATCCTTCGCTACCTGCGTCTCTGTCTCTGCCCCCCCACCCCTCTCTCTCTCTCTCTCTCCACCCACCCACCCCTGTTTTACCCAAAACAGTTGGCAAATATTCTACTGTAACCCCTAATCTGGCTGTCTCCGAGCTAAGCCCAGTGGGCCTCGCCAGCCCGCAGAGTGGACATGGAAATAGAGAGAAAAGCGATGTGCATACAAAACATCATACAAAACAGCATACAAAGCATCATACAAACCATCATGCAAACCGTCATGCAAACCGTCATACAAACCGTCATACAAAGCATCATACAAACCATCATACAAACCGTCATGCAAACCATCATACAAACCATCATACAAACCATCATACAAACCATCATACAAACCATCATACAAACCGTCATGCAAACCATCATGCAAACCATCATACAAACCATCATACAAACCATCATACAAACCATCATACAAAACAACAAATAAACCGTCATACAAACCATCATGCAAACCATCATACAAACCATCATACAAAACATCATACAAACCGTCATACAAAACATCATACAAACCATCATACAAACCATCATACAAACCATCATACAAACCATCATACAAACCATCATACAAAACATCATACAAACCATCATACAAACCATCATACAAACCATCATACAAAACAACAAATAAACCGTCATACAAACCATCATGCAAACCATCATGCAAACCATCATGCAAACCATCATGCAAACCATCATACAAACCATCATACAAACCATCATACAAACCATCATACAAAACAACATATAAACCGTCATACAAACCATCATACAAACCATCATGCAAACCATCATACAAACCATCATACAAACCACCATACAAACCGTCATACAAACCATCATACAAAACAACATATAAACCGTCATACAAACCATCATACAAACCATCATGCAAACCATCATGCAAACCATCATACAAACCATCATACAAACCACCATACAAACCGTCATACAAACCATCATACAAAACAACAAATAAACCATCATACAAAACATCATATAAACCATCATACAAACCATCATACAAACCATCATGCAAACCATCATACAAACCATCATACAAAACATCATACAAACCATCATACAAACCATCATACAAAACATCATACAAACCATCATACAAAACATCATACAAACCATCATACAAACCATCATACAAACCATCATGCAAAACAACATATAAACCATCATACAAACCATCATACAAAACATCATACAAACCATCATACAAAACATCATACAAACCGTCATACAAAACAACATACAAAGCATACACAACGGGTCCTGTGGGGACGCCGTTAGAAAATGCAGTTATCCTGGACAACCCCCCCGGGAAGGAAATGTGAAGCGACATGAATGAGAATAATAGGGATAGTTTTTTCCTGTGTGCCCCTTCTTTCCATAAAGACCCCCCACGTCACGTGTCACATTCCCTCTTACGCTAGGAATATTTCTTAAGATTCCTTACCAGCCATAAGAGGGAAAACACGTGATAAACCGTGATTTTGACACGTGACGTGGTGGGTCTTTAATGCCAGGTTGCACAGTCTCTGACGTTGTGTTTCTCAAGACAAAGGGATATCACTGTTGATGCCAAGTTGATTATTCTGACTTGTCAATTTGTAAATGCATACGGGGGTGGCTAGAGACAGAAATATATTTCAAAGGTTCAATATGGATTAAGTCATAAGTCATAAGTCATAAGTTTCTTTATTATCATTGGCATTGTACAACGCACATGGAAACTTGTCTTCCACCGTGTAAAATAAAAATATTAAATAAAAGTATGAAACATAAATTTACATTAACGAATATGTAACTCTCACACCACACCCAATCTTTCATCCGCTCTCCGCTATCTTGCTCACACATCATGCAACCCACCACCACTTCCGCCTTCATTTTTAACCCTTTCTTTTCTTTCTTTGTTCCTTTTCTCTCCCCCCCCCCCCCCTCCCCCCCATCCCCCCCACCTCCCCCCCCCACCTCCCCCCACCCCCCACCCCACCCCCCTTTATTTAAAAAAAAAATTGTAGGTAGGCTTTTTTCCCGCTCTCTTTCATCCTATTGTCTGCGTGTCTGACTAAGATGGACATTTCCAAGAGCCTTAAGTGTTGTTATTTGATACAAAAATGTATAACTTCTGTGTGACCTAGTGTTTGGTGTACTGACACATTCATTCTGTGTGAAGCTGGTGTATGTGTGGGAGAGAGAGAGTGTGTGTCTGTGTGTGCGTGTGTGTGTGTGTGTATGTGTGTGTGTGTGTGTGTGTGTGTGTGTGTGTGTGTGTGTGTGTGTGTGTGTGTGTGTGTGTGTGTGTGTGTGTGTGTGTATGAGTGTGTGTGTGTGTGTGTGTGTGTGTGTGTGTGTGTGTGTGTGTGTGTGTGTGTGTGTGTGTGTGTGTGTGTGTACGTGCGTGTGCATGTATATATGTGTGTGTGTGTGCGCATGCGCATGCATATGTGTGTATGTGTGTGTGCAGGTGGATAAGCGTGTGCATTAAAAGAGTTAAGTGAACAATCACTACAACAACAGTGATAATGATGAAGATGATGATAAATAATGAATAAGGAAAATGGGAACCACCACCACTACCAATAGTAATTTTAGTAGTAATAATAAGAAAAACAGAAATGATGATGATGATGATGATGATGATGATGATGATGATGATGATGGTGATGATCATGATGATGGATGATGATGGATGATGATGATGATATAACAACGCATCAGTAGAACCATCAATCAAGACAATAGGCCTATTTCTCATAATAATGACATCAATAATAGCATCAATCATAATAGCAAAAATGATTATAATGACTTATAATATCGAACAAGATAACACAGAAACACACCCACGTCCATACACTCACCACCCCCACCCCTACCCACACCCACCCACACACACACACACACACACACACACACACACACACACACACACAGACCCATACGCGCGCATGGAAGAATGACATCCCTAACTAACAGTTAGGATTAACCGACATTGGCATAACACACTCTATTGTCGGGGGAAAAACAGACAGACAGTCACAGAGAGAGACAGACATATACATCAAAACAACCAGACAGAGACAGAAACAGACAGACAGTCACATATAGAGACAGACAACATACACATACACACGCTTGGCGAAGATTTTAAAAAAAAGGAAAAATGTGGTTACCAGTAAGCTTACTAAGGGAAAAAAAAAAGTCATCAATCACGCCGACGCACCAATACATACAGAGAGAGAGAGAGAGAGAGAGAGAGAGAGAGAGAGAGAGAGAGAGAGAGAGAGAGAGAGAGAGAGAGAGAGAGAGAGAGAGAGAGAGAGAGAGAGAGAGAGAGAGAGAGAGAGAGAGAGAGAGAGAGAGAGAGAGAGAGAGAGAGAGAGAGAGAGAGAGAGAGAGAGAGAGAGAGAGAGAGAGAGAGAGAGAGAGAGAGAGAGAGAGAGAGAGAGAGAGAGAGAGAGAGAGAGAGAGAGAGAGAGAGAGAGAAAAAGTCGCAATCTCCTTCATTTCTTACTATTGATTGGCCAAAGACCGCTCAAGACTTGCGCGTGCGGGTGCTGGAGGGGGGGGGGGGGGGACTTACAAGGGGGTGGGCGGTGGGGGTGTAAGGGAATGTTTGTGGATATAGATGGTAACTGGAGGGGGGGGGGGAGTAAGTAGAGTAGGGTATATTGTGAATCCACCATTCTGGGCATTTCCGACATCCCAAACTCAAACTGAAACTCTTTTATTTGTCGTAAAACCATCAAAGGAATTATTGACACAGAAGTAGTAAGTACATACCACGAAATAAAGAAAATAAAACAAAAAGCACAAGGTAAAGTTCGTGACGAAGTAAATGCAGCAGATACAAATAATAATACAACATTTATATATTCTTGCTAATTAGTTACTGCGGACAGCAAAGCATTCATAAATGTATCTTGCTATTTCAGGTTGAAAGGGATTTGATTTCAGTATGAGACTTGGAGACTGAAAATCTGTTAACAATGAAGAATGCATCTGTCTGTTAATACTATTAATAAGAGCAAGCCGCAAATCGGTATACAGTGTACATGCATCTAGAAAATGAAGTTCATCCTCCACCACGCAATAAGATTGACAAAGTCTGTCTTCTCTTGGGATATTGCGATGGCGACCCCTTTCAATGTGAAGGTCGTGTTGACTTAATCTTAAGCGACAGAGAGCTGTTTTATGTTTTACGTTCTTGCATGTTGTTAGATATGGCTGGATATTGTAAGACCGTGTGACTATGTTATAGAATTGAAGCCTTGAGGCACCACTGCCTTTAATGGTTTTCCAAAACTGTACATAATATTCTTTCAATTTATTAATTAATGAATATCTAAGTCTTTTAATATTAAAAGTGTCCTGATTTTTCCATATATGTGAGAAGCCCAGTAATTGAAGCAAAGATTTTACATATGTTATCCAAGGTGCTTTATTTCGAACTTCAGCTGATATCATATCATTATAAGCTTGCTTAATGTAGCTGTCTTCTTTTGACTCGATTATATGTACCCAAAATGATATTTCTTGTCCTATTGTATTAAGTGAGATTGGATATCTTCCTAGTTCTGCTAGAACTGGTATTTGCATTGTCCTTTTGTGTACCCCTAACAGCCCTCTACAGAACCGAATATGTGCGTTTTCTGATGAACATTTCAGGGAGAGAAAATAATTAAATTGATTGGGCATTTCAAAGCAATCCACCACCCCTTTGTTCTTTGACATATAATTAAATGGGAACCATACCTCAGCTCCATAGTTGACAATAGGGACTATTAACGTGTCGAATAGACGCATTGTGACATTAATATTTAATTCATCCCCACGTAAACATCGTTTGAGAGCATATGATGCTTTATTTCCTTGTTTGGCTAGATGTTCTTCAGCTTCATGAAAATTTCCATTTATGTGGAATATTACGCCAAGATATTTATAACTATCAACTATTTGAATGTAGTCACTGCCACATAAGAAATACGGCGCAATTTGGGTGCAATGTTTGGAAAACACTACTACTTTCGTTTTATCTCTGTTGATAGTAAGTCCCCATAGCTGGCAATAATTATCTAGCCCATCTAGCTTGGTCTGTAATCCTGTTTTTGTCGTCGAGAGGAGTACTACATCATCCGCGTACAAGAGGCATGTTATTGGATTTTGAGTAAATTCATTTAAATATGGGGAGGAATCGTCATTTATGACATCTTTTATGTCGTTTATAAATATATTAAAGAGCGTTGGGCTTAGTACATTACCTTGAAGTACTCCCTTATTAACAGGGACAGAGGCTGTATAACCATCGTTTGTCTTGGCACAAATAACAGATTCCCGATACATGTCCTTAATCATGCGAAAGCAATTTCCATCTATACCAATTTTAGCTAATTTTAGGAGCAGTGCATCATGCCATATATTGTCAAATGCCTTATGAAAATCCACAAAGCAGCAATAGAGACGTCCATTTTGTGTGCTTATAGTATGGTCGATTAGCTTTTTCAGAATGAATATGTGATCTGTTGTTCTTGATGATTTTCTAAATCCAGCTTGTTCTTTAATTAGTAGCTCATTTGTTTCTAAATATGTCTCTAGTCTTCTGTTAATAATTTGACAGAAGAGTTTTCCCAAAGTGTAGCCTTTAGCATTTCACTCGTTATGCAGTCTCTTCCAGGACTTTTTCTGTCTTTTAATGCTTTTGCTGCCTGTGTAATTTCTTTTTGAGATATAGGGATATCTAAATTTGATGTTCGATTCAAGGACAACTTGTCCTGAAGTTTTCTTTCAACTTCTTCTTTCCTATCTTCGTGAACGGTGATTTCTGTGCTTAATAAGTTTTCTAAATGGTTAACCCACTTTTTCCCACTAAGTGTGCATTTCTGGTGTTGTGAGGTATCATCTGCGTTATTTAGCTACGATAGCTAACGGATTATGTTCCCATCTATGATGACGTCATACCTTCGTGGGATTTCTTTTTTTCCCATCAAGTAACTGTAGTGTGTGCGCGCGTGCGCGCGAGAGAGAGATAGATAGATAGATAGAGAGAGAGAGAGAGAGAGAGAGAGAGAGAGAGAGAGAGAGAGAGAGAGAGAGAGAGAGAGAGAGAGAGAGAGAGAGAGAGAGAGAGAGAGAGAGAGAGAGAGAGGGTCAGAGAGAGAGAGAGAGAGAGAGAGAGAGAGAGAGTGGGTCAGAGAGAGAGAGAGAGAGAGAGAGAGAGAGAGAGAGAGAGAGAGAGAGAGTGGGTCAGAGAGAGAGAGAGAGATATATATATATATATATATATATATATATAGAGAGAGAGAGAGAGTGGGTGAGAGAGAGAGAGAGAGAGAGAGAGAGAGAGAGAGAGAGAGAGAGAGAGAGAGAGAGAGAGGAGAGAGACAGAGAGAGACAGAGAGAGAGAGAGAGAGAGAGTGGGTCAGAGAGAGAGAGAGAGAGAGAGAGAGAGAGAGAGAGAGAAAGAGAGAGAGAGAGAGAGAGAGAGGGTCAGAGAGAGAGAGATAGAGAGAGATAGAGAGAGATATATATAGAGAGAGTGGGTCAGATAGAGAGAGAGAGAGAGAGAGAGAGAGAGAGAGAGAGAGAGTGGGTCAGAGAGAGAGAGAGAGAGTGGGTCAGAGAGAGAGAGTGGGGTCAGAGAGAGAGAGAGAGAGAGAGAGAGAGAGAGAGAGAGAGAGAGAGAGAGAGAGAGTGAGGTCAGAGAGAGAGAGAGAGAGAGAGAGAGAGAGAGAGAGAGAGAGAGAGAGAGAGAGAGAGAGAGAGAGAGATCACTGATCTCAAATCGTTTGTCTAGCTGAATATTCCAGGAAAAAAAGGTCACCTTCTACAAGTTAAATTCCAACAGATCCTCTTGTATTATTTCAACTATTTTAAGCGAGATAAGAAAAACATGTCTTTCTTGAGCTTAGATGCGTTTGTTTTTGTAGTTATTTTCAGATAATACCAGTGGCTCTGCCACTTCGCTGCGCTCCACTGGCGTGGGCGCGTCGTTTCGCATGGCGCAGGCTTATGGACTTCCAATCCCCCTCGCCCGCAGAGTTCTTCGCCCGAAGCCCGGCAGACCAGACATAAGCACACATCACGACAGACACAAAGTGAACTTCATTGTAGGACATAGCATTCCCAAAGAAAGGAAAGGACACACTATGAATTTCCACCATAAATAAACCCACATCTTCAAACCTATGGAGCAACGTTTGTAAATGAGGTCCTATCGTGACTTGGCACCATCATACCAGGGAATAGTGGTAGTCCACAATTTCAGAGCTATTGAGTAATCTACCCCTTTCATCGCCACTGGCGCCTCTTGGCACCACAAAGATTGAACACCCATGTCTAATGATATTATGTTCTTAATTTTAGGAGGTAAGAATAGACCCTATTTTATAGATGTCACAAAGGAATCCCAAATATTGCAGATGAAATATTTTCTCTACCCAGGTAAGTTTAATGGAAAGCTTTGGCTGAAGAATGGCTGGCGTTGAAAGGGTTTTAGACAATTATTTGTACAAGTCTAATGCTCTAGACGTTGCATTATTTCGCACACAAAAAACAAGCTTACGAAACAGAGTACGATCTTTTATTTTACTAATTAAACAACACCCGATTTATTGGCAATAATGAAACAAAATGGGTAACTCTATGGACAAGATAGTATTTTATAGGAAATATGATGAAACTGCGTAAACTTTTAAAAGCTGTATTATTTTTTGTATTAGGCCTATAAATTACACCATGTATTTCAGCACATTACGTCCTGTTCTCTTCCAGTTCATTGAAGTCGTGTTCAGTCCCAAACATTGTGTTTGGTGTTTCGTGTTGTGTCGTAATATTTCGTTTGGGTTTTACATTTTCCGTTATCTTTTACTTTATGGTTACACAAAGAAAGGTGACAAGAATGGCCCCGTATTGTTGAAGTCCTGTTCTAATTGTCCGTCACCGAAGGTGATCGGACTTTGCGATGGGCTGGTTTGTCTGTTTGTTTGTTTGTTTGTTTGTTTGTTTTTTTCTTTTCTGTCTGTCCCAAGGATATCTCCCGAACCGCTTGACCGAATCGCGTCAAATTTTGTGTGAAGGTGTGCCTCCTCAATAGGAAGAGATCCGCGCAAACCATTTTGCCGTCGTGATCTTGACCTTGACGTACGACCTTGAAAACCGAAAATCTATTTTTAGCCATATCTCGGGCACCGATCAACATAGGATGTTGAAACTTGGTATGAAGGTGGTTTGGCTTATGCCCGTTCTGATGATGGCATACCGATCAAGGTCAATGTCAAGATCAAAAAGATCGCTGGAGCCTGAAAATCGGAGGGTCATTTTTTTCTCCTTCTGTCTGTCCCAAGGATATCTTTCGAACGGGTTGACCGAATCACGTTTGTGTGCTGGTGTGTTACCATGAGAGGAAGGCATCCGCGCAAACCATTTTGCCGTCGTGACCTTGACCTTGGCGTACGACCTTGAAAACCGCAAATCTTTCAGGGGCCATAACTCCCACACCGTTAGAGTTATAGTCTTCACATTTGGCAAGAAGGTACTTTGGCTTGTGCCCGTTCTGATGGTGACATACCGATCAAGGTCAAGGTCACGGTCCGGGCGATCAGTAGGCCTTGAAAGTGGTAGGGGTCTACACATTGGGTTTTAAGCCATATTTTCCACATTTGTACTTGACAGAAGCGCTTCAGATTGTGTGTGGTACTGTATACCCTAGAGAAGAAAACATCCGAGCATAGATTATCACCATGCTGACCTTGACCTTGAAGTGTGACCTTGAAGACCGAAATTTCCTTCTTTGCGCTATATGTTTCTTCTTCAAGCTGTATCTCGTGAACTAGAAGACAGAATCCCTTCCAATTGTGTGTCAGGATGTGACACTCTACGGGGTGTCGCAAGTGCGTGGCATTGCTGGTGACGGACATG
>CM065704.1:46571790-46581790 GCA_017654935.2 Phymorhynchus buccinoides | reverse complement strand
GTCAGTCTATTATTAAGAATTTAACTATGCAACTTACTTGAAACATTTAATAACGAAATACCCCTATAGTTGTCAGGGCATTCAGGATCGCCTTTTTTATGCACAGATAAAATAACAGAATGACACCAACTTTTAGGGAACCTACCAGAGTCAAAAAGTTTATTAAGGTAATTAATTAAAAATGATATGACACATGGTGATGAGTATTTAAAAAAATATCGACTTAATCCGTCATCACCAGCTGCTCTGCCACATTTAAGTTTTTTAACAGCAGCTTCAACTTCCCATCGTTCTATAGGACTATCCAGTGAAGCACAATCTAAATTCAAATCTTGAGGTAAGTCATCATTCAAAATGTCATCATTCAATGAGACAGTGCTATCATGATAATTAGAGTTACATTGCTAAAATGACGAAACCAAGCATCAGGAGAAATAAAATTATGCTTAACTTCTTTAGAAACTAGCACCGATTTCACAGTACTCCAAAATGTTTTAGCATCATTGCCACTATTAGTAAGAGTATCTATAACTGTTTATAATCAATCATTTTAAAGCTAATAAACTTTTTATATTGTTTTATCAAATCAACATAAACACGTCTGAGATAATCAAAAACAAGTGCAACGCCGAGCGGCTGCAATGTCCCCTCGCAGCATCGCCGAGCTACTCCGAAATCGGAATGTGTCGGCTGTACACATACATAAAAACGCATCGAAACAGCACGTAACTACATAAAAAGGCATCGAAACAGCACGTAACTGAATAGGTTTTTATATATAGCCTTGGGGTTCGGACCCGTGATTTGAGCGCGCGCGATTATGCGCACACGAGCGAACAGAAAAATTCATGACAACTGTGTTATTCATGAAGAAATGTTGTGGGAAAAAACTGCATTGAAATACATGCAAAACTTCGCGAGATATTAGCGATTTTGTGTTTGGGGGTTTGAACCCCGTACCTGGCGCGACCTTGACCTTAATGTAAAACTAAATACATCAGTGGATAGCTTGCATCTTAGCAAACTAGTATACCAAATTTGATCTGATAGACTGAATAGTTTTTGAGAAAAACGGACGAATAGCCGGACGGACGGACGGACGCCGGACGGACGGACGGACGGACGGACGGACGGAGGACGGACGGACGGACGGACGGACGGACGGATCAGACAGAAACAATAGTTCCCCGAACCTTCGGCTCGGGGACTAATTACCTGTTTGCTTAATTAAACCATTATTGACAGCATAGTTGTCTTCACTACTCTTAACCCTTTGGAAAGATCTTATAGCCTGTCTTACTTCAACGTCTTTTCTCAAAACACTCATTGTCAAACCATGGCTTCTTTCTTATGTTATCAAATACTATTGTCTTCAGCATACACTTACCGGCTACTTTGATACAATTGTTAAAACTATCAAGAACTGTATCAATGTAGAGATAGAGAGACACAGAGAGAGAGAGAGAGAGAGATAGAGAGAGAGAGAGAGAGAGAGAGAGAGAGAGAGAGAGAGAGAGAGAGAGAGAGAGAGAGAGAGAGAGAGAGAGAGAGAGAGAGAGAGAGAGAGAGAGAGAGAGAGAGAGAGAGAGAGAGAGAGAGAGAGAGAGAGAGAGAGAGAGAGAGAGAGACCGACAGACATATTAACAAAGCGGACACTTGGCATTTGACAATGTTAATGCTGAAGACTTTCTGTCCATAGCATAATTACAGTTGAATGAACAAAAATCAATGCATATCTCATGTGAACAAAATTCCAAATGCAAACCAACATTTGAACTACCTTTCCTCTTAACTCGCCCATTCATTTTAACACATGTGTCACAACTTCCCCGCGTTGTCCAATTGGTTTGATCATTCATATTAATTCATGATGCATAGTCAACCCTACCCTACCCCACCCTTTCTCCCCCCAGCACCCCCACCTGCTTAGGCTACTTACAACCACAGAACAAACAGGCACAAACACCAGACACACATACACGCACTCACACAAATATGCACCCCACCTACCCACACGCACACGCACACGCACACGCACGCACACGCGCACACACACACACACACACACACACACACACACAGGCGCGCGTGCGCACACACACACACACGCACACGTGCGCACGCACACACACGCACACGCGCACACACTCGCACGTACACCAAACACATGTTATCTACTATACCTAACGACATAAATTAATCTAATCATCAAAATGCAATCATAATATTCATTTCTAATAAATGATTATAAACATTTCACCAAGAAGGGAAATGTATGAAAAGTTGAAAAGGTTGTATAATTTTACCTCACGTCATCTGAACTAAGAAATAAGGCAACGGCCCAAAATAACATTAATTTATCGGGATTGTGTTGCATGAAAAACGTGTCTATGATGTCATGTCACTGTATAGCGCTAGATTATGAATGTTTTCTGCCAGAAGCATGCTGGTAACAGCATCAAAGTTGGGATGAGGTGCGTTACAAGATGGCGTAGTTAATACATAGTTATCTTATCTTATCTTATAACAAGGCGAACAGAAATGTTGAACAAACAGACACAAAAATAAACAATTTATGTTGAATACAAAATTTAAAAAAGTAGCGTCACCTGTTAGGCCGCACTAGGCCGCACTATCGCAATATATCTCACTGTGCGACATATTGCGGCGGATGCAATAATTAAATTATAAAGTATGGGGAACATGCGTGATTTGTCACAATGTGCGACATATTGCGGACATATCCCTGTATTTTTCTGTAACATATATTTTCTTTCATCGGGGTAGCTTTCTGCTGCATCCTGAACACGATTACAGGGGCAACACACAACAAGAACAGGGAGAAGTAACTTAGAAAGACGAGCGGGAGGAATCATTATATTATATGTTGCACACCCTATTATAGGGGTAACACACAGCAAGAAAAGGGAGAAGTAACTTAGACAGACGAGCGGGAGGAATCATTATATTCTATGTTGCACACCCTATTATAGGGGTAACACACAGCAAGAAAAGGGAGAAGTAACTTAGACAGACGAGCGGGAGGAATCATTATATTCTATGTTGCACACCCTATTATAGGGGTAACACACAGCAAGAAAAGGGAGAAGTAACTTAGACAGACGAGCGGGAGGAATCATTATATTCTATGTTGCACACCCTATTATAGGGGTAACACACAGCAAGAAAAGGGAGAAGTAACTTAGACAGACGAGCGGGAGGAATCATTATATTCTATGTTGCACACCCTATTATAGGGGTAACACACAGCAAGAAAAGGGAGAAGTAACTTAGAAAGACGAGCGGGAGGAATCATTATATTCTATGTTGCACACCCTAGCTGGTGAAACAGATAAGTCTCTGTAGCTATAATATACCAAATACCAATACCAAATACCAATACCAATACCAAATACCAATACCAATACCAAATAACCAAATACCAAATACCAATACCAAATACCAATACCAATACCCAATACCAAATACCAAATACCAAATACCCAATACCAAACCAATACCAAATACCAATACCAAATACCAAATACCAATACCAATACCCAATACCAATACCAATACCCAATACCAATACCCAATACCAATACCAAATACCAATACCAAATACCAATACCAAATACCAATACCAAATACCAATACCAATACCAAATACCAAATACCAAACCAATACCAAATACAAATACCAATACCAAATACCAATACCAAATACCAATACCAAATACCAATACCAAATACCAATACCAAATAATACCAAATACCAATACCAAATACCAATACCAAATACCAAATACCAATACCAAATACCAATACCAAATACCAATACCAAATACCAATACCAAATACCAATACCAAATACCCAATACCAATACCAATACCAAATACCAAATACCAAATACCAATACCACCAATACCAATACCAAATACCAAATACCAATACCAATACCAAATACCAAATACCAATACCAAATACCAATACCAAATACCAATACCAAATACCAATACCAATACCAAATACCAATACCAATACCAATACCAAATACCAATACCAAATACCAATACCAAATACCAATACCAAATTACCATACCAAATACCAATACCAAATACCAATACCAAATACCAAATACAATGCCAGAGTGCCGCAGCTCAGTACAATACAAACAAGGTCACGACGGCAAAATGGTTTGCGCGAATCTCTTCCTATTAAGGTGGCACACCTTCACACACAATTTGACGCAATTCGGTCAAGCGGTTCGGGAGATATCCTTGGGACAGACAGAAAACAAAAAAACAAAAAAAACAAAAAAAAAAAAAAACCTAGACAAACCAGCCCATCGCAAAGTCCGATCACCTTCGGTGACGGACAATAAGGAAAATGGATGAGTCTTGCGTTGTTCGCGCTTCACTTATCAAATCGAAGACTATTGGAGTGTACCCATAACATCACACCCTACTGGGAGATTACAAAAATATATAATAGTTTTCATACTTTATGATTGTATGTGTGTGTGTGTGTGTGTGTGTGTGTGTGTGTGTGTGTGTGTGTGTGTGTGTGTGTGTGTGTGTGTGTGTGTGTGTGTGTGTGTGTGTGTGTGTGTGTGTGTGTGTGTGTGTGTGTGTGTGTGTGTGTGTGTGTGTGTGTGCGCGTGTGCGTGTGCGTGCGCGCGCAATGTTCCCGAATAAGTGAGATAAAGAAAGATAGAGATAGGAGAGAGAGGGAGGAGGGGGTTCCAGTATTATGCACACTATTATTCGCACTTATTCTTATGGATCCATTCTTACGAATATGGGACTTTTCATTTGATTTTCGAATTAATAAATAAATACAGCTCTCTTAAACTGGCTGCCAGAATGTCGCGGACGTTCATTTATCTGTCTTCATTTCTATGTTTTTTGTTGTTCTTGCAAGATTAGCGATTTGTTGTGAGGAATAAACTAAGTTCAAAAGTCATGGCCGAACTGTACAGTAACTGCATTTTTTACTTTACGGAATAAAATTCGGGTTGTTCCCACCTAGAGAGCGCGTTGCAGCTAGTGCTGTGCCACCCCTTTTTTCGTGAATGGGCATCAGTGTGACATGGATGGATATCATTTTGACTCTAAACTATCGAGTTATAATATTGGATGTTCCCACGTTCTGCATCTGTATACACGCACATTCCCTCACTTATGTGTTAATACCCGGCTAATGTGGGTGTGGGTGTGGGTGTGGGTGTGGGTGTGGGTGTTTAAGTGTACAGTATGCTAGCATTGCATTGTTGTTTATGTGCAGTCATATTTTAAAAGTTGTATATTTCCCATAGTTTCCGTGTGGTGTGCTGTTTTATATTGTCTTAATTGATAAATGTTTTATTCAATTTGTGATTTTATGTATGACACTAATAAATATATCATTATGTGCTTTGCATAAGTTATGCATGTTGAATCTGTTACTATTTAATATGATGCTGTTAACTATACGTGAGGGTTTTTGTTGTGTTTTGTTGTGCAATTTATATATGTTGAACTTTTTTTATGATTTGTAATGCCATTATAATACCGTTGTAAAGCGCGATGAGCCCATTTGTGGGGTACCGCGCTATATAAGTATCCCTTATTATTAGTAGTACTATCCCCCTTTTTCTTTGTTCTGTTTTCCCCCTGTACTGTTGTTCATGACAGAGAAGACAGCAGCCCCAAGTAGAATACAATGCATGTTTAATTTATAAAATTAAAAAAAGAGTGTCGCAGTTGCGATAAATCACGACAGGGGAACGCACGCGATATGTCGCACAGTGAGACAGATTGCGATAGTGCGACATGTCGCGGCCTAACATCCCCGATTCTTGCTTGAAAAAAAAATAAAAATAAAGAAAGAAAGAAAAAAAATAGGCAGATATAAACAAACAGATATATATAGACAGATTAGAAGAGAAAAACAAAAACAACAACTTATTATACATCAGATTCATGCAGAGCGATTTCATTTAGTATGTAACAAACACAAATCCTCTTGCCTTTATTTGTTCACAGTCTTCGCGATTTACCTCGTCCAAAATAATTCCACCAAAAGAAAATGTCACTTTTCACTTCCTGAAGAGAGTCCACCAAAAAAAAGAAGAAAAAAAATAAAATAAGAAAATCACCTTCAACATTTAATACCCCCCAACCTCTCTCTGCACACACACTGACACGCGGAACTACTTGCAGCACTAAAACGCCCCAAACTCAGTTGTCAACGGTTTGTTACAACCGATAGCATAGCGTCTGTCCACACTGGTTGGTTAGTTTGCAGCGGCTGAATGAAGTATGCCGCAGCGAAGTGTTAGCCACGCTTTCTGTGTGTGAGTGTGTGATGTGTGTGACGGTGCTCCCAGCTAAACCACCACCAGCAGCAGCAGCAACAGCAGCATCTTCTACGCTAGCGGCAAACGCCAGCTGAAGCGGCGACATAAAATCCGCTCCGCGTTAAGCTCGGTGTCCATCAGTGTAGTAGGTACTACACAACATGTTTGACAATAATCGTTTGACAAAATGTAATGGCACCACGCCTGGTTGCGTTTGACTGGCTGACATAAGTCATAAGTTTCTTTATTGTCCATTGGCATTGTACAACGCACATGGAAACTTGTCTTCCACCGTGTAAAATTTAAAAAAAGATTAAATATATGTATGAAACATAAATTTACATTAACAAATATGTAACTCTCACACCACACCCAATCATTCACCTTGCTCACTCATCATGCAACCCGCCACCACGTCCGCCTTCATTTTTAACCTTTTATTTTATTTTCTCCTTCCTTTCCTCCTTTTTTCCTTGTTCCTCCCCCCCCCCCCCTTTCCCCTCCCCGCTCCTTTATTATTATTATTTTTTAGGTAGGCTTTTCCCCGCTCTCTTTCATCCTATTGTCTGTGTGGCTGACTAAGATGGACATTTCCAAGAGCCTTAAGTGTTGCTATTTGATACAAAAATGTCTGGGTTTCTGTGTGACCTAGTGTTTGGTGTACTGACACATTCATAGTGTGTGAAGCTGGTGCATGTGTGGGTGAGAGAGAGTGTGCACACAAGCAGGTCTGCTTCTTTGGGTCTCCCTTCCCCCAGGCCCAAACAACATGGGCGACAGCGGACCAAATGCGTACACAACGCACAGCCAGTCGGTGTGAATGACATGGCAGCAGGTGTGACAAATACTCACACAAAACAGAAGCTTTGTATTTGTATTAGCCAGCACACGAGATGTACACCGACCCTTAGCGAGACAGGATTGAATCTAACTGCGATGCGATGTTGACGATATTTGTGAGGCATGATTCGCGTGAAATACTTATGTCTGAAATAATAATTCTACTATTTTCGTTCACTATGCTCACTATATACACGAATCCAGGAACATGTCTGATACAACAATACAGGTATTTCATCAGATTCGTGTAAGGGGGACTACACATGTAGTGAGAAAAACTAGTAGGATTTCATCAGATTCATTTAGACAGTAGAATTGTACAAGAATCATGCCTCACAGATGTCTCAGTCGGATCGCAGTAGGATTCAATCGTATGCAGTGTGTCGCCGCCCCTTTAGTCCAATGTCTGTCAATGTATGGGAGGAACACAACGGTTGAACGAACAGATTCCTCTTCAGTCCAATGTCTGTCAATGTATGGGAGGAACACAACGGTTGAACGAACGGATTCCCTTTTGACAGATCAGAAGGCAGCAACTCATTAAATCATATTAAATCAACCGATTAATTAATTTTTTGTATCAATTCATCAATGTTCCATTCAATCAATCAATGATTCAATCTATCACTCCGTCGATCAATCAGTTAATAACACACCTATCACATTGATTAATGTCACAGCGTCGCTCTTTCTGTCTCAGGCTATTTGTTTCTATTTGTCTGTCTGTCTGTCTGTCTGTCTGCCTCTCTCTCTCTCTCTCTCTCTCTCTCTCTCTCTCTCTCTCTCTCTCTCTCTCTCTCTCTCTCTCTCTCTCTCTCTCTCTCTCTCTCTCTCTCTCTCTCTCTCTTCTCTCTCTCTCTCCCTCCTCTCTCCCTCCCTCCTCCCTCTCTCTCTCTCTCTCTCTCTCTCTCTCTCTCTCTCTCTCTCTCTCTCTCTCTCTCTCTCTCTCTCTCTCTCTCTCTCTCTCTCTCTCTCAGTTAACACACTCACTACTTTCCTTTACAATACTGAGCATTAATTTATGGTGCTTGTTTGTGGTTGTTTAAAGTCTCCCCAGTATGCTATAAGTATAATCGTAAAAACACTGTGAATGGTGTTCGCTTATGGGTATTATTTCAAGTCATCAGTGTTTATAAGCATTGTAATCATTGCCTTTTCCCTTTCCCTCTGTTCCCGTACGACTCAGGCATTTATGTTTAGTGATGACTAAGACCTATGGTAGTTTTGATTGCTATTAATATTACTCAATTATTAACTCTAATAGCAGTACATTATGTTACTGCAATATGTTGGATTTGTCAGTAACGTAATGTTTATGTTGGACTCATCGGTAATGAACGTGTGTGTGTGTGTGTGTGTGTGTGTGTGTGTGTGTGTGTGTGTGTGTGTGTGTGTGTGTGTGTGTGTGTGTGTGTGTGTGTGTGTGTGTGTGTGTGTGTGTGTGTTCGCGCGTGTGCGTGTTTGTGTGCGTGTCTGTGTGTTTGTGTATGTGTGTGCGCGCGTGTGCGCGAGTGTGTGTGTGTGTGTGTGTGTGTGTGTGTGTGTGTGTGTGTGTGTGTGTGTGTGTGTGTGTGTGTGTGTGTGTGTGTGTGTGTGTGTGTGAAATATTTCCCTTTCCACTGCCCAGCCTCTTCTTGTAATTGTGACAATTTTGAACAAATGAATGTTGACATTTCTTTGATGTTTACTCGCAATGCCGCATTTCCTTATTCTTTTCTATTATCCTATGTATCTTTTGTTTATGTTATGATTTATATGCTCCCTCCCCTCCTACCCATATGTGATACGGGCACAAGGCCTAATCACTAAAATGTTTGAGTTGAGTTGAGTCTCTCTCTCTCTCTCTCTCTCTCTCTCTCTCTCTCTCTCTCTCTCTCTCTCTCTCTCTCTCTCTCTCTCTCTCTCTCTCTCTCTCTCTCTCTCTCTCCTCCCTCCCTCCTCTCCCTCCCTCCCTCCCCTCCCTCCCTCTCTCTCTCCCTCCCTCCCTCCCTCTCTCTCCTCTCTCTTCTCTCTCTCTCTCTCTCTCTCTCTCTCTCTCTCTCTCTCTCTCTCTCTATGGTGTCATGTGTAATGCTATAAGTTTATTTTATTTTTTCCCTCTAATCCTGGTATAAAAGCATACATCATGCATGGTTTGTCTATTCTACTTGGTGATTTGAATTATGTGTGCCATATTATATGCAGAAGATTGTGGCATAGGCCTAAATATTACCCATGTGCCATTTCAATCAATCATTGTACCTTTTCCCGCCTCCAAGCCCTCTCCCCATCACCTTCTTCCCGTATTAGTCTTGTACATGAATTATGTATATAGTGCTGTGCTATGCAATTTCTGAATATTTACTTTCTTGAATGCTTTGTATTAGTATTATTTGTTACGCAAGCGCTTAATTTTTTTTGGTACATATATATATATTATTATATATGAATTGTAAGTAGAAAGTAAATCCCCTGCTTTGGGTGGCACCACATCACTTGTTTGTTCTGGTAAAAGCCAGTAATAGTGTCAAATAATCAATTCAAACAAGGAGCGGAAGTTTTGGACATTTTATTTTTATTTTCCTCCGAATTTTCGCGGACTATGCGTCCGCTTCCTCAGGGAGTAGTTTACTGCAACAACAATGACATTTTGACCAAAATTAATCATATTACTTACACACACACACACACACACACACACACACACACACACACACACACACACACACACACCTACCTTTAGTAGTAGTATAATGTACATCTACATACCTTAAAAAGTTAGCATTAAACTTCGCACGTAAGACAGTGTACAGGTCTTTTTACCTTCGACCTGTACACC
>CM065704.1:46556790-46566790 GCA_017654935.2 Phymorhynchus buccinoides | reverse complement strand
GAAGAAGAAGGAGGATAAGAAGAAGAAGAAGAAGAAGAAGAAGAAGGAGAAGGAGAAGAAGGAGAAGGAGAAGGAGAAGGAGAAGAAGAAGGAGAAGGAGAAGGAGGAGAAGGAGAAGGAGAAGGAGAAGGAGAAGAAGAAGGAGAAGGAGAAGGAGAAGGAGAAGAAGATGGAGAAGGAGAAAGGAGAAGAAGGAGAAGAAGAAGAAGAAGAAGAAGAAGAAGAAGAAGAAGGAGAAGAAGAAGGAGAAGAAGAAGAAGAAGAAGAAGAAGAAGAAGAAGAAGAAGAAGGAGAAGAAGAAGAAGAAGAAGAAGAAGAAGAAGAAGAAGAACGAGAAGAAGGAGAAGAAGAAGAAGAAGGAGAAGGAGAAGGAGAAGAAGAAGAAGAAGAAGAAGAAGAAGAAGAAGAAGAAGAAGAAGAAGGTGAAGAAGAGAAGAAGAAGAAGAAGAAGAAAGAAGAAAGAAGAAAAGAAGAAGAAGAAGAAGAAGAAGGAAGAAGAAGAGAAGGAGAAGGAGAAGGAGAAGGAGAAGGAGAAGGAGAAGGAAAGAAGAAGAAGAAGAAGAAGAAGAAGAAGAAGAAGAAGAAGAAGAAGAAGAAGAAGAAGAAGAAGAAGAAGAAGAAGAAGAAGAAGGAGAAGAAGAAGAAGAAGAAGAAGAAGAAGAAGAAGAAGAAGAAGAAGAAGAAGAAGAAGAAGAAGAAGAAGAAGAAGAAGAAGAAGAAGAAGAAGAAGAAGAAGAAGAAGAAGAAGGAGAAGGAGGAGAGGAGAGAAGGAGAAGGAGAAGAAGAAGAAGAAGAAGAAGAAGAAGAAGAAGAAGAAGAAGAAGAAGAAGAAGAAGGAGGAGAAGGAGAAGGAGAAGGAGAAGGAGAAGGAGAAGAAGAAGAAGAAGAAGAAGAAGAAGAAGAAGAAGAAGAAGAAGAAGAAGAAGAAGAAGAAGAGAAGAAAGGGGGAGTGAGGAAGGAGGCACACATACAATTAAACAGTGGGGTATTACGTAAGCATACAGGCAGGATGAGAGAGAGAGAGAGAGAGAGAGAGAGAGAGAGAGAGAGAGAGAGAGAGAGAGAGAGAGAGAGAGAGAGAGAGAGAGAGAGAGAGAGAGAGAGAGAGATAGAGAGAGATAGTGAATGTAATATGGAAAAGAGAACTGTAAGAGCAGTCAGAAAGACATATAACAAGCGCGAAATCGCAATAGTTTGTGGCACGCGGTCTATGTTTACCACTCCAATCATGAGTCACCTCCCCTGGCTTTTCAATCATTTTAATCTGTAAACCAGAATGCTATCTCTGCACCCTTTCGTAACTTTTTATATCTTTTGGAAAACATTTAAAACTATGTATCCTACTTATACTCATCAAAAGAAGCACCGCATACTCGTCGTGTCTGTTGTAGTGTCTGTATTACGTATGTTTATTATTTTGTACGCTTTTAAAATACATCATTTTAAAGTGCGGCCTCAATTTGAAGTGTAGCCTCGATTTGAAGTGCGACAATTTTGTCAAAATGTGCGACAATTTTGGACCGACCGACCGACAGACAGACCGACTGACAAAGTGAGTTATAGGTTTGTGGCTTGAGCCACAAACAAAAATTACTAGAAACTAACAAATCAAAATAGAGAATGAATTAATTAATGGATTAATTAATTAATTTTATTTATAGAGGGTAATAGAATAAGCAATTACATGCTTTTTTACATCCAGCCTTCTGAGAGAGAAAAAGACATATATAAAAGTAACAAACAAAAAGGAGAGGAAATAAGCAGAGGCAAAGCATTAAAAAGCATGCAAAACACAACACTGTATTATAGGAACTCAGCAATGACAAGGCCAAACCTAATCCTATTACATAATATGTTATGTTCATTGTTAACATGCAAAGATTAAGAAGTACGCACATTAGAGAGCTAGAGGGATATAGAGGCAGAAACAGACAGAGAGAGAGAGAGAGAGAGAGAGAGAGAGAGAGAGAGAGAGAGAGAGAGAGAGAGAGAGATAAAGAGAGAGATAAGAGAGAGAGAGAGAGAGAGAGAGAGAGAGAGAGAGAGAGAGAGAGAGAGAGAGAGAGAGAGAGAGAGAGAGAGAGAGAGAGAGAGAGAGAGATTTGAAAATAATTAGATGGCCACTTGGACCAATCATAGACACTGTCATGCTGTAGAAACACGCTCCCGCACACGCATTTCACTCAACAATCTCTCCGTGCACACTCGCAATCTTTCCCTTCAATCGGTGCAGAAATTAAACACGGGACAATAAGATTTCGCTTAGTTCCCCTCTTCTTACTAAAGAAGATTATTTATTACAACAAATAATAGGAACTGATATCAATTCTGTATAAAGTAACTTTCACAATCAATATCAAATATGTACGAAATCTTTCTCTCCAACAAAAGAGAATATAATACTATTCACAATTAAGCCTCCCACTTAATTACGCAATATTTAAATACTATAAATGTCAATGGCCAATACTGTAATTCCGTTAACTACAATTATATCACTATGAGCTCAATAATAAATACCGTTCCAAATTCCACTAGTTGATCTCGTTCACGATCCCGTCCTTGACACGTACACACTTCTTGTGTTCCCTCCAAAGTTAATTCTTCTCCTGAAGAATATAACTGCCGTTCTCCTGAAGAATCTACTGCTCCGTCCCGCAGTTTCCACCGTTCCAGACTAATCGTTTCCTAGTCCTAGGTGATCCTTTGTAGGCTAACTCCTACATACAATATACATACTCTTTCCGAGTAATAGACGGTACAATACCCATCACCATGACAGGCCTTGTATGACTAGACAGTCAAACAAACGCATCTTCGTAGACCTCATCTGTCCTCCCGACAGAGAGCATAGTGGCCAAACCGCCTATCAGTGGAAACCTCCACTCTCTCCACAGTTCTTCAGCATACGCTGCTGGTACTGGCTCAGGGACATCTGTCCTGGGTGTCTCCAACACCTCCCAGCACCCCACTATACATTGGAGTCCACCAATGCTTTGGACCATTCCTCTCAATGGTTCCTAAGATACTACCCTTTACTTATTGACAAAGCTTTCCAAAGTCAACTACTGAACTCTGTTCAGAATCACTACCAACCCTTATCCAAATCCAATATCACACAAGTTAAGAGGTTAAAAACGCTCACTTCAGCTAAGAGATTAGAAAAACTCACTACAGCTCAAGCTGTCAATGCAAGCCCAAAAATCCTCTATACACTTCACAAGAAGATAACAACCTCTCACACAGTGATCATAATACACTACTATATATACTATGCACCAAAAGTTACGCATCCCCGCGTAATCCAAAAACATGATGAACACTATATGTTACCATTTCAGGTTCATTCATCATACCATACAATTGCAAATGAAACCATATAACCATAAAGTACGCCTGTTAGTCCCAAGACTAACAACATCACAAAATGTGTGTGATACTAAATCTGACACACATGACAGACACATGCACACAAGACATTCAGGTAGTATTTGTTCCTTGTATTGAGGCTCAACATACAGACGTTTTGCATGATACATAGGTTATCAATGTAAAATGAAAGACTGACAGAAAGCAAGCAAATAGTAAAAGTTCAAAATAGAAAGATAAGATATAACAGGAAGACTGAGTATATATATATATCATTTCTACAAAAAGTAGGGCAATCTGAATGACAAAGTTGCGAGAGAGATACTGAGTAAGTAAATGGGTACAAAAAGTTAGAACATGTAACTTGCCAGAGGAGCTCTCTCTCACAGAGAGAGAGAGAGAGAGAGAGAGAGAGAGAGAGAGAGAGAGAGAGAGAGAGAGAGAGAGAGAGAGAGAGAGAGAGAGAGAGAGGTGAGCGGAGAGAGAGGGGGGGAGAGAGAGAGAGAGAGAGATGAGAGAGAGAGAGAGAGAGAGAGAGAGAGAGAGAGAGAGAGAGAGAGAGAGAGAGAGAGAGAGAGAGAGAGAGAGAGAGAGAGAATGATTTCCAAGATGATACATAGCAGCAGGCAATAACACAGCCACCCATCACTGAGAAGGAGCACTGAGGGGAAACAACCCCGTGAATTCATCCGAACCAAATACCATAACTTACCCTATACCGACGTCACAATAATTCATCTCCATAATCATAACTATAACTCATTTCAGACAGAGAGGCAAACGTAGGGATTAACAGAGAGAAAACATGACTTCCTTGGTGGATGTAATAGTATTGATTTACTAGGCAATAATTATTTACAAGGGGGGCAAACCCCCAGATAATCTAGAAGATGTAGTAGAAGGGAACATTCGTTTATGTTGGTATTGTTTCAACAGAGAGAGCTTGTGTAACCATTTGTGTCAGAGTAAAATATCAAGCATTAATTCGCATCCATTTTTGTGGCTTTAGAGACAACCAGTGCAAAACTCCGCCAAGGAAGAAGACAGCCTTCGTCAGAAGTTAACTACTGTTCTTCAGCTTAAGGGTAGACTTAAGGTTAGTCATGCCTTTCTAGAGATATAAGAGTACCAGAACTAATCCAATTTGTCTGCAAAGGCCGAGATCAACACGTCCAACAACAGTCGAACGGCTATCTAACTGTTACGTGTGTGAGACATGATTCTGCTTAAATGCTGCTCGTTTCGTTCACCAAATCTGTAGACCACCCGTACACGAACCTCATGAAATATAATGAATTTCTATATCACATAATATTTCATCACAGTCGTGTATTTGGGGACCACGTGAACAAAGCTAGTAGGATTTCATCAGATCCACGTAGACAGGACTGTTTCATCAGAAGCATGCATCGCAAACGTCGTCACAGGTGGATAGTCGTTCGACTGAAGCTGGCTGGATGATTTATTGACGGAAAGAGCAGCCTATTTTGATATGTCCTCTCATTTCTGAAGGTCTGTGTGCACGTTAACCATATTCACAAAATATCATTGTGTCCCCATGGCGTTGTAAGTCATATTAAGGTCTGTGTGCACGTTAACCATATTCACAAAATATCACTGCTTCCTCATGGCGTTGTAAGTCATATTAAGGTTTGTGTACAGGTTAACAAATTCACAGAATATCACTGTTTCCTCATGGCAACACAGTGAGCTGTAAGTCATATTAAGGTCTGTGCACACGTTAACAAATTCACAAAATATCAGTGTTTCTCCATGGCAACACAGTGAGTTGTAAGTCAAATTAAGGTATGTGCACACTTTAACATATTCACAACATATCTCTATTCCCCCATGGCAACACAGTGAGTTGTAAGTCATACTAAGGTATGTGCACACTTTAACATATTCACAACATGTCTCTATCCCCCCCATGGCAACACAGTGAGCTGTAAGTCATATTAAGGTATGTGCACACTTTAACATATTCACAACATATCTCTATTCCCCCATGGCAACACAGTGTCAGGCTGCTCATGGGGAAATAGTGATTTGTTTGCGAATAATGTTATCGTGTAAACAGACCTTAAAGGCCCGCTACACACATACAATTCGGATCTGAATGCGATGCGAATTCGACGATGTGAGTTATGATTCACGTGAAATTCATCTGTGGGGCCTACTTAAGTACATAGAGCGAAAGTGGTAGTGTTATTTTTAGACGGCAGTATTTCACGTGAATCATGACTCGCATCGCTACAATCGCATCGCATTGACAGCGAATCGTATGTAGTGTGGCAGGCAATTAAAGGGCCTGCCACACTGTATACGATTTGACCCCAATGCGATGCGATTGTGACCATGTCTGTGAGGAAGGATTCACGTGAAATATTTCCGTCTAAAAATAACTACTTTTTTTCGTTCACTCTACTCAGGTACACCGCAATACACGAATCCAATTTGGTAAGATACTGCATCAGACTCATGTAACGAGTGGACTACAAAATATAGCCATAACTAGTAGATTTTCATCAGATTAATTTTACAGTAGAATTTCGTACGCATTGTCACAATCGCGAATCGAATCGTATGCAGTGTGGCTGGCCCTTTAGGCCATGTACACACATAAACGGATATTCCGTGCGGAAACCCGTGCGCAATCCATATAAGCTATCCACGGATCACTTGCAAACTAATTCATAACTTTCCAAATAAGAAAGCCAATGCGTTGAATTTTGGCCAACATTTAATTCAATGCTTTAGTGATAACGATACACAATTGCCTTCAATTTCGTGCAATCGTTTGGTCTGTACATTTGATCAAAGTCACGTATCGAAATTTGATTTCCCAAAGTCATTGAAATCACAAGACACTTTCTGATGCTCCCAAAAGTTCAGTAATGCGTGTATCCGCCACTGTTCTGGCACTCGACGCAGCGAGTCCTCATGGAGTTGACCAGGGTGGTGAAGATCCTCTGTGGAAGCGCCTGCCACTCAGCCTGCAGCATCTGGTAAAGGTGCTGGGCATCCCTGGGAGGGGGGTGGTTGCTCCTCACTTTGCGATCCAGCTCATCCCAGACTCAATCGGGTTGAGATCGGGACTGCATGCTGTGACTCCATTCTGTTGACTCCAGACTGACTGCAGGAAGTCGTTGACCACCCTTGCCCTGTGGGGCGAGCGTTGTCATCCTGAGACAGCCGGCGGTCCCATCTGCTGCAGTGTAGGCACAGCCACGGTCGAAGTCTCATCCCGAACCAGTCAGGTTACCCTGTACATGATACAAGGGTGCTGTGGTGAAGGCTCCCCCCCAGACATTACAGAACCTCCACCAAAGGCCACCTTTTCACAGTGGCGTCAATCGTTCCCCTGAGACCCTCAGTCGGCGGTCGTTGTGGTTCAGGGTGAATCTTGAATCGAACAGGACCTGGGATGCATGTCCACCTCACGTGACGTCTGCAGAAGGCGCTTTAGGCCGTGTACAGCTGGGCGACGTAAACACGGTTCCGTATGGTCTGCTGGCTGATGTTGATGTTAGTATGCAACCTCAGCTGCCTTCGAATGATGCTGGAAGAGGCTGTTCTTGTATGCAGGGCGTCGTTCAATCTTCACGTGGAGTTGTCTTCTTCGGTCAACCAGATCTGCGTCTTTCATGGACCCTCCGTGCGTGAAGCGTTGAATCAGTGCGACAATCCATATGGATATTCAGTGAAACAAAGAAGGGAAACGATTTGCGCAAATAAGGCTTAATGTCCGAATCTCCCTATATGCAGTAAACTGTTAAGTTTCCTTTTTTTTTTGCTGCCAAGCTCAGTGGAATATGCGTAAACACTGTTTATCCTCAGTGGAAATATGCGTAAACCTGTTATCCTTAGTGGAATATGCGTAAACTGTTATCCTCAGTGGAATATGCGTAAACTGTTATCCTTAGTGGAATATGCGTAAACTGTTATCCTCAGTGGAATATGCGTAAACTGTTATCCTTAGTGGAATATGCGTAAACTGTTATCCTCAGTGGAATATGCGTAAACTGTTATCCTTAGTGGAATATGCGTAAACTGTTATCCTTAGTGGAATATGCGTAAACTGTTATCCTTAGTGGAAGAAATAACAGTTTACGCATATAGGGGAGATTCGGACACGTGCGCAAATCTTTTCTCCTTGTTTGTTTCACTTATGTATGGATTGCGCACGGGTTTCCGCATGGAATATCCGCTTATGTGTGTACGCGGCCTTATCCTTATTTCTTCCACTTATGTAGGGTTTTTCGTACGGAACTTACGCGTCTAATGTGAACCCGGCCTTACTGTCCGTAAATGTATGTGGATAATCATATTGCACCACGATAATATACCCAGCAGTGACAGAAACTGCGAAAAGTGTAGCGTACATGATGTGGCAGATGAGTTCCATTATTTGTTTGTCTGTCCCTTCTTTAATACTGAAAGAAATAGATATCTTCCACGGTACTTTTTTGTGCGACCAAATGCGCATAAACTTAATGCTTTGTTTTCCTAAAAAAAATCAAGAAACTTTTGATTAAAAGTAAGCACTTTGTTACAGTTATAAACAGTTCTTTGTTACAGTTATAAACAGTTCTTTGTTACAGTTATAAACAGTTCTTTGTTAGTTATAAACAGTTCTTGTCGATGATTTGCATGGACAAAATGCAACCTGTTTTGTTTTTTGGAATATGGTATAGGTATATTTGTCCTAGTTATCTACTTGTCGTTTTTCATAATATAGACATCACTCTGTTTTGATGTTCGATTGTGTAACTATGTGTGTACTTTGTTTCATGTTTCTGTGCCCCAAGTGGGTATGAAATAAAACGTTTGCCTTGCCTTGCCTTGTCAGTGAGATAACAATTCAACAACATCCGTGTGTGGATCGGATTTCCTCTGAAGCAACTGTGTTCGGTTCACGCGAACAACTGCACCAGCGTGTATGCTCCTACTCCGGAGATCTACGAAAGCGCGCATTGGCATATTAGAAGCGCGGACAAAGAATTAACGAAAGCGCGTCATTTCGTCGTTCATAAGCGCGGATTTTAAAAAAAAGAAGATTTTAGCATTGCAAGTACGGATTTTCAGCCCATCCCAACCCATCAAGATGTCACGAACGAAATTCACACACAAACGGAAAGATAAGACAGAAATCAAAACATCCAACTCATTCAGAAGTACATGCTCTCGCGTTATTCAGTCTCTCCACAAACATTATAAACAAAGCCAATTTGAAATATCAACAACAATTTATTTACACTCAATCACTCACACAATCATACATACACTACTCACAAAAAGTTAAGGATCACTATGAGAAAACAGGTGCGCAATAAACTCCGTTCGCTCCTGTTATTTATTTCTCAGTCAAGCCAAATTGTTATGAATTCTTGTTCAGCTGTAAGTGGGCGATGTTGTGTTAGTGGAAACATTGCACGTGATTCTCTATTACTGAGCTTGGCAGCAAAAGAAAAAGCGGAAACTTGCGAAAAAGGACCTTGTTTTGGATCGTTCTGCATGAACACATTGCACAAGCCAGATGGAAAAACCATTATGCACGTGCAAGCACTACTGTTTATGTGTGAGATGCTGTCTCTTGCTTGGCTTTATAAGAAGACATACCACCAGTATTAGGCCTGATTTGACAATGCCTCCACGACGAAAATTGAGCGAGTTGGATAGGGGACGAGCTGTTGCATGGTTCCAAGATGGTGTTCCCAAGCGAGAAGTGGCCAGGCGACTTCAGGTGTCCATCTCGGTCATTGTCAGACTGATTCAACGCTTCACAGCCACTGGGAGGGTCCATGAAAGACGCAGATCTGGTCGACCGAAGAAGACAACTCCACGTGAAGATCGTCTCATTGAACGACAAGCCCTGCAGACAAGAACAGCCTCTTCCAGCATCATTCGAAGGCAGCTGAGGGTGGCTACTAACATCAACATCAGCCAGCAGACCATACGGAACCGCCTTCATGGGTTTAACCTCCGTTCTCGTCGCCCAGCTGTACGGCCACGCTTAACTCCAGCCCATAGGGCAGCACGCCGCGCCTTCTGCAGACGTCACGTGAGGTGGACACGTCAGCAATGGTCCCAGGTCCTGTTCAGTGATGAATCACGCTTCACCCTGAACCACAACGACGGCCGACTGAGGGTCTGGAGGCGCCCAGGGGAACGCTTTATTGACGCCACTGTCCAAGAAAAGGTGGCCTTTGGTGGAGGTTCTGTAATGGTCTGGGGGGCCTTCAGCCTTCACCACAGAACACCCTTGTATCATGTACAGGGTAACCTGACTGGCCTCCGATACCGGGATGAGATCCTTCGACCGCTGGCTGTGCCTACACTGCAGCAGATGGGACCGCCGGCTGTCTACCAGGATGACAACGCTCGCCCCCACAGGGCAAGGGTGGTCAACGACTTCCTGCAGCAGTCTGGAGTCAACAGAATGGAGTGGCCAGCATGCAGTCCCGATCTCAACCCGATTGAGAACCTCTGGGATGAGCTGGATCGCAAAGTGAGGAGCAACCACCCCCCTCCCAGGGATGCCCAGCACCTCTACCAGATGCTGCAGGCTGAGTGGCAGGCGCTTCCACAGAGGATCTTCACCACCCTGGTCAACTCCATGAGGACTCGC
>CM065704.1:46536790-46544290 GCA_017654935.2 Phymorhynchus buccinoides | reverse complement strand
ACATATAACTGACCACTAGGACCAGTTGACTTTAATTCAGTGTTGTTTGTGATTTTCTACAGTGATGGAAACCCACGCCACAATGGCTGTCAAACTAGGAGGTATTTGTATTCACTCTTAACAAGGGATTAGGTTGGCCTTTGGGGACCTTCCCCAAGGCCAGCTGTCCTCGACTCGTTTTAGCCGAGAGTGGGGATGCCATCTGGGCAAGGCTTCGTTGCTATAAACAATCACTCCAGCTATGTCAAACTATTAACAAATCGCAAAACACATGGGTGGTGCAGTGCTAGATGCGACGTGCTCTCCAGGTGGGAGCCCAACCCGAATTTCACACAGCTTTCTGTGACTATGAAGCTAATACCAATAGCAGTACATTTCAGCCCAGCTGCCCAGAATAGCAGTTGCCTTATCTTTGTCCCAACAATCCACGTGAGTCAGTTCATTTGACCCTAGGCCTCATATGTTATTGCATAGTAGACCAACAGTTAGTTTAATATACAAGCTACGCTTACATTCGTGGAAAACTAGACATACGGAAATGAATTGTTCTTGCTCTCATCAATCATCATTTCACCATCGATTATTCGAGTGTCCAGCATTGCTTTCTAAATACAAATCGTTTAATATGGACTTTTTTTTAGAAGTACAATAGTGTCAAGGATGTTTTAATCGATACAGGTATTAGTATTATTGCTAATGCCATGCTGTTTACTCCTATTGGACATGTTCTGTAGAAGTTTGATTTGTGTGGATGCATGCATGTTTTGTGTTATATTTTTAATAATTAATGTTATCTATATGTTTTCTGTCTAATATATCATTGTCAGGTGTGAGTGCGAGAGCACCCTTTGGATTATGATGGGAGAAGGACCATTTGTGAATGAATTGCTTTTTGTGAGATTGAATCATAGCCAGTGTGGCAATGTCTTTAGTGTGACTTGTACTTGCCATGCAATAATATCTTTGATTGGTAGGTTTTGTAACTTGTGAGCGCATTGGATAATCCAGCGTTTATTGTTTGGAGGTGAACACTTTTTAGAAATCATTGAAGTTTGACAGTGAGCTTTTAACTTCACTTTCCGTACTGAGGTTGACCCAATAAGATCTTCTTCTTCTTTGTTCCTGGTGATGTGGGTTTTTTTGGTGAGTGAAAGATTTTAGGAATTAGTTTGTAGGTTTGTAATAGGACAGTTGATAGACAATCTTTCACATCTTTATTTTTTTGTTTAGGAATGCAGTAGTTTGGGATTAAATAATGGTAAGAGGCTAGGCCTCCTTTTTCTTTTAATAATTTTAGGGTCAACCCAGTCGGGAGTCATAGATAGATTAAATTTATTCTCGCCATGTAAATTTCGCTCACCATTCATTGAATTTGTATTTATTCTTTTTTTGTGTGAGTAACTTGGAAGAGGAGCTAAAGGCATAGAGGAAAAGAGAGAAAATAATGTGACTAGCCACTTGGTCTTCTTTTTGTGGCTGAAAGAATTTCGTGATGTTTTGGGTGCATCTACAAGATGATGTTGGAGGATTCAGGGTGAGTCATAATAGTCCAGTGGAAATGGACTATTATGTAATTGTTGGCCTAAAGATAAATTGAAAGTGGACTTGATTGTAACTAAAGGATTTGACCCTGACCTATGACAGGCTTTGATTATGATTGGATTTTGGTGTTGTTTGGCTATTGAGCCTACATTGCATTTGGTATGGCCCTGTTTCTTCTTGCGCATGCTCTTGTATGCATTTGCGCTATTGGTATAATAAATGAGTAATTATCTCGAATGGTTCGAGAATTTATTTTGGCGACCAGCAACCTTGAGTCCCGTGTATAATTGAGTGGAGTTAGATTGCGTGAGTATCTGTTGTACCCGGAGTGACTGCGTGTGATTCGTAACGCATCCTGCAGTATGACAGTGGTGACCCCGACGAAGAAAGTAACACGTGAGAAAGGTGGGACCTTAGGTTTTCATGAGTGTTGGATTTTGTTACGAGTGAATTGTCGCACGAGAGTTCTACAAAGAATAGTGCGACAGTTTCAAGTTACATGAAGGAATTTTCTTTTTCTTTTACGGCCTTTTTTTATGCCACGATAACATTTTGTGTAGCAGGGCATGATTTCCATTTAACCCTCTCATCCCACTCTGCAGTTAGTTATTGCTAGTTACTGGTTAGTAATAACTATGGAAACGTTTGAAATATATGTTAGTCAGGCGGAACGTCTTGGCTACACTAGTGAGAAAGTAGCACAATATGTAAAAGAGTGCATGGACCGGGATGAGAGACAGAGAGACAGAGAAGCGGGACAGAGAGAGAGAGAAGCGGAAAAAGAAATACAGGCACTTAAGTTAGCCATGGAAAAAGAAAAACAGGTTACGGAAGATAAAAAGAAAGAGGTGGAAAAAGAAAAGAAAGAGGTGGAAAAAGAAAAGAAAGAGGTGGAAATAGAAAAGATAGCTTTGGAAAAAGAAAAGATAGCTGCGGAGGAAAGAATTAAACAAGTGGCTGCACAGAGAGAAAATGCACAGTTAAGGATTAGAGAGTTAGAAATCACCACGGACGCCGAGTTGCGCAAAATAGAATTAGCAAAACGCATCCCGCACAGTGACTCGGGGTCCGGGGGTGACAAAGCAAAATCCTCATACATCCCAAAGTTGCCCACATTTGATGATCAGAAAGATGATATTGATTCGTTTCTTTTCAGGTTTGAAAGTCATGCTTCCGCTTGTGGGTGGCCAGAGGACAAATGGACTCTGTATGTTTCTTCCTTGTTTAAAGGTGATGCCTTAGCCTTGTATCACTCTCTGGCATCAAAACAAGGTTTCACTTGGAATCTTTTGAAGGAGGAGCTACTTAAGAGTTTTCAGTGCACGGCTGACGGGTTCCGGCAAAAGTTCAGAAATGTCCATCCTGAAAAAGGGGAGTCTTTCAACTCATACTTAATTAGAGTTACTCGATACCTAGATCGTTGGATTGAGTTATCGAAAGCGGAACACAAATACGAACCACTAAAAGACCTCATACTCCGTGAGCAAATACTACAAAGTGTTAACAAAGACCTTGCAACCTTCCTAAATGAGAGAGAGTTTGAGAGTGTAGAAAAAATGTGTGCTGCAGCTGAACAGTACAGACACGCACACCCAGACAAAACAACAACAAACAAACGCGATCAAAACATTTTTGACTGCAATGTCGCTTCTGGGCACACCTCTCCCCTCTTCCAAAGCTCTAACCAGCATCTGCAGAACTCTGGTTGTAGCAATAGCTACTCCCGGAGGGGACAGACGCATCAATACGGTTACAATAGAGAGAGACAATACAATCGTGGTGGTGGTTACCGCTTCGAACCACGAACAAACCATGGGGGTTACCAGACAAACAATCCACAGCGGCGTGGTGGCTACACACCACACAACCAACAACCGCAACAACAACGACAACAACACTCTAGTGGTAATTACCCTGAACAGGGAAACAGAGTTGCACCACAAGATAGAAGGCGTTGTTCACATTGTGAGGGGAGATTTCATGTACAACAAAATTGCCCCTACATGTCAAAACACACCTCACAAGGGAATGTTGCTCACACTCAACAGGAGATAGCTTGTGTGTTAACCCCAGATATCTCTGTGTCTGGTTTACTCTTAGAACCAGCTTCGATTAACGGACTAGAGTCCACTGTACTACGCGACACCGGGTGTACTACTGCCGGTGTAAAGAGTTCTTTTGTACACCCACACCAGTTTCTGAGTGAGACGCAGAAGTGTCGTACCTTTGGGGGGAAAATTGAGAAATTTCCCCTTGCGAGGGTACACATAGACACTCCATACTATTCGGGGGAGATTACTGCTTGTGTTATTGAGGAGCCTGTTTGTGACCTCATTCTAGGTAATCTCCCTGGAGTTACTACTGTACATGGAGGAAAAGGAGGGTCCTATGTACCATGTTTGGTCAGCACTAGAGCTCAAAATGAGAGAGACAAAAAGAACCCTGTCCCCCTCAAAGTCCCAGACCTGACACTGTTTGATTTGACCCCAAAAGAGTTGTGCGAGTTGCAAAGAAAAGACAAAACACTCTCACACTTGTTTGACAAGATTTCTGTCAACAATGACACACAAAACAGTGAGAGTGACAGACCAACATATATGTTAGACTCAGGCATACTTTTTCGTCTAGTTGGTACAGGTACAAGCCAGGTCAAACAAATAGTGGTACCTGAAACCCTCAGAGAGGTTGTATTACATACAGCACATGACGCCATATTTGCAGGACATTGTGGGGTAAAACGAACATTACAGAGAGTACTCACCAACTTCCACTGGCCAGGGGTAGCTTCTTCTGTGGCGCAATACTGTCGCAGTTGTGACATTTGTCAGAAAACGGTTCAAAAAGGTAGAATCCCTTGTGCACCATTGCAAAGAATGCCCCTCATCACTGTCCCTTTCCAACGCATTGCTATCGACCTTGTTGGACCGTTCCAACCAGCATCCTCAGGAAATCGATATGTGTTGACAATAGTAGACACAGCTACACGTTTCCCAGAGGCCATTCCTCTCAAACGCATTGACACTGTGACGGTAGCTGAAGCTCTTCTTTCATTCTTCTCCAGAGTTGGGTTACCGGAAGAAATTCTTTCTGATTGTGGCTCACAGTTCGTTTCAGACCTCATGAAGGAAGTCTATCGTCTCTTGTCCATCACATCTGTCACAACCACACCATATCATCCACAATCCAACGGTATGGTAGAACGCTTTAATGGCACACTTAAAGCAATGTTGAGGAAGGTTTCCATCAAAGAACCAAAGGAATGGGACAGGTACATTCCCTCTCTACTTTTTGCGTACAGAGAGTTACCAAACGAGACACTTAGATTCTCACCCTTTGAGCTAGTTTATGGCCATTCTCCCAGAGGTCTTTTAGATCTCCTAGCTGATAAATGGGTTGGACATTCCGGACAAGACAGTGAAAAGAATGTATATCAGTATGTCTATGACTTACATAACAGAGTGAAAGAGACGTGTGAGCTGGCACAACAAACAGCTAAAAAGAACACAGACGTGTATAAACAGTATGCTGACAGAAAGGCTAAAGCCAGGTCATTGACTCCAGGAAGTAGGGTTCTGGTTCTGTTGACTGACGAGCACAATAAACTCCAAGTGTTGTGGAAAGGCCCCTATGAGGTGACAAAGAAGGTTTCCCCTGTCAACTATCAAATACAGATGAATGGAAGAGAGAAAGTGTTTCACATAAACATGTTGAAGGAATACACAGAACGGACGAACATTGCTATTAACCAGTTTGTTCCTTCCTCTGTTTCCCCTACCCTTCCCGCACACACTTCTGACACAACTTGCCCTGATTTTGTCTTTGGTATCGTGGACTCAGAGTTTGTTCCTGACGTCACATCTCAGGCTAAAAACAAACCTGTGATATCAGACAATCACACACAAACCGCTGCAGTGGGTCTAGTTTCGGATACAGACTTAGGCTCTGAGGAAACTAAACCCCTCCCTACTTTGTCTTACAAGGGTGAAACATGGAAAGATGTAGTGATGGAAGATACCCTCTCTGAAAAGAGGAAGGATGAAGTTCGTGCATTGCTATGTAAGTTTCCAGAAGTACTCACAGACAAACCAGGCAAGGTTATTAATGTGGAACCACATAGATTCACTCTTACTCAAGAAAAGCCCGTTCGTGTCAAACCCTACCCTTTGCCCTTTGCAAAGAAAGCCATTGTAGAAAGGGAAATAAACACCATGCTTGAACTTGGAGTGATTGAGCCTTCTACCTCCCCTTACAGCTCCCCTGTTGTTTTGGTTAGCAAGCCTGACGGCTCTGTTCGGTTCTGCATCGACTACAGACAGCTAAATAAAATCACTGTTTTCGATGCAGAGCCCATCCCTGACACTGAGGAACTGTTGTGTCAGCTTTCAGAGGGCCTGTTTTTCGTTAAGATTGACTTAACAAAGGGCTACTGGCAATTACCTTTGGCTATGGAAGATAGGGAAAAGACTGCTTTTCAAACCCCCTTTGGGTTGTTTCAGTGGACACGTATGCCATTTGGGTTGCAGAATGCCCCTGCCACTTTTGCCAGAGCCATGAGAGCGCTTAAGTTACATGAGTGTGGAGCTGTGAGTTTCTTTGACGATATCATGCAGGCCCCAAGGTCTTGGGAAGAACTACTGTCGTAATTGGAGGCTATCTTGTTGCGTCTTCGGGAATTTGGTCTGACGGCTCGTCCGTCCAAGATGCGTGTCGGGTTTAAAAAGTTGGAGTTTCTCGGACACACTATCTCTGTGGGCACCATCATGCCGGAACAAACTAAAGTGGAGAAAATTCTAGCAGTAAAACAACCAACGAACAAGAGACAAGTTCGTTCCCTTCTTGGACTTTTGTCCTACTACAGGCGTTACGTGCCTCACTTTGCTTCCATCACTGCCCCTCTCACTGACCTTACCAAAGGAGATAAGGCTAAGCGCATACAGTGGACAGCTGAGTGTCAGCGTGCTCTAGAACACATTCAGAAGATTTTGAACTCCTTCCCTGTTCTTTTGTTGCCCTCCATTGCTGAAGATTTTGTTTTGCGAACAGACGCTAGCGCAAAAGGCATGGGCGCAGTTATGCTGCAAAGAAAAGGAGACATTCTTCACCCAACGCAGTACGCAAGCAAGAAATTCTCTCAAACACAGCAACGATACTCCACAATAGAACGCGAGTGCTTGGCCATTGTTTGGGGATGCGAAAA
Organism: Phymorhynchus buccinoides; assembly: GCA_017654935.2. Taxonomy (NCBI): domain Eukaryota; kingdom Metazoa; phylum Mollusca; class Gastropoda; order Neogastropoda; family Raphitomidae; genus Phymorhynchus; species Phymorhynchus buccinoides. Next base: position 46,537,551 of record CM065704.1, on the reverse strand, counting down.
GTTTGCGCGCTACTTGGTTGGCACAGAATTCATCCTTCAAACAGATCATCGCCCCTTGACATTCTTGCAGGCTTCAAAGACAAAAAACAACCGCTTGCTGCGTTGGGCACTTTCCTTACAGGAATTCAGATTTCGCATTGAACCAATACCAGGCAATAGAAATATCTTTGCAGATCTTCTTTCTCGTGAATGAAGGGACAGGATCTTATGGTTGTTTCAATTGCCATGTTGCACGCGCACAGTATTATTTTTATTTTCTTCGTGCACGTGTTTTGCCTATGTATTTCACCTAACTCAAATGTTTGTTGTCCAATCGCTAAATTGTATGGTGCGCCGTTTGCTATGGCTGTTACTTGTGGCTATAAGGCGTCGATTGTAAAATCTACTGCACTATTGGTTTTTTTTCTTTCTTAATTTCCATTGCAGTATTATTTTATATGTATGACCATTTTCTCGATGAATTGTTTGTTTCATGATGTAATGCATGTTTGTTTGTCTTTCAGGATATTAATTAGTATCATAAGCGCTTAAATTTTTATTGTGGGCCCATTTTTATCAATTTTAAATGTCATTTAACAATGCTGTTTCTTGTTCCAGGATTTGTATGTTATTGTATTAGTATTATGTCATAATTTAATTTTGGATTCGGTCTCAAAGAGAAAGAGGAAGATGAAATAGCATCAACCAAGAATGAATGACTAACCTATTGTTTCAATACGACGGTTTTTTGAATGAAGAATATGGATTTTGTGCGCCGCGCT
>CM065704.1:46504290-46516790 GCA_017654935.2 Phymorhynchus buccinoides | reverse complement strand
TTTTTGCGAAAATAAATCAGCATTTCTTTTGTTTTTACCACATTCAAATCCAAATAGTTGTATTTACACCAAGAACAAAACTTTTCAACTTCACTAAAATAAACTGAATAAACTGAATCTGGTTGTAAACAATAGAGCCGCATCACAATACGGAGTTACTGCCATGCTCTCACCTGTTGGTTGGAAAGGGCCAACGGCCTACCGGTGTTTTGAACAGTCATTCAGACATTGTGGTTGGTTCGTTGGTTCGTTGGCTGATTGGTTCATTGGAGAATGAAGTTCAGTTTATTAATATGATGTTCAGCAGATTAATAGGATAACTAAGGATGTGGCATTAACGAGAGGATGTAAACATAAGAGTAACAGAAGTAAAGGGAGAGAGAGAGAGAGAGAGAGGGGGTGGAGGGGGTAGAGAGAAACATACAACAATTGACGCAGGGGGTGCAGCAGAGGGAGAATGCGAAAAGTGAGCAATAATTATAGGATGAAGCAACCACGATGTTGCTGCTTCTGTTAATGATGATGAGGATGAGGATGATGATGATGATGATGATGCTGATGATGATGACGATGATGATGATGATGATGATGATGATGATGCTGATGATGATGATGATGATGATGATGATGATGATGATGATGATGATGATGATGATGGTGATGATGATGATGATGAGGATGATGATGATGATGATGGTGGTGATGATGATGATGATGAAGACGACGACGATGCTGACGACGACGATGATTACGAGAAGGAGGAGGTCGAGGGAAAACCCGACGACGACGATGTTGCTGCTACTGTTGATGATGATGATGATGATGATGATGATGATGATGATGATGATGACGACGACGACGATGCTGACGACGACGATGATTACGAGAAGGAGGAGGTCGAGGGAAAACCCGACGACGACGATGTTGCTGCTACTGTTGATGATGATGATGATGATGATGATGATGATGATGATGATGATGATGACGATAATGATGATGATGATGATGATGATGATATGATGACGACGACGACGATGACGATGATCATCACACCAATGCAATCAATAACAAGGGCATCGCCGAGCGGCAGATATGTCCTTTGCCGGTTACGCCCTGTACATGCCACGCCCTGTACCTCCCTTCCCCCTTCACATCTTAGGTCCCCGTCCTCCTTGTGACCTTTGGGTGATGCACCTACACACCTTTGACTGGGTGCAAATCGTTTTCCGGGATGTACACCCTTAATTGTTGGGGTGCGCACCCTTGACACTAAGACATGTCTGCCACTCAGCGACATTTAAACCCCACGTGGCACATTTGGTGCTAGGATGTCTTTTACGTTTAGTATTAGACCCCCTCCTTTGCCAGGATGTACACCCTTAATTAGTGGGGTGTACACCCTTAATGGGGTGTACACCCTTAACTCGGAGACATGTCTGCCACTCGGCGACATTAAAATCCCACGTGGCATAATTTGTACTGCAATGTCTTCTACTCTTCTTTTTACACTCCCACACAAAATTGTGAGTGATTCTATACAGTATTTCATGATATATAGGAAGGTGAAGAAAAACGGTAACATGTCTGCCGCTCGGCGACATTCCATTTCCGAGGGATAATTTATGTACGAGTGTGTTATACTTTTAGTGTCACATCCTGACACAAAATTGGAAGGGATTCTGTCTTCTAGTTCACGAGATACAGCTTGAACAAGAAATATATAGCGTAAAGAAGGACATTTCGGTTTTCAAGGTCACACTTCAAGGTCAAGGTCAGCATGGCGATAATTTATGCTCGGATGTTTTCTACTCTAGGTTATACAGTACCACATACAATCTGAAGCGCTTCTGTCAAGTACAAATGTGGAAAATATGGCTTAAAACCCAATTTGTAGACCCCTACCACTTTCAAGGCCTACCGATCTCCCAGACCTTGACCATCATCAGAACGGGCATCAACCAAAGTACCTACATGCCAAATTTGAAGACTCTAAGACCAACGGTGTGGAGGTTATGGCCCCTTAAAGATTGTCGGTTTTCAAGGTCATACGCAAGGTCTAGGTCAGGACGGCAAAATAATTTGCGCGGATGCCTTCCTGTTATGGTGACACACCACCACACAATATGTGAAGCGATTCGGTCAAGCGGTTCGGGAGATATCCTTGGGACAGACAGAAGAAGAAAAAAAAGAAAATTTAAAAAAGAAATAAACCCGACCAAAAACATACTCCTTTGCGATCTACGGACAACAACAGCTGCGTGCGTTACATTTCCGCCCAAGCTCAGTTGTAGCAGAAACGAAAAGGCAGAGGACAAATGAAGGGATGGAACATGTTGGAGCCAATATCCGACTCTAATGAAGACTGATGGGGCTTGGTGTTCATTGGAACATGTGGGTTATGTTTGCTTGTTTAACCACCACACTAATTACTCTTCAAATATTGGGCGAGAGAGAGAGAGAGAGAGAGAGAGAGAGAGAGAGAGAGAGAGAGAGAGAGAGAGAGAGAGAGAGAGAGAGAGAGAGAGAGAGAGAGAGAGAGAGAGAGAGAGAGAGAGAGAGAGAGAGAGAGAGAGAGAGAGAGAGAGAGAGATGCAAAGACATAGAGACAAAGACAGACATATGGACAGAGGGAGAGAGAATGGGGAACAGAGATAGAAAGTATTTGTTTGTTATGGTTGCTGGGAAGTCCACCTGTACATTCTCTGTTGACATGTGTCTAATGTCTCACCCATCTCGCGTGAATGTTGGGTTTGAAAACTGAATGAAAGAAAGACAATGTTTGTGCAAGCCAGAAAGACATCAAACAGGCAGTAACTTTGGACAGAGCTCAACTGGGTGCTCCTCTCTTCTGTGTATTATCCGATGCATGTGCATAAAATGTGTTTGAGATAGAGGCGGATTCGGGGGGGTGGGGGGTTTACTGGGGGGTACAAGGTTTGACTAACTGATCCGCCTTTGTAAGACGGAGGACAGGAAAAGAGATGCAGACAGACAGACAGACATATAGATAGAAAGACAGACAGACAGACAGATAGAAAGACAGACAGACTAAGATGATATGGGGAAAGACAAGCCTGAAGAGCTGGGGGACACTCCGTGGGATAGGGAAAGTCGGAGAAAGAAAGGGCGAAAGACGAACAGACACTAAGACAGAGAACAGACAACAAAACAGGCAACCTGAAGTAGACACAGAGAGACAGACAGACAGACACTAAGACAGAGAACAGACAACAAATCAGGCAACCTGAAGTAGACACAGAGAGACAGACAGACAGACACTAAGACAGAGAACAGACAACAAAACAGGCAACCTGAAGTAGACACAGAGAGAAAGACAGACAGACACTAAGACAGAGAACAGACAACAAAACAGGCAACCTGAAGTAGACACAGAGAGACAGACAGACAAACAGACACTAAGACAGAGAACAGACAACAAAACAGGCAACCTGAAGTAGACACAGAGAGACAGACAGACAGACAGACAGACAGACTAAGACAGAGAACAGACAACAAAACAGGCAACCTGAAGTAGACACAGAGAGACAGAGAGACAGACAGACAGACACTAAGACAGAGAACAGACAACAAAACAGGTGTAAAGAAACTGAAACAAACTCTCACACACTTTGTCTCTCTCTCATCCACGCGCGTTCTTAACCAGAGTTTAACTTGGACTTTAACACACTAACACAACTTTCCGATTATCACCCCTTTATTCTTAAACTAAACGAGAACAACTTTGGTCCCTTTGTATGAGTAAAAAAATGTTCGTCTTGGGACAGGCACTGACAGGATAATTTTTACAAACACACCGTTCCTCGTGACACCAACTAAAAAAACTTATCTGTCTCCGCGAAGCACCGTCTTCTCCACCGAGGTCACAAACTTGGTTGCACCTCCTCCCCAAACGTTCTCCACCCAAACGTTTACAAGTCCGTTGGTGCCCTTGGCACCAACACTCAACCAGCGGCTCCCTCAGAAGCGCGAGGCTGGTCTCCCTTCCTCTCTCCGGCTCCACAGGTCGAAGGTCCACCCAACAGGAAGGGGTTACAGGGGGGACTGGGCCACACACCCTGCAAGGGAACTGAAAAGGCTGTCAATATTCTAGCCCTACTTGAATTAGCTTCGCGGACAGAATTTTCCGTGATTAGTTTCGGTGTGAGTGTGTTTAACCATGTACTGGCCTTTACAAAACTTAGAACTTTAGACAAACACACCAGCACCGAAACTGTAACTTTCTCTCAAAAAGAGTATACAATTTTTAAGACACCATAATGTCTTTGCAAATGTAAATAAAAAAAACCTACAATTTTGAAAACCCTGCAAAATTTAGAAACCCAATTTAAACTTTATGAATGAAATACAACTTTGAAATAAGTAAACTTCTTTAAATCCTAGCAATTTAGAAAACAACAACCCAAAATTTACTTTACCCGGACTTCCGAAAAACCCGGTTAAAAAAACGACTGTTTAAAAGGGCGCAGCCTTCTAGCTCAACATCGCCAGACACAGTGCTGTGCACAACCAGACAGTGTCCTATTTGGCTGCTGGCTGTGTGAGCAGTCGAGCGAGTTACCCAATAAGTTTACGAAATTCACGTGCTACACGTGTTATAAAGAAACAGCTCTACAAAACTTGGTTTTACCAAGGGTAAAGTATATCTCCGACAAGGAGTTACTTTTTAAATTTGCAACTTGCATTTTAGTTTTACAACATAATATATTTACCAAATTTTATACATTAATAAATTGACATATTATATCGTCAATTTCGGAATTATGCCTTTCCTGACAGTACCCCCCCCCCAAAAAAAAAGAACGCTTGCGATCTTTAAATATAGCAACTGGGAACATTAGGAAAGGTCTGTCAGGCAAGGCATAAAAAATAACATACCAATAAAAGGCAAATCCATAGATGTCAATTTCTTAACTAAGCACGCCTAAAAAAAAACAACCAATTTCCCAATATTTTCAAATATTCAGTCAACTAAATACCAATTTAGTATGACTTAATACAGCACAAAAAAAAAGTCATCATAGTATCATTCATATAATGATACAAACGTTTTGATTTAAATTATCCATGCCAATATTCAATGTAAACATGTGAAATATTCACACAAGCCAACTAATTAACGAAGTAATTTAAGTCATGAACACAGTCATACCCAACATAGACATATATCAAAGGACATAACAAATCCAAAAACGTATGCGTCACAAGAAGTTCATCTTAACTTTTTCAATCAACTAATCCGACGTGATATGAACACGCACAACCATAATATCAGCAATACTTTAGGTGATTCAATCATCAACTAAGTTTAGTCCACACACAAAATATCATCAAAATGTGACATTCTCTCAAAATCAGCTTTCATCTCAAGTCTTAGTTAACGACTGAGAAAATCTGCGATAACATTTTCTGTGCCAGAGATTGACTTCACAACGAAGTTGTACTCTTGCAGCGCCAAGGACCACCTCATGATCCTGGAGTTCTTGAACGCCGAAGAGCACAAATACACTAAAGGTCTGTGGTCAGTCTGCAACACAAAAGATCGTCCCCACAGATATCGACCCAGTTTGGTAATCACCCAAACTATCGCCAAACACTCTCGCTCAATTGTGCTGTATCTGGTCTCTCGAGGCAACAACTTTCTCGAAACAAATGTAACAGGATGTAACACATCATCATGATCCTGCAACAACACACCACCCACACCAACAGAACTTGCGTCACAACGAACAACAAATGGTTTGTCCAAATCCGCAATCAGTAGTATTGGACTACTGGACAACCGACGCTGAAGTTCGTCCAGGGCAGTCTGACACAAAGCAGACCACACAAACTTCCTCTTACTCGCTCCTGACAACAAGTCGGTGATAGGTGCAGTAAGTGTGGCAAAATCACGGATATAACGTCTGTAATATCCAACCAAACCCAACAATGCTCTAACTTGTCTTTTAGTTGAAGGAGTGGGAATGTGCAAGATTTTATGAATCTTCTTCTCCTCAGGACGCAACACTCCACTTCCAACTTTATGTCCTAGGAACACAAGTTCCCGAAAACCGGCAAAAATCTTTGTTGGTCTGGCCGTCAAACCTGCACATTGTAACTTGGTCAACACATCACAAACATCACGAAGATGATCCTGCCATCCAAAAGAATGAATCAGGATGTCATCAAAGAATGACACAGCATGCTGTCCCAACTGCAACGCTCTCATCATCCGCGCAAATGTTGCCGGAGCTGTGACGAGTCCAAACGGCATCCGGACCCACTGAAAGAGACCCAGCGGAGTCTGAAATGCGGTTTTGTGACGGTCCGCGTCGTAGACTGGAATCTGCCAGTATCCTTTTGTCAAATCAATCTTGGTGAAATAATTCGACCTGGACAATCTGATGAATAAATCATCTGTATCAGGAATGGGCTCCGCGTCTGCACAAGTAACCTTGTTAAGCTCACGATAATCACAACAGAAACGGGTGGAACCATCTGGTTTCTTAACCAGGACCACTGGAGCAGAATATGGAGACTGTGACGGCTCAATGACTTTCATATTCAACATTGAACACACCTCCTCCTTGATGGTTCCCTGCGAAGAAAACGGCAATGGGTACTGTTTTCGAAAAACAGGAGTTTCAGATGTCAATGGTATCTGATGTTCAATGGGTAATGTACAACAACCAGGGTTAGAGGTCAAAATCGGTACAAACCTAGAAAAGACATCAGATATCTCTATTTTCTGTGAAGAAGACAAAGAATGAGAATACACTACATCTTTGTACGTCTCTGATGACGCACTGTCCATTGTAGGAAGCACCACACAATCCTCAGGAATGACAGATTCAACGACTGCTATGGAAGCATTCGCTGAACACATGGGTCTCGGAACAGAGACTGGAGCTTTCCTGTCAGACTCAACAAAATCCTGAAAATCAAACTGGTTAGACAGAATGCAGTCAAATGGAATGACATCTCCATTCACAACAACAGTACTGGCAACAGCACGACGATAGTAAGATTTAAGCATGTTAGGATGAAAAATCTTTTTCTTGCCAGCGATTTCCACAATGTAGTCAAAGTCCAAAATCTCGACTATTTTGTATGGACCTTTCCACGTCAATAGAAGTTTATTCTTCGTGGTCGGCAAGAACACCAACACCTCCTCTCCAACCTGGAAAGAACGGGGTCGAGTCTTTCGATCACGGTACTTCTTTTGTACAGCTGCTGAGTCCTCAGCAGAATCTTGAGCCAGTTTACACATGTCGGCTATGTTGGTTTTTAAATCACATACATAGTCGCAAACATGCTTTGCCTCATCCGCATTCTCACTTCCAGTCCATGCATCCGCGAGAAAATCAACAGGACCACGGGCTCTCCTGCCAAACATCAGCTCGAACGGCGAAAAACCTGTGGAAGCATTTGGCATTTCACGACATGCAAACAACAAAGCTGGTATCAAACGATGCCACTGTTTAGGGTTGTTCTGCATCAGCTTGCGCAACATGGGTTTAATAGTGCCATGAAATCTCTCCACCACCCCATTAGACTGTGCATGGTAGGGTGACGAGTGTACGCCTTTTATGGACAAAAGCGTGAGGAATTCCTGAAACATGTGTGAGGTGAACTGTGACCCATTGTCAGACAACAATTCACAAGGAAATCCCAAACGACAAAATATACCAAAGAGGGCTTCTGCCACCGACACAGAGTCAATGGACTTTAGCGGCACAGCTTCCGGATATCTTGTCGCCACATCCACTAATGTCAAAACGTACCTGTGTTTGTCCTCAGAAAGAGGAGAAAACGGACCAACAATGTCCACCGCAACTCTCTGAAACGGTTGTTCAATGCGGGGCATTTTAGACAAAGGTACATCAGGCACACGTCCTTTCGCACAACACTTCTGACACACAGCACATGAACGACAGTACAGACGAACATCTCGGGAAATACCCGGCCACCAGAAACGATTCTGTACACGTCCAAGTGTCTTTCGGACTCCACAATGCCCTGCCAGAAGTCCGTCATGTGCCGTGAAAAGAACTTTGTTCTTTACATCCTCAGGAACAACCACCTGTGTAACCTCAACATCGTTTTTACAAAAAACACGGTACAACACTCCTTGTTGTTCATGAAATGAGTACGAACAATCAGCAGAAGAAAATGTCTCCCCTGATGAAGCCATGTCATGATATTTCTGCAGCTTCGGATCTGAACTCTGCAAAGAAATAAGTTCATCAGTCGACAATGTCAAATCTGAAATAGGTACTGTCAATCTGTCTTTGTTTTTTTCATCTCTTTTTTCTTGACCTCGGGTCAACACAGCAGCAGCTACAGGAGAAACATCAGACATAATCAAGCCTGGAATAGGGTCAACCCCATCAACATTACCCAGAATGAGATCTGCGACTGGGTCATCAATCACACAACACATCAATGAACCTGAAAAAAACCCAGTCTGAACATCAACATACGCCAAAGGAAAAACCTCCTTATTTCCACCAAAGGAAATGACTTCTTGTGTCCTACCTACAAATTGGTCTGGACGAACAAGCGACTTTCGTACACCAGCTGTTGTAGCGCCCGAATCCCGGAGCACTGAAACCTGAAAACCATTCACACAACCTGTGGACATAGGCAATGCGTTTCCTGGAGAGACTGAAGAACATAAAACCTCAGAATCAACCGAATCCTGCACAGAAAAAGAAACAGTACCAAACCTGGTACCTGCGCTGGAAAAACCTGCATGATCACCAGTCCCACTGGCACCTTTCTTAAGCCAGGTTGGACATTCTCTTCGGTAATGGCCAACGCCGTTACATTCAAAACACTGTACTCCCTCCCGAGTACCACCTTGTGTACTAGTACCACCACCAGTACCACGTCCACGTCCACGTCCACGCATTCTCTCTCTGTGCACAAAACCTCTGCGAGCATTCTGGTTACCACGCTGTTGGTAACTCTGAAGTGAGGAAAACTTACTAGGCGAATTAAGAGCATAACGTGATGGTCCTTGCTGTACATGCACATGCGGTGACACAACCGCCTGACTAGCAGTATTCATTTCAAACTTCTGCGCGCGCGCCATACTCTTGTTGGGGTGCGCCAACCTGTAGTTCTCACAAGCCTCCAACATATCCTTGGAAGATGTAAAATTACGTTCCCTCAAAAATACAGCTAAGTCCTTGCTGACAGAAGACAAAATATGTTCACACAACAAATGATCACGAAGACCGTCATATGTCTTTTTAATGTCAGACAAGTCAACCCACTTGTCAAACAAATGCGAAAATCTCGTCGAATACGACAAGAATGACTCCTCCGGTTCAGGACGAGAAGCTCGAAACTTGTCCCTGTATCCATCCTTTGTACACTGAAATTTTGTCAACAAAGCCTTCTTCAATATATCATAAGAAACAGGCCCAGAAGCTGACAAACCATGATACAGAGACAAAGCACTGCCCTGTAAATACACACAAAGAAACATGGACCATTCTTCCTGCTTCCAGTTTGCACTTGTTGCAAAGGCCTCAAACCTAAAAAGATAAGCGTCCATATCATCCTTATTCTCATTAAAGTACGGCATCTTTGGGTACCGCGCTCCTCTTGCACCTGAAGAATTAACATCAGAATCTTCTCTAGGTTTTTTTTCCGACTGGGCGTTCAACTCAGCCAACCTTACTTTAGCATCCCACTCTATTTCCTTTTCTTTGAGTGCTAATCCTGCTTCCTCCCTTCTTGCAGCCAATTCTGCCTCTTTTTTTTTTCTTTGGCAGCCAATTCTGCCATTTTTCTTTTTCTTTGGCAGCCAATTCTGCAGCATCTTTTTTTTCTTTGGCAGCCAATTCTGCCATTTTTTCGTTGGCAGCCAATTCTGCAGCATCTTTTTTTTCTTTGGCAGCCAATTCTGCCATTTTTTCGTTGGCAGCCAATTCTGCCATTTTTTCGTTGGCAGCCAATTCTGCCATTTTTTTTTCTTTGGCAGCCAATTCTGCCATTTTTTCGTTGGCAGCCAATTCTGCCATTTTTTCGTTGGCAGCCCGTTCTGCCATTTTTTCCTTGGCAGCCAGTTCCATTTGTTTAATCTTAATTTTTTCCTCTTTCGCTCTTTGGTCGTTCTCACGAGCATCCTCTCTTTCCACAAAATTATTAATAAATGTTTGTATATCAGCACCAACTAAACCAAGTTCCTTTGCTTGCGCACAAAGAAGTTTAAATTTTTCAGAATCCATCCTGAAAACAACGACAGGACACCAACGCACGAGAAAGACAAAACGAACAAACGGGACAAGTAAGCGAAATTAAAGCTAAGGCGAGTTTTACCAAGTTACGAGTTTAGAAATTGACAATCAGTCAATCTTAAATTCAACTTGTTACATTTACTATCCAGAAAAAAAAACAAACAACCAATCAATAAATTGGCCAAAAGCAGCAATTCTTAATTAAATCCAAAATATCTAACAACAACTCAACATCATTATTTCCCAAAAACGAAAAATATGTTTTTCAATTAATTGCAAATATAATACATCATCAATGCATTCAAAGAGAAAACATACACACAAGAAAGATACACACACCAATCACACTCTACTGCCGGTAACAACACAGACAATACCAACGAAAGGGGTGATAACCACACAAAAAGCTAACCATATAAAAGACTAACAGAAAGAAAGTCGAGAGAAAAGAGAGCGTTGGAGTAATAAAAAAATAAAAAATATATAGACAATTAAAAGGAAGAAAAATGATCTTAATCCCTCGGCAACTTCGAAACCTAAATAAAATATCTACAATGAAGTGCCCCCGTAAACTGGACACGGGAATTAATTTAAATACAGAAAGTCATACAAAATTATACAATTCACATACAAAACAAACTATTGCAATTTTTTTTGAAAATTTATGATTTGAAAATTCCCAACCTATATTCTACAACTATCCTACAAACTCTGGGGTACGGGGTCACCACTGTAAAGAAACTGAAACAAACTCTCACACACTTTGTCTCTCTCTCATCCACGCGCGTTCTTAACCAGAGTTTAACTTGGACTTTAACACACTAACACAACTTTCCGATTATCACCCCTTTATTCTTAAACTAAACGAGAACAACTTTGGTCCCTTTGTATGAGTAAAAAAATGTTCGTCTTGGGACAGGCACTGACAGGATAATTTTTACAAACACACCGTTCCTCGTGACACCAACTAAAAAAACTTATCTGTCTCCGCGAAGCACCGTCTTCTCCACCGAGGTCACAAACTTGGTTGCACCTCCTCCCCAAACGTTCTCCACCCAAACGTTTACAAGTCCGTTGGTGTCCTTGGCACCAACACTCAACCAGCGGCTCCCTCAGAAGCGCGAGGCTGGTCTCCCTTCCTCTCTCCGGCTCCACAGGTCGAAGGTCCACCCAACAGGAAGGGGTTACAGGGGGGACTGGGCCACACACCCTGCAAGGGAACTGAAAAGGCTGTCAATATTCTAGCCCTACTTGAATTAGCTTCGCGGACAGAATTTTCCGTGATTAGTTTCGGTGTGAGTGTGTTTAACCATGTACTGGCCTTTACAAAACTTAGAACTTTAGACAAACACACCAGCACCGAAACTGTAACTTTCTCTCAAAAAGAGTATACAATTTTTAAGACACCATAATGTCTTTGCAAATGTAAATAAAAAAAACTACAATTTTGAAAACCCTGCAAAATTTAGAAACCCAATTTAAACTTTATGAATGAAATACAACTTTGAAATAAGTAAACTTCTTTAAATCCTAGCAATTTAGAAAACAACAACCCAAAATTTACTTTACCCGGACTTCCGAAAAACCCGGTTAAAAAACGACTGTTTAAAAGGGCGCAGCCTTCTAGCTCAACATCGCCAGACACAGTGCTGTGCACAACCAGACAGTGTCCTATTTGGCCGCTGGCTGTGTGAGCAGTCGAGCGGGTTACCCAATAAGTTTACGAAATTCACGTGCTACACGTGTTATAAAAAACAGCTCTACAAAACTTGGTTTTACCAAGGGTAAAGTATATCTCCGACAAGGAGTTACTTTTTAAATTTGCAACTTGCATTTTAGTTTTACAACATAATATATTTACCAAATTTTATACATTAATAAATTGACATATTATATCGTCAATTTCGGAATTATGCCTTTCCTGACAACAGGCAACCTGAAGTACAGAAAGACAGACAGACAGACAAACAAGACAGACAGACAGACAAACAAGACAGACAGACAGACAGACAGTAACCAACACTGATAAATAGCTGGTCCGAACAAACTAGAAAGGGTGGATGTGAAGTAGTTTGCAGCACCTGCACAATCAGTTAAGGAACGCAGCGCCTGGTTTCAAACAAAGCACTTAGACCAGGGAACATTGAACACAAGCTGTTTGCAGCTCTATGGGTGAATGACAGTTAGGTTTTACGTCCACTCGGCTGCCAAAAACAGCACATACTGGACGAACCATCAACCAACCACCAT
>CM065704.1:46486790-46496790 GCA_017654935.2 Phymorhynchus buccinoides | reverse complement strand
CTATCTACACCAATCTGATGAAACACTGCTATCTACACCAATCTGATGAAACACTGCTATCTACACCAATCTGATGAAACACTGCTATCTACACCAATCTGATGAAACACTGCTATCTACACCAATCTGATGAAACACTGCTATCTACACCAATCTGATGAAACACTGCTATCTACACCAATCTGATGAAACACTGCTATCTACACCAATCTGATGAAACACTGCTATCTACACCAATCTGATGAAACACTGCTATCTACACCAATCTGATGAAACACTGCTATCTATGCCAATCTGATGAAACACTGCTATCTACACCAATCTGATGAAACACTGCTATCTACACCAATCTGATGAAACACTGCTATCTACACCAATCTGATGAAACACTGCTATCTATGCCAATCTGATCAAACACTGCTATGTACACCAATCTGATGAAACACTGCTATCTACACCAATCTGATGAAACACTGCTATCTACACCAATCTGATGAAACACTGCTATCTACACCAATCTGATGAAACACTGCTATCTATGCCAATCTGATGAAACACTGCTATGTACACCAATCTGATGAAACACTGCTATCTACGCCAATCTGATGAAACACTGCTATCTACACCAATCTGACCAAACACTGCTATTTATGCCAATCTGATGAAACACTGCTATGTACACCAATCTGATGAAACATGCTATCTACACCAATCTAATGAAACACTGCTATCTACACCAATCTAATCAAACACTGCTATGTACACCAATCTGATGAAACACTGCTATCTACACCAATCTGATGAAACTGCTATCTACACCAATCTGATCAAACACTGCTATGTACACCAATCTGATCAAACACTGCTATCTACACCAATATGATGAAACACTGCTATATATGCCAATCTGATGAAACACTGCTATCTATACCAATCTGATGAAACACTGCTATCTACACCAATATGATGAAACACTGCTATCTATACCAATCTGATGAAACACTGCTATCTACACCAATCTGATGAAACACTGCTATCTACACCAATCTGATGAAACAATGCTATCTACACCAATCTGATGAAACAATGCTATCTACACCACTCTGATGAAACAATGCTATCTACACCAATCTGATGAAACACTGCTATCTACACCAATCTGATGAAACACTGCTATCTACACCAATCTGATCAAACACTGCTATCTACACCAATATGATGAAACACTGCTATCTACACCAATCTGATCAAACAATGCTATCTACACCAATCTGATCAAACACTGCTATCTACACCAATCTGATGAAACACTGCTATCTACACCAATCTGATGAAACACTGCTATCTACACCAATCTGATGAAACACTGCTATCTACACCAATCTGATGAAACACTGCTATCTACACCAATCTGATGAAACACTGCTATCTACACCAATCTGATGAAACACTGCTATCTACACCAATCTGATGAAACACTGCTATCTACACCAATCTGATGAAACACTGCTATCTACACCAATCTGATGAAACACTGCTATCTACACCAATCTGATGAAACACTGCTATCTACACCAATCTGATCAAACACTGCTATCTACACCAATCTGATCAAACACTGCTATCTACACCAATCTGATCAAACACTGCTATCTACACCAATCTGATCAAACAATGCTATCTACACCAATCTGATCAAACACTGCTATCTACACCAATCTGATGAAACACTGCTATCTACACCAATCTGATGAAACACTGCTATGTACACCAATCTGATGAAACACTGCTATCTACACCAATCTGATGAAACACTGCTATCTACACCAATCTGATCAAACACTGCTATCTACACCAATCTGATGAAACACTGCTATCTACACCAATCTGATGAAACACTGCTATCTACACCAATCTGATGAAACAATGCTATCTACACCAATCTGATGAAACAATGCTATCTACACCAATCTGATGAAACACTGCTATCTACACCAATCTGATGAAACACTGCTATCTACACCAATCTGATGAAACAATGCTATCTACACCAATCTGATCAAACACTGCTATCTACACCAATCTGATGAAACACTGCTATGTACACCAATCTGATGAAACACTGCTATCTACACCAATCTGATGAAACACTGCTATCTACACCAATCTGATGAAACACTGCTATCTACACCAATCTGATGAAACACTGCTATCTACACCAATCTGATGAAACACTGCTATCTACACCAATCTGATGAAACACTGCTATGTACACCAATCTGATGAAACACTGCTATCTACACCAATCTGATCAAACACTGCTATCTACACCAATCTGATGAAACACTGCTATCTACACCAATCTGATGAAACACTGCTATCTACACCAATCTGATGAAACACTGCTATCTACACCAATCTGATCAAACACTGCTATCTACACCAATCTGATCAAACACTGCTATGTACACCAATCTGATGAAACACTGCTATCTACACCAATCTGATCAAACACTGCTATCTATGCCAATCTGATGAAACAGTGCTATGTACACCAATCTGATGAAACACTGCTATCTACACCAATCTGATGAAACACTGCTATCTACACCAATCTGATGAAACACTGCTATCTACACCAATCTGATGAAACACTGCTATCTATGCCAATCTGATGAAACACTGCTATGTACACCAATCTGATGAAACAATGCTATCTACACCAATCTGATGAAACAATGCTATCTACACCAATCTGATGAAACACTGCTATCTACACCAATCTGATGAAACACTGCTATCTACACCAATCTGATGAAACAATGCTATCTACACCAATCTGATCAAACACTGCTATCTACACCAATCTGATGAAACACTGCTATCTACACCAATCTGATGAAACACTGCTATCTACACCAATCTGATGAAACACTGCTATCTACACCAATCTGATGAAACACTGCTATCTACACCAATCTGATCAAACACTGCTATCTATGCCAATCTGATGAAACACTGCTATCTACACCAATCTGATGAAACACTGCTATCTACACCAATCTGATGAAACACTGCTATCTACACCAATCTGATCAAACACTGCTATCTATGCCAATCTGATGAAACACTGCTATCTACACCAATCTGATGAAACACTGCTATCTACACCAATCTGATCAAACACTGCTATCTATGCCAATCTGATGAAACACTGCTATGTACACCAATCTGATGAAACACTGCTATCTACACCAATCTGATGAAACACTGCTATCTACACCAATCTGATGAAACAATGCTATCTACACCAATCTGATCAAACACTGCTATCTACACCAATCTGATGAAACACTGCTATGTACACCAATCTGATGAAACACTGCTATGTACACCAATCTGATGAAACACTGCTATCTACACCAATCTGATGAAACACTGCTATCTACACCAATCTGATGAAACACTGCTATCTATGCCAATCTGATGAAACACTGCTATGTACACCAATCTGATGAAACACTGCTATCTACACCAATCTGATGAAACACTGCTATCTACACCAATCTGATGAAACACTGCTATGTACACCAATCTGATCAAACACTGCTATGTACACCAATCTGATGAAACACTGCTATCTACACCAATCTGATGAAACACTGCTATCTACACCAATCTGATCAAACACTGCTATCTACACCAATCTGATCAAACACTGCTATCTACACCAATCTGATGAAACACTGCTATCTACACCAATCTGATGAAACACTGCTATCTATGCCAATCTGATGAAACACTGCTATCTACACCAATATGATGAAACACTGCTATATATGCCAATCTGATGAAACACTGCTATCTACACCAATCTGATGAAACACTGCTATCTACACCAATCTGATGAAACACTGCTATCTACACCAATCTGATGAAACACTGCTATCTACACCACTCTGATGAAACACTGCTATCTACACCAATCTGATGAAACACTGCTATCTACACCAATCTGATCAAACACTGCTATCTACACCAATCTGATGAAACACTGCTATCTACACCAATCTGATCAAACACTGCTATCTACACCAATCTGATCAAACAATGCTATCTACACCAATCTGATGAAACACTGCTATCTACACCAATCTGATGAAACACTGCTATCTACACCAATCTGATGAAACAATGCTATCTACACCAATCTGATGAAACACTGCTATCTACACCAATCTGATCAAACACTGCTATCTACACCAATCTGATGAAACACTGCTATCTACACCAATCTGATGAAACACTGCTATCTACACCAATCTGATCAAACAATGCTATCTACACCAATCTGATGAAACACTGCTATCTACACCAATCTGATCAAACACTGCTATCTACACCAATCTGATGAAACACTGCTATCTACACCAATCTGATCAAACAATGCTATCTACACCAATCTGATCAAACACTGCTATCTATGCCAATCTGATCAAACACTGCTATGTACACCAATCTGATCAAACACTGCTATCTACACCAATCTGATCAAACAATGCTATCTACACCAATCTGATCAAACACTGCTATCTATGCCAATCTGATCAAACACTGCTATGTACACCAATCTGATGAAACACTGCTATGCACACCAATCTGATGAAACACTGCTATCTACACCAATCTGATGAAACACTGCTATCTACACCAATCTGATCAAACACTGCTATCTACACCAATCTGATGAAACACTGCTATCTACACCAATCTGATGAAACACTGCTATCTACACCAATCTGATGAAACAATGCTATCTACACCAATCTGATGAAACAATGCTATCTACACCAATCTGATGAAACACTGCTATCTACACCAATCTGATGAAACACTGCTATCTACACCAATCTGATGAAACACTGCTATCTACACCAATCTGATGAAACACTGCTATCTACACCAATCTGATGAAACACTGCTATCTACACCAATCTGATGAAACACTGCTATGTACACCAATCTGATGAAACACTGCTATCTACACCAATCTGATGAAACACTGCTATCTACACCAATCTGATGAAACACTGCTATCTATGCCAATCTGATGAAACACTGCTATGTACACCAATCTGATGAAACACTGCTATCTACACCAATCTGATCAAACACTGCTATCTACACCAATCTGATGAAACACTGCTATCTACACCAATCTGATGAAACAATGCTATCTACACCAATCTGATGAAACACTGCTATCTACACCAATCTGATGAAACACTGCTATCTACACCAATCTGATGAAACACTGCTATCTACACCAATCTGATCAAACACTGCTATCTACACCAATCTGATGAAACACTGCTATCTACACCAATCTGATGAAACACTGCTATCTACACCAATCTGATCAAACACTGCTATCTACACCAATCTGATGAAACACTGCTATCTACACCAATCTGATGAAACACTGCTATCTACACCAATCTGATGAAACACTGCTATCTACACCAATCTGATGAAACAATGCTATCTACACCAATCTGATCAAACACTGCTATCTACACCAATCTGATGAAACACTGCTATCTACACCAATCTGATGAAACACTGCTATCTACACCAATCTGATGAAACACTGCTATCTACACCAATCTGATGAAACACTGCTATCTACACCAATCTGATGAAACACTGCTATCTACACCAATCTGATGAAACACTGCTATCTACACCAATATGATGAAACACTGCTATCTACACCAATCTGATCAAACACTGCTATCTACACCAATCTGATCAAACACTGCTATCTATGCCAATCTGATGAAACACTGCTATCTACACCAATCTGATGAAACACTGCTATCTACACCAATCTGATGAAACACTGCTATCTACACCAATCTGATGAAACAATGCTATCTACACCAATCTGATGAAACACTGCTATCTACACCAATCTGATGAAACACTGCTATCTACACCAATCTGATCAAACACTGCTATCTACACCAATCTGATGAAACACTGCTATCTATGCCAATCTGATGAAACACTGCTATCTACACCAATCTGATGAAACACTGCTATCTACACCAATCTGATCAAACACTGCTATCTACACCAATCTGATGAAACACTGCTATCTACACCAATCTGATGAAACACTGCTATCTACACCAATCTGATGACACAATGCTATCTACACCAATCTGATCAAACACTGCTATCTACACCAATATGATGAAACACTGCTATCTATGCCAATCTGATGGAACACAGCTATCTATACCAATCTGATGAAACACTGCTATCTACACCAATATGATGAAACACTGCTATCTATACCAATCTGATGAAACACTGCTATCTACACCACTCTGATCAAACACTGCTATCTACACCAATCTGATGAAACACTGCTATCTACACCAATCTGATGAAACACTGCTATCTGCACCACTCTGATGAAACACTGCTATATACACCAATCTGATGAAACACTGCTATCTACACCAATCTGATGAAACACTGCTATCCACACCAATCTGATAAAATGCTACTTGTTTCGTTCACTACATTTATTCAGACCCCAATACATTAACCTGATGAAATATCTCTATTTACATGAACATGATGACATCTTACTGGTTTCTTCATTACCTTGGGAAACTAGTAGTGTTTCACGAGATTCGTATTCAGATCAGTATTTCACCATGATGAGCGCACTGCCTTCTCAGAGTCAATCAAAAACACACACAAAAAAGAGGGGGAAAATACATTCCAAAAAAGTATGTCACCAGACTCGCATACAAAATAGTATTTAATCAAATTCGTGTACAGAGTAATACTTCATCAGATTCGTGTAGAGAGTAGTGCTTCATCAGGTTCATGTACAGAGTGATGTTTCATCATATTCGTGTAGAGAGTAGTGCTTCATCAGGTTCATGCCTCACAGACGCCACAGTTGCGTTAGCCGTACAACTGAGGTTGGCTGTGTGTAACTCTGCCGTTAGCATTGAAGCGTGGACTACAGACAGGTACATAAATACTTACCCACACATACCTACATACCTACCTACCCACATCCATACATAAATACCTACCTTGTCTACATACCTACCCACATACGTGCACCCCGTCCCGAATGTGCCCTTCTGCTGGACCGATAGGGGAAACCCCTAGTGGCTTATGTTACATCCGTCGGTCAAATAGAAGGCATAACCTGTTTTTGCCGCTTAAAAAAGAAGGGGGGTGAGGGGAGAACATTAAAACAAGTTTTAAAATACAATACAATACAATACAATTCATATAAAGGGACGTAAGCAGTACGTAAAGCAGTTATGACAAAACAAAACATCGTCAATTGAAAGAGAGAGAGAGAGAGAGAGAGAGAGAGAGAGAGAGAGAGAGAGAGAGAGAGAGAGAGAGAGAGAGAGAGAGAGAGAGAGAGAGAGAGAGAGAGAGGGAGAGAGAGAGAGAGAGAGAGAGAGAGAGAGAGGGAGAGAGAGAGAGAGACAGAGAGAGACAGAGAGAGACATAGACATACACAAGGAGCTAACTATACGGAGGGCGATAAAGAGGGGGTTACAAAGGGAGAGAGAGACACAGGGATAGAGAGAGAAACAGAGAAACAGACCATCACCAAGAAACTGCCTTCAAATGGAACGCCCTCTAGTGTTGAAGTGCTAAGGACCATAACTCCAGCTAAGTACCTCATGGCAGCATGCAGGGTGGTGGCATTCAGTGCATCGCCCGGCAAAGTTAGTGATGTTCAGGGCACATTCAGAACATAGCTCTTGTTTCTTCACGCAAAGTTTCTTCTAGCAGAGACTCAAGTCCTTGGTCCTAACGAAATAAAAGAAGCAAAGAAAAAACGAAGACAGGCCCAAGCACAGTCAGATTCTTCAGGGCTCACTGTACATAAACAAATATGTAATAAAGCTACACATGTTGTGTCTTTCTTGACAGATCAGGCAAAACCTTGTACTACAGTACCAAAATTGCAGCGGCAAGATCTAGTAAAGAACTGTATTCTATTACAAACAAACTGTGTGCAAGGGTTAAACCTACCAAACTTCCGACTGTTTACCCCCCACCATCATTGCCATGTGTCTTTTCTGATTTCTTTCATTCCAAAATTGAGAACATTAGGAAAGAGCTTGACTTGCAGCCCACTGTCTCCCACCCCCTAGGCAAAGATTTTGTTGGCTCCCCTCTTGTTGCTTTTTCTCATGTGTCTGAGAAAGATGTCTTTGATGTTTTGAAAAGATCTGCCCCCAAGACGTGTGACCTTGACCCTTTACCAACCCCTTTGTTGTATGAATGTCTTGATGTTGTTGTGCCTGTCATGACTCAGATCATAAACGACTCTTTACTGAGTGGTGTTTTCCCTGACCTGTACAAAACTGCTCTTGTTAAACCCTTGATAAAGAAGCCTACCATGGATCATAATGACATGAAAAGTTATCGGCCTGTGTCCAACTTAGCGTTGTCTCCAAAATAATCGAGAAAATTGTCCTTGCACAATTGTCTAACCATCTGTCAGCAAACAATTTGTTCAACCCCCTCCAGTCTGCCTATCGACCTGCTAATAGCACTGAAACGGCTCTGATTAAAGTTCTTAACGATCTCCTGTTAGCTCTTGACAATGGAAAAGTGTCAGTCTTGACTCTCCTAGATCTGTCGGCGGCATTTGACACAATAGATCACACCATTCTTCTCTCTCGGCTGGAACGTGTTTTTGGAATACATTCTACAGTTCTACAGTGGTTCTCCTCATATCTAACAAATCGCTTTCAGACTGTCTTGATCAACAACTGCAGTTCAGATCCGAAGTTAATTTCTTGTGGTGTACCTCATGGATCTGTATTGGGGCCAGTTCTCTTTGTCCTGTACACTGCTCCTCTCTCTGATGTTTTTGCTAGTCACTCTGTTATTGACCATTCCTTTGCTGATGATACCCAGCTTCAAACATCGGCAGAACCTACCCAACCTGACAGCGCTATTCAGTCTATGGAATCATGCATTCATGATGTCAAATCATGGATGACCTGCAACAAATTAAAACTTAATGATGACAAGACGGAAGCTCTGATTGTTTCCTCTCAGCGGATGTCTGCAACTATCTCTCTTCCAGAAACTCTTACAGTTGGCAATGCTTGTGTTCAGTTTTCTAAGTCAGCAAAGAATCTCGGAGTTACCCTCGATTCAAATCTTACAATGCATACACAGGTTATTAATCTCATACGTTCCATCAATTATGAGCTCAGACGAATCAGTGCTGTTCGACACTTTCTGTCTGTTGAAGCCACAAAAACTCTTATATCTGCCTTTATTCTTTCCCGCATTGACTATTGCAACTCTCTTCTCTGTGGCTGTCCTCAGTATCTCCTGCAACGTGTTAAAAAAAACTGCAAAACAGTGCAGCACGCCTCACTCTCAAGATTCCACATTCTGATCATATAACACCTCACCTTCGTAACTTGCACTGGCTTCCAGTAGAGGCTAGAATCAAGTATAAAATAGCTTGCCTTTGTTTCGGTGCTGTTCAGTCCTCTGGTCCCGTCTATCTCTCCGAACTAGTAACTGTCTACACACCTGCTCGCTCCCTACGTTCTTCCTCTGACTGCTGCACACTCAAGGTTCCTCGGGTCCACACGAAATCGTTTGGTGAACGATCCTTCTACTATTTAGCACCTCACTTATGGAATTCCCTCTCACAACGTGTCCGCTCATCTGACTCTATCTCCGCCTTTCGCTCTGCCCTTAACAATCACTTGTTTCGGACATATTATGATTGATTAGTGTTTGTGTGTGAGGTGTGTGTGTGTGTGTGTGGGGGGGGGGGGGGGGGGGGGGGGCCGTGTTATTGCAGATATCTTGTAAAAAAATGTATTTACAATTATTTTATAATTCGTATTTTGTATGTAGAATGTCTACGTTTAAATGTTTGTAAATGAGGTAGAAGGTATTTTGTTTTAGA
>CM065704.1:46471790-46479290 GCA_017654935.2 Phymorhynchus buccinoides | reverse complement strand
TGATCTACGTACAAGCTTGCATCCCAAGTATTAAACAGACGCGTAGGTAAACCTGAATAATTATGCAAACACTCATCCGAACACACCCAGAACGCGTAGATATATCCAAGCGTATGGGCGTAGAGAGACTGAGACAGATAGACAGACAAACAGACAGACAGACACATACGGAGAGATAAAATGAAATACTGATGTTTGACAGCGATGGTCGAAACCAGTGTTAACACATTTGTATTGTATTCCTCATTCCCACACATTCACCCAACAATTGTTTTTTGGATACGAGTCAATCCCAAGGAACAAAGGATAACGTAAAATATCACTGAACTACAATATCACCAACGGTTGAAACCAAGCAAGCGCACGTACACACGACATCCGGATTTTCCGCGCGGAAATAATCTATAAGTTAAACAAAGAAGGACAATAATAAGCGCACGTGTCCGTATGTCCCCTAATCCGTATATTATTTTCCTTCTTTCTTGAACTTATTGATTATTTTTATACGGTCTATTGTGGTCTATGTAGTCTATTAACTTCAATGCTGCGCCATAATACTTCAGGCATGAGCACATTAGATCCTCAATCCACAAGTTCCGTACGGAAACCCCAGTTGCTAATACAAAGATAAGCGGACGCGGAAAGTCATCCGCAATCCCATCCGATTATTTATCACATTATAATCGATCGGGTTTCCTGCACGGAACGTGCGGATTGCGGATCAAACGTGCAGAAGTGTAAGAATGCGAAATGGGACATGGTGAATCGGGAAGTGTTCTTGGGTTACATCCACTAATTGATGAAGTCAACGATAGCCCAGAGTCATTAACCTCTGTGTTTTGACACGTCACTCAATGAAGTGCGCGCGCGGAATTATAGCAGCCTTTAACCCTTTGTATCCATCGGGTGAAGTAAGGAACGGTGCTCAACCCGAAGCCGTTAACCCCTTGACTGCCGTACAACGTATCACGTACTGACTTGATGATGTCACTGATGACGTCATCAGATAAAGAAGAATAAATCTGATATGCTGGCTTTTGCTCTAACACGGTCAAGAGAGTTATAACCCCAGACCAGTTTGCCAGATTGGCTCTATCAGTTGTCTTTTTCATGGCATGACTTGTCCAATGATTTTTTTTCTTGAATTTTCTCTGGCAGTCAAGGGGTTTGTATTTATCGTAGTTATGGAGTGAATATAATCAAAATGTAATTATTATTATTTATTTATCATTATTTAATAGTAACCTCTTCTGTTTATAACCATTTATTAATATATTGATTGTCCCGGTTTTATGTTGAGATTATTATTACATAATAATTAAGACTTATAGTGGTTAATCCATTGATTGTTTTGGCTTCAGGGAGTGAATAATATTACATCATATTAACCCTTCTAGTTTATTACGATGACTTTATTGCATTGGTCATTGACCTCTTCAGTTATTCTAACTATCATTGTTATGATGATACTGCATAGCATTTTTACGAAGTAGTTTTTGAATGAATCAAACTTATATGCCCGGTATGCGTCAATCCATATGACATTCCTTATTGGGTTATAATTACCGATCAGCTTATAACCCGCAAACTATTCAATCCCATTAACGAATACACAGAGATCGTGTGAATCTGATATGATAATGTGGAAGATTCACAGACATTGATTTGAGTCCACATAGCAAAGGCACAACATCATGCGGACAACTGCGTTTTGCATACCTTTATTTCGTTTGAAACATATGTGTGTGTATTATGTAGGCCTATGCGTGAAAGAGAATGATGTTGAGTGATACGGTGAATGTGTGCAGAGAGCTTGTGGGTGCAAGGCAGAGTGGTATGCAAGAGTTGCATGACATTCGAGCGGTCCAGAAAGCCGGAACAATTCTTAATCACAACAGTCATTTTCTGGCAAAATACTACGAATTGTTGCCATCGGGCCGTCGATACAGAACCTAAATCTTAAATTAACAGCACAGAAACCGTTCACGCCAAGGTCAATCCACCGGGTGGTTGTTTTGCGGAGCAGCCTGCCCGTCACCTCGGGATTGTGTAGAGGGTGAGATTTCCGTCCAATTGACCGTAGGTCCTTATGGACGTTCTGCTTGGAGGCTGGATAGTCTTCTCGTTGAATGATGATGATGATGATGGGGAGCCGTAGAATGTTGAAAGTGGAGTTCGTGACGTGGCATACGTCGTCTTTCGATGACTCGAACACGTTGCGCATCCTGGAATCGCGGATAACGCTGTTGGTTGCGGAAACATCTCGGACGGGATCCGAGTCTGGAACTTGTGCGTGGTGCTGATGTTAGCATCGTTGAATTTGGTGCATAGATGCGAGCATCTGATGAAACTTGTCGCTGCCGTTGGCGTTGGCGTCAAAGTGCTCCTGCTGTAGATGGTCTTCTTCCTCCTAAGGCCGTCGTCAGGACCACAGGGCGACCTGCTCCGTACCGGGGAGTCGATGTCGTTGCGGGCGGGCTGGTAGACACGCAGCTAAGTTGAGCCCTCTCAGCAGGCGGATGTGAATACTCCCAGTAGACAGGCGGTAGCGACCCAAACACTCCCGCCCGAAACGTCCACTGGGCATCGGCATACTGTAGAGACGGCCCAAGCTGCTGCCCGTGGATCCATCCAGTCCGCAAGTCGTTCAACTCCCATGGTGAGGGAGGAGATCCGGCGTCGCCCCTCTCGCTGGCTGCCACACAGCAAGACTTCGATGCAACTGCCACCATTGCATCGGTGTCATCGCGTAGCGAGAGAGAGACCCTCTCGCCACGGACCCCCGGTTGGGAATGCGGGATTGTGTGTAGAGGGTGAGATTTCCGTCCAATTGACCGTAGGTCCTTATGGAGGCTGGATAGTCTTCTCGTTGGAGCGGGATTGTATTGGTGCAAGCCTATTTATATTGGGGAAAGATTACTGCTCTGTATGTCGCTGTCTAATTTGTGTGGAGACGGTGTAGGTACTAATATTGTTGTATCTTAAGTGTTGTTCTGGCCACGTTTTCAACTAATTAGGTCTGGATTTTAAATGTATTTCAATTGCGTTCTGCTTTTGCCAACCAGCGTCACTTTGTCTCGATTTTCTTTTCATTCCTTTCTGGGGTTGTTGTTTTTTTTGGGGGGAGGAGGGGCTGCTTTTGTATTACTATAATGCAATGCTATTAGTTAATATTTCTCTTTTTGTAGTTCAAGAATGTGTTTGTGTGGTGATTATAATGTGCACATGGCTCTAATTGTTCAATTTACCATATCATGAAGTTAGTTTGAATGTGAATGTCAACATGTAGATGGGGTGTGTGTCAGTAGATGGGGTGTGTGTCAGTAGATGGGGTGTGTGTCAGTAGATGGGGTGTGTGTCAGTAGATGGGGTGTGTGTCAGTAGATGGGGTGTGTGTCAGTAGATGAGGGTGTGTGTCAGTAGATGGGGTGTGTGTCAGTAGATAGGGTGTGTGTCAGTAGATGGGGTGTGTGTCAGTAGATGGGGTGTGTGTCAGTAGATGGGGTGTGTGTCAGTAGATGGGGTGTGTGTCAGTAGATAGGGTGTGTGTCAGTAGATGGGGTGTGTGTCAGTAGATGGGGGTGTGTGTCAGTAGATGGCGGGGGGGGGGGGGGGGGTGTCAGTAGATGGGGTGTGTGTCAGTAGATGGGGTGTGTGTCAGTAGATGGGGGTGTGTCAGTAGATGGGGTGTGTCAGTAGATGGGGTGTGTGTCAGTAGATAGGGTGTGTGTCAGTAGATGGGGTGTGTGTCAGTAGATGGGGTGTGTGTCAGTAGATGGCGGTTTGTGTCAGTAGATGGGGTGTGTGTCAGTAGATGGGGTGTGTGTCAGTAGATGGGGTGTGTGTCAGTAGATAGGGTGTGTGTCAGTAGATGGGGTGTGTGTCAGTAGATGGGGTGTGTGTCAGTAGATGGGGTGTGTGTCAGTAGATGGGGTGTGTGTCAGTAGATGGGGTATGTGTCAGTAGATGGGGTATGTGTCAGTAGATGGGGTATGTGTCAGTAGATGGGGTGTGTGTCAGTAGATGGGGTATGTGTCAGTAGATGGGGTATGTGTCAGTAGATGGGGTATGTGTCAGTAGATGGGGTATGTGTCAGTAGATGGGGTATGTGTCAGCAGATGGGGTATGTGTCAGTAGATGGGGTATGTGTCAGTAGATGGGGTATGTGTCAGTATATGGGGTATGTGTCAGTAGATGGGGTATGTGTCAGTAGATGGGGTATGTGTCAGCAGATGGGGTATGTGTCAGTAGATGGGGTATGTGTCAGTAGATGGGGTGTGTGTCAGTAGATGGGGGGGGTGTCAGTAGATGGGGTGTGTGTCAGTAGATGGGGATGGGTGTGTGTCAGTAGATGGGGGGGTGTCAGTAGATGGGGTGTGTGTCAGTAAATGGGGTGTGTGTCAGTAGTTGAGGTGTGTGTCAGTAGATGGGGTGTGTGTCAGTAGATGGGGTGTGTGTCAGTAGATGAGGGTTTGTGTCAGTAGATGGGGTGTGTGTCAGTAGATAGGGTGTGTGTCAGTAGATAGGGTGTGTGTCAGTAGATGGGGTGTGTGTCAGTAGATGGGGTGTGTGTCAGTAGATGGGGTGTGTGTCAGTAGATGGGGTGTGTGTCAGTAGATGGGGGGGTTCGTGTGTGTCAGTAGATGGGGGGGGTGTCAGTAGATGGGGGGGGGGGTGGTCATCAAATCGTCAAGGACCTCCTTCATGCTTCTGATGCTGGTCAGATCTCTCTTTTGACACTTCTTGATCTCTCTGCTGCATTCGATACCATAGACCACTCCATTCTTCTGTCTCGTCTTGAACATACTTTTGGGATTAAATGGCCCCGCTCTTTCTTGGTTCTCCTCTTACCTCTCTGATCGTTTTCAATCAGTTCTGGTCAATGGTCGTCAGTCTGAACAGGTTAGCCTTTCTTGTGGAGTGCCCCAGGGGTCTGTGCTTGGTCCTGTCTTGTTTACTTTGTATACGTCACCTCTTGCCAATGTCATCGACCAACACAACATGAAACATCACTTCTATGCAGATGACTCACAACTCCAAAAAGTAGTACAACTCCTGAAGATATAGATTCCATTCTTTCAGAAAGTAACAACTGCTATATTGATATTCAAAATTGGATGGTTCAAAATAAACTTCAATTAAATGGTGAAAAAAACGATACGAAGCAATGCTTGTTGGAACAAAAAACAAACTAGCCTCTGTTTCCATAGAGTCAATCCAACTGGGTAACAATATCATTCCCCTCTCAGACTCTGTCAAAAACTTAGGTGTCACTTTGGACAATACTCTTTCCCATGCAGAGTTTCCTGACTCAGACCTGTCAGTCTTGCTACTATCAAATTCGTCGCATCGGCTATATTCGTAAATATCTCGCAGATGAAGCCACAGCAAAACTTGTTACTTCCCTCATCCTATCTCGTATTGACTACTGTAATGCTCTCTTTTCTGGCCTATCAGTCTCTTCTCTATCTTGTCTCCAGCGTATTCAAAACACAGCTGCTCGTCTTGTCCTTAGGAAGAAAAAGTTCGATCACGTTAGCCCTCTTCTCCGTTCTTTGCACTGGCTTCCTGTCGCAGACAGAATTGAGTATAAATTAAACACCCTTTGCTATAAATCTATCCATAAAGCTGCTCCATCTTACCTCTGCGACAATATTTCCATCTATACGCCAGCTCGCACTTTACGTTCAGTTTCTGACCCGCTTTCTCTCCAGATCCCTAGGTATAAGCTTTCAACTGTTGGTCGGCGCTCTTTTGCTGTCTCAGGACCGACATCTTGGAACAAACTTCCTCTTTCCATCCGTCAGCGACCGACCCTCTCAGCCTTCAAATCTAACCTCAAAACCCACCTGTTCCCTCGTGATTGAGGCTCCACTCTCTTTCTCTTCTCTCTCTCTCTTGCCTTTAGGTCTGTTTCTGCTGTATACCATTTATGTCATACGTGTGTGTTCGCTTTGTATTGCAATTTGTTTGAATGCGTTATGAATGCTAACGTGTGTGTGCGCTTTGATTTGATTTATATCAAGATTCAGCGCCGTATGAATACCGTATGTTGTTGTTGTTGTTGTTGTTGTTGGTCATTAGATGGGTGTGTGTGTCATTAGATGGGGGGTTTGTGTCAGTAGATGGGGTGTGTGTCAGTAGATGGTGTGTGTGTGTGTGTGTCAGTATATGGGGGGGTGTCAGTAGATGGGGTGTGTGTCAGTAGATGGGGTGTGTGTCAGTAGATGGGGGGTGTGTCAGTAGATGGGGTGTGTGTCAGTGAGAATGTGACACGCTAATAGCGAAGGACCAGGCAGCAGCCTTCTGATGTGGGTCTGAAATGTGTTTGTGCAGGAGAAGCCTTGCCCGGTTGACATCTCCACTCCTTCAGCCAGTAACAGTTTAGGGCACTTGGAATGAAAAAGGTCCTTAAAGACGTATTCATATACGAGGATTTGCACTAATAACCAGAGGAAATGTCTCCTTTGTTGAGCCACAATCTTGTAAAAAAACATAAGGCACACATTGATTTCGCATAACTTTTATTTTATTTGACATAGCTATAACAAATGTACGTATAATACATCCCTTACTCACACTTTACTGTTGGCATGGATTCAGGCTGACACCAACCAGTGATGAAAGCCATTTGCGAGGGCGGAAGTAGTTTGATTATCTGTCCACAAACAAGGACTACCCTATGTAATGTACGCGAAACTACGCAGGGAGCCAGTGCAGCTCGCTCAGAGGTGGGTAAACAGAACGGGAGTTACGTTTCCACAAATAAAACCTGGCTGCATTGTTTTGACCGCACTTAGCGGGCTCCATGAGGCAGGCTATTAACCCTTTTAGTACGTAAGTGCTCCCCAGAGACGCATAATACTTTAACCCCTTCGTGCGTGAGCGTGCAGTGAGATATTGTGGCGATGTTATCACAGAACTGTGTTGAATGTTGTTAGTGTGTGAGAGAGTTACATGGACCAGTGTGTGTGAGTGTGTGTGTGTGAGAGAGAGTTACATGGACCAGTGTGTGTGTGTGTGTGTGTGTGGGTGAGAGAGTTACATGGACCAGTGTGTTGTGTGTGTGTGTGTGTGTGTGTGTGTGTGTGTGTGTGAGAGAGTTACATGGACCAGTGTGTGTGAGAGAGCTACATGGACCAGTGTGTGTGTGTGTGAGTGAGAGAGTTACCCCTTGTGTGTGTGAGTGTGTGTGGTGAGAGTTACATGGACCAGTGTGTGTGTGTGTGTGTGTGTGTGTGAGAGTTACATGGACCAGTGTGTGTGTGTGTGTGTGTGTGTGAGAGAGTTACATGGACCAGTGTGTGTGTGTGTGTGAGTGTGAGAGAGCTTACATGGAACCAGTTGTGTGTGTGTGTGTGTGTGTGAGAGAGTTACATGGACCAGTGTGTGTGTGTGTGTGTGTGAGAGAGATACATGGACCAGTGTGTGTGTGTGTGTGTGTGGGTGAGAGTTACATGGACCAGTGTGTGTGTGTGTGTGTGTGGGTGAGGAGAGTTA
>CM065704.1:46431790-46436790 GCA_017654935.2 Phymorhynchus buccinoides | reverse complement strand
GAGAGAGGTAGAGAGAGAGCGAGAGAGAGAGAGAGAGAGAGAGAGAGAGAGGCACGCACGCACACACACTTTCAGATTATTTAGGAAGGAATAGGTGTCACATACCATACAGGGCCCAGACAGACAGACAGACATAGATAATAAACAAAGGTATATTTTTACACATTAGCTTTCCCCATACAAAATGTACTGTCAAGACACGTACTGTTCCAATGTGATAAATATACTATTACGAGGCCAAAGTTTACGACACATACCTGCACTAACATTAATGTGCTTTTAGGCAGGGTCATTAACAACTCCAGGGACACACTTAGCACATGTTGGGTTGATTCCCCCCTTACTACCTACAGTATAAATGCTATCAAATTATTTATTAAATACTATCTAGGAGGGAGGGAGCGACGAGAGAGAGAGAGGAGGAGAGGAGAGAGAGAGAGAGAGAAAGAAGAGGAGAGAGTGAGTGCGAGAGAGAGAGCGAGAGAGACAGACAAGACAAGACAGACAGACAAGGAGAGAGTAGTACAACATAGAGAGACAGACGACGGAGAGAAGAAGTACAGAATGATATTATAGAGAGTACAGAGAGAGCTAGCGAGAGAGGAGAGATGCGAGGAGAGAGTAGAGAGAGAGACAGACAGTAGACAAAACAGATAGGGAGAGAGAGAGAGAGAGAGAGTCTCGAGAGAGAGAGAGAGAGAGAGAAGAAGAGAGCGACAGACAGAGGAGAGAGAGGAGAGAGAGAGAGAGAGAGTAGAGAGAGAGAGAGAGAGAGAGAGAGAGAGAGAGAGAGCGAGAGAGAACGACATATAGACAGTAGCAGTGGAGAGAGATCGACAGAAAAAAAACGGACAAGAGAGAGAGAGAGACAGACAGACAGACATAGAGACAGAGGGGGGGAGGGGGGGGGGGGGGGGGGGGGGGGGGGGGGGGGGGGGGAGAGACCGCTTCAGTCAGACGCTGACCATTGGATAAAACATTGTTATTGAATAATGGGACCCCTATCAAGACTTATAACAACAAACAACAAAAAAACAAAAAAACCAAACTACACCAAACAACTGGAAACAAAACAACCCAGACAGCGACAAGTGTAAGTGACGTTCCTTTGTTATTCACAGAGACAACAAAAAACTACCTTACTGAACTCGCTGGATTATTTCGGCGAATGCGCCTTTATATCAACACAGACAAACAATTAAACATCAAACAGCAAACAATCAAATATAGCAAAAGGTGCAAAAAGCAGGCAACAGAAGGAGCACACAAAAAAAGATCAAAATAAAAAAAACAAAACCCAATAACTTTTACTTTTAACTTAATACTAAAACTGATCAATACTTTCCCTCTTCTCCTTCACGTCTCTCTCGTCTCCGATACGTTTCTCTCTCTCTCTCTGTCTGTATATGGCCTAATGAAGCCTTCATGTCTAGAAGGTCTACAAACCTGGAAGCAGCGCCCAGAAGGCAAATCATTATATTAAGCAGTAATAATTAATTCACCTTTACATAGAACCCAGCTATTGAATAGTCATCAGAATCAGTTAACCCAAGATGACACGCATGGCACACAAAGACGCACCGCGCGTGAACACTCACACGCACACGCCGCGCCAGCACACGCACTACGCACCCACACGCCATGCAAAACAACAACAAAACACACACACACACACACACACGACAATCACGATGATTAGGTTGGTACAATAAGAGATTTGGAACATTTCAACACGAGTACAAAAAGTACAGACAGACAACAAACTGACAGACACGAACAACCAACAAACAGACATTTTGTCTTTTTTCTTTTTTTTTGCTGTCCCATACATCTTCTTGGTCCGTAGAGTGGCGTTGCTGTTTCTTCCCCAACAACCACAGGGTACAAACGCGCCGCTGTGCATTCTGAAGTCCCCGCACTTTGTGCAGGGGCCTCACCGGCCGGCTTGTTTCAAACAGAGAAATGTAATCTCCTGTTCAAGATGATGGCAAGAGGCACACCCCAACTGCATGAACGGGTAGAGATGGGTGGGGGGAGATCCTCGGCGCGCGGGGGGAAAAATTGGGCACGTGGGTTATTTTATTATGGAACATCTCTGAAGTCATAAAATCATTAAACAACAACAAAATCATGATAAATACCGCCTGTCCTAAATAAAGACGTCCTCTCACTCTTTCGTCTCGTATCTCTGTCTCAAATCGCTCGTAACTTTCATCCTCTCATCTACCTCATCCGTCCACTCATCTCCTCTCGTCATCTCTTCTTTCTCGCTCCGATCACTCTCGTCCCTCCGCCACTCAGTACCTGTTAAACTCTCGAATCATAATAGCAGCCCCATTTCTCCTCCTCATCTCCTCTTGCGTCTTTAGGACTCCCCTCACAACTCTCTCCTTCTCAATCTCCTCTCTTCTCGTCCCTTCTTTCCGTCATCAGTCTCCTCAACTCTCACATCAACACACCGCCCAGGCTTCTTCTCTTCGTCTCCTCGGGGTCCGTCTCATCCCGCCGTCTCATCCTGATCTCTTTAAATCTCTCGATAGTCTCTTCGTATTTTATACTTAATTCTTCATCTCTAATCTCACTCTCTCCACCTCTCCCCTCTTCTCCTACCTCTTCTCTCTGAAAGGTGTAGCAAGAGATTCTCTCTACTCTCTCTCCTGTCTCGGTCCAAGATCACCCTCACTGCCATCCTCCATAGGTCCTCGTCTCCAACTCTCTCAAAATACTGGAACATCTCAGACTGGAATTGCGGTATCATAATGCTCTCTCCTCTCTTCAGACGACGTCTTCTACTCTCTGTCTATCCATCTCAACATTCTCTCTCTCTCTCTCGCGCTCAGCTCAATTCCTATCATCCTCCTGTCCACGCCTCAAAATGACCTCGCAATCTAAAATCCTCTCTCATTGTCTCTCACATCGAGCTACAGTCATTCTCTACTCTCCTCATCATCGAGATACTCTTCCCAGGGCTCTCCTCTCGTCCTCCTCTTCTCAACTCAATCTCAATCTCTTCAGTAACTCTATCTCCGACTGTCTCAGCGTCCTCTCCAGACACCAGGAACGACGCATCACAGGATGAAATATTGTCAACTCCCCAGAGATCGTCTCATCTCTCATCATCATTATGTGTAAGCTCAGATCTCGCTTTCCCCAGTCTTCTTGACTCCATTACGACTCCTTCCTCTGCTCTAATCGCTACTCCTCAAATCCAACATCTCTTTTGCCTCCCTCTGCGTCTATGGGTCATATCTCTCTCTCCCATATCATTCGATGTTCTCTCGAACAAACATGGTCAACGATCTCGATTCCCCAGGCTCCGCTCAACTCCACTACCACATTCGCACGGCGTCTCTAGGCCGGAAGGATCATGCCTTCCATTACATAGCTTTCTCAGATTAATGATTATAATATCTCCAACTCTAAGAAGTAATCTCTCTCTCGTCCGCTGGGGATCTCTCTTCCGTTACCATAACCTCTCGATCCCGGTCCAACTCATCTCCAGTATGAGATCTACCTCGTCACAGACTCCCCAAGTCATCTACTTCTCTTCTCGGTCCATCCTCAGACTTCTATCTCGACACCGGTCTCTTTCTGATCTCGTAATCGTTCACGACTCTCAATCACACCTCTTTCCTCCGGCAACTGTATTCATCGCCAGCCTTCATCTTCCCTCCAGACACTCCTCCTCGGAGTCTCACCCAGGCAGCTCCTCTCCCTCTCTCCGATCTCTCGATGCAATTCCTATTCCTAGCCATCTCGATCTACCACCTCTCCATTCGATCTCGCAAAAATCATCTTGACTCCACAATTATTTCGCTAATGCTCATTCTCACCGACAATGCCTCCTCAGCCTCTCGTCACAGTTCTCAGTCTGAGCCGTCCCGTGGATCCCATCACACTCGTCCTCACTCATTCCAATTTCCATCCTAGATGTCATCTCCCTGCGTCGGCCCTCCCAACTCCCACTTCATCACAGGCTCTAGGCTCTCTCGTGTCCATCTCCTCGGGTCGGCTCTCGCTACATCAGAAGATAAATCGGCCAATCCCTCCCCTCTCCCATCTCTATTCTACTGGTCGAAAATACGGTCCTCAGTTAATGTAGAGCATCCTCCAATAACTCACCCCTCAGTACCACTCAGTCTCCTCCTCCCCTCTCTCACATCGTCTACGGGTCCTCCCCTCATCTGGTTTCCGATTCGTCTCTCATCAGGGAAACAAAGCCCATGCGTTTCGCTCCGTCTCCCGTCCTATCTCCGTCTCACCTAACCGGGCCTCTCTCTCTCTCCTTCCCCCTCCGCGCGATACTCCCCTCCTCCTCTCTTGTCTCTCTCTCCACCTCCTCTCGATTCCAAACCTCCACTGTTGCCGCTCTCGTCCCCCAATCCACGTCTCTTCCCACCTCCTTAAGGGCCTCTCATGCCACCCGTCGTCCTTCTCCTCGCTCCTCTCTTCTCTTCAAGATCCTCCCTCTCTTCTCATCTCTGTTCAATATACGTCTGCTCCTTCTTTCATCTCTCATTCTCCAAAGCGGCCCAACTCTCTAACCCTAACTGACCTCTCTCCACTCTCATTCCCACTCTCTCCATTCATCACTCTCTATCATTCCTCTCTTTCACACGATCGCTCTCCGCTCCCCTCCACCCCCTCCTTCATCTCGTTATACTCAAATCTGGACCCGAGGCGCGTCAACTCTCTGTACTTTCGATCACCAGCATCTTTGACTCCCTCCTCGATCATTGTCACATCTCTCCTGTAAGCCTCAGATCGGCCACTCTTCCCCCCCTCTCCCATCCTTAAGTCTCTCCACTCTCTCTCCTCTCATCGGGTCCGCTTCCTCCCCGAATCCCTTCTCACCATCCAACTCCCGTCTTTCCTCCTATTTCGAATTCACTCACCTCGTCCTGGTCTTTTCCTCTCTCCCATCAATCCAATGTCGCGAACTCGCTGTCAGGCTTCACGACTCTTACGACTCAATGCCTACCTAGCATCTACCTCCGAAG
>CM065704.1:46428124-46431290 GCA_017654935.2 Phymorhynchus buccinoides | reverse complement strand
ACCGACGACAGGAGATACCACCTCTCGCAAGCAAGAGCGGTACTCGAAACCTATCCGAACGTCATACAGATAAAAAACACCCTCACTAATCCACGAGAGCCGAGGACCAGAGATTCGACATAGACGCAACAACAAGATCGAGCCTCTCCCCCAAGAAACGGAGCACGGAGACACAAACAGCGAAGATGAGCGGAGAGAAGAAGAAAAGAGGCACAAAGTGGCCAAATTTTTACACAAAAGTTTCGCCAGAACAACCAAAGAGCACAGAGAACCAAGGCGTCGAACGAAGTGCCCGCCGCTCGGAGGTCGACACTCGCCCCACCCAAGATGAAGTGTTTTACAAAAGATGAAGGAGCACTATATCTGTCTCTCTCATCTCTTTCTCTTTCTCTCTCTCTCTCTCTCTCTCTCTCTCTCCATCCCATCTCTCTCTCTCTCTCCTAGACTAGTGTCTGTAGCACTATGTCTCTCGCTCTCTCGTCTCTCTCTCTCTCTCTCTCTCTCTCTCTCTCTCTCTCTTCTCTCTCTCTATCTCTCTAGATAGTCTGTAGCACTATGTCTGTCTCTCTCTCTCTCTAAGATAGTGTCTGTAGCACTATTTCTCTGTCTCTCTCTCACTTCTCTCTCTCTCTCTCTCTCTCTCTCTCTCTCTCTCTCTCTCTCTCTCTCTCCTAGATAGTGTCTGTAGCACTATGTCTGTCTCTCTCTTTCTTCTTTCTCTCTCTCTCTCTCTCTTCTCTGTCACTCGTCTCTCGTCTCTCTCGTCTCTCTCTCTCTCTCCTAGCATAGTTCCCTGTAGCACTATTATCTGGTCTCTCTCTCTCGCTCTCATCTCTCTCTCAATCGAGTCGTCTCGCTCTCATCTCTCGTCTTCAATCAGACTACTTCTCTCTCCTCTTTCTCTCTCTTCTCTCTCGGCCTCTCTCTCTAGATAGTGTCTGTAGCAATATCTCTCCCTCGATCTCTCTTCTCTCTCTCTCTCTCGTCTCCGCCTCTCTCTTCCTCTCTCTCTCTGTCGCTCTCTCTCTCCTAGTACTGTGTCTGTAGTCACTATGTCTCCTTCCCTCTCTCTCTTTCTCTCTGTTTCTCTCTCTCTCTCTCTTCTCTCTCTCTCTCTCTCCTCTCTCTCTATCCTAGATAGTGTCTGCTAGCACTATGTCTGTCCTCTCTCTATCTCTCTCTCCCAGCCTCTGTCTCTCTTCTCTCTCTCTCTCCTCTCTCTCATCTCTCTCTCTCTCTCTCTCTCTCTCTAGATAGTGTCTGTAGCACTATGTCTGTCTCTCTCTCTCTCTCTCTCTCTCTCTCTCTCTCTCTCTCTCTCTCTCTCTCTCCTAATGTGTGTAGCTGTATTCACTCTATCTCTCTCTCGCTTCAGCTCTCTCTCTCTCTGTCCGTCTCCTCTCTCCTCCTCTCTCTCTCTCTCTCTCTCCTAGATAGTGTCTGGGTCAGGCCTATGTTCTCTCTCTCTCTATCTCTCTCTCTCTTCTCTCTCTCCTCTCTCCTCTCTCCAATCTCTCTTCTCTCTCTCTCTCTCCTAGTATTGTCTGTAGCACTATGTCTTGTCTCCTCCTCTCTCTCTCTCGTCTCTGATCTCTCTCTCTCTCTTCTCTTCTCGTCTCCCTCTCTCTCTCTATCTCTCCTAGATAGTGTCTGTAGTCAATTATGTCTGTCTCTTTCTCTCTTCGTGCCCTTTCTTTCTTTCTATTGATAATTTGTATACTTCATTTCTTTCCTTTTTTTACTTTTCTTATTCTCTTTCTTTTCATCTCTATATATGTTTGTCTTTTCTCATGTATTTGTTTCTTTCTGTCTTTGTCCTTTCACCCTTCATTTTGCATATTCCCTTTTAAGCGCAATATTACCATCTGCAATACAGGAGGGGGACATTCCACGAACACATTCTCCATTAACTTGTT
Organism: Phymorhynchus buccinoides; assembly: GCA_017654935.2. NCBI lineage: Eukaryota > Metazoa > Mollusca > Gastropoda > Neogastropoda > Raphitomidae > Phymorhynchus > Phymorhynchus buccinoides. The sequence goes on along the minus strand of CM065704.1, from coordinate 46,429,374 downwards.
TTACTTTCATTTCTCTTCTTTTGGGGGGTCTTTTTGGCTCACTCCTGTTAACGAAGTTAGGCAAGCGGGTAGACGCATGGAATGTGAAGTGTTGTCGACCTCGGTGACCATGTTGACCTTGATCTTTGACCTTGAATTATTGTCTATCACAATATCGCATGAACCGCTGCACAGCTTCACATCAAGCCCGTGAGTCCAGCAAGATTTCAGTATGGAGTTTATTTGAAAGTAAACGATTTGGCATTTGGATCTAGCTTTGGCATTTAAATATACCTAAAAAAACCCAGCTTGTGAGCCTTGAAGGCTTTGTTTCTTGTTGCTTCTTTATTCAATGTTGCCCAGAAGCAGTGATTTCCTGGGGGAAATTAGCCACATTTGTTAATTTAAAACAAACCTGGGCTAGAACACAGAACACACGGGGCCTCTGTGACTCGTTGACATTTGGAACAAGAGAAAGAGAAACAAGATGGGGAGAAAGACAGAAAGTAAGGAAGAAAAGAAGGAAGAAGGAAAGAACGAAATAAAGAAGGGAAGGAAAGAAGGAAGAAAGAAGGAAAGAAAGAAAGAAAGCAAAGAAGGAAGAAAGAATTCACATTTAATTGAATTATTTTTTTATGTTTTAGAAACTTGTCTGCCTGCTACTTCATAACTGTACAAATGTTGTTTTTGATAGATAAAAAAAAAGTGTGTGTGTATGTGTGGTGTGTGTGTGTGTGTGTGTGTGTGTGTGTGTGTACGTGTGTGTGTGTGTGTGTGTGTGTGTGTGTGTGTGTGTGTGGTGTGTGTCACAGTGTGTGGTGATAACTGTGTGGTGATGGGTGTGTGTGGGTGGTGTGTGTGTGTGTGGACAGATGTTTTTTTGTGTTTGTGTGTGGTGTGTGTGTGTGTGTGTGTGTGTGTCTCTGTGTGTTTGTGTCTCTGTTATGTGTGGTGTGTGCGTGTGTGTGTGTGTGTGTGTGTATGTGTGTGTGGTGTGTTTGTGTGTGTAGTGTGTGTGTGTGTGTGAAGAATGTTTAATATGTTGGGGTCTCTGTGCATGTGGGCATTTCTCACTCTTTCACATGGTGGCACGGTGATGGGCAAGTTACATTGTGACTGGCCTGTCATTCCGTTGCCGTGGTGGGGGTGGGGTGCTCACGTGTACAGACACCCCTATTAGGGTGTTCGCCTCTATTGTATTGGATTCTGTTTTTGCTTTTTGTATTGATCGATTGCAAGACACATTTCCTTGTTTTTTTTTAAAGATCAGG
>CM065704.1:46408124-46415624 GCA_017654935.2 Phymorhynchus buccinoides | reverse complement strand
ACAATAAAAAAAATTGTCCTCTTCCTGACCTTTGTAAATACGTCATCAATGTATACGTCACAGTCTCACTACTCCCTCTACCCACCTTCATCAACGAAATTGAAAGGCACTCAAAAACATGTTTCTTTCCCCTCATTACTTAGTGGGGGAAAAAAAATGAATCCGAAAAAATAAATATACAGCCGAATCCGCTTATAAGATACTCGCTTATAAGAAAACTCGCTTACAATTAAGCAAAAAAAAATTCCCTGCCAAACTTCTTCTTTCTTATCTATGATCAAAACTGGGATATAAGAAACTCGCTTATAAGAAAACTCGGTTATAAGCAAGCAAATTTTTTCTCCCATCCGCAATGGAAACTTGGATATAAGAAAATTATGTCATACAAGAGAGTTGGTTTGCAGTTCATTTTCTTATAAGCGAGTTCTATTTACTTATAAGCGAATTACCATTGACAACATTTTCTTAATGACCCACCAGATCACGTGTCAAAATCACGGGTTCCATGTGTTTTCCGTCTTATAGCTGGTACAAAATCTTGTTTTGACCAGGTTTGACTCCCATACAAATGTCCCCAAATTGAAAACGAAACATTTTTTAAAAGAGCAGCCTCAATTTGAAGTTGGGGGAATTTGTATGTGGGTCACAGCTACCCAGAAAAAAACAAGGGATTTAATCGTGTTGGTTCAGTTTGTCTTTAAAAGTGAGTTGGACCTGAACTGAAAGGATGTTCCGAAAAAATTGAAGTCGTTCCAAAAAGGGAAAGCTTACCTCATACCAGTTGTGTCACAGACATTCTAAACAGTACAGGCATTTGATTACAAGACTAATTGAGTTGTTTTTGTTCCTCTATTCCATACTTTCCTTCAGTATTCTGTGCAAAAATAAATGTTGAGCAGAAGAAAAAATATGAGTACTTTTGTGTTGGTGGTAGAGAGACTGTCCATCCTTTTATTTTCAGCAGCAATGGCAGAGAGGAAAAGGCAATTGATTTCTTTAAGAAGATAAATACAAATAACTGAATATGTGGACGAAACATCCACATAAACAAAAGCAAAGATCGATGAAAAGCTGTATGGGTGGACAGTAAATGGTAATAATTCAGTACAAGAAAGGTGAAGGGGTACGCATTTGATAACAGTAAAAAGACCAAAAAAAAAGGCTTCTTAGTTAAGTTGTTGTAGGCACCTTTAAATCTTCTTCTTAGTAGACTATTTTGATTTTATGATGCAAGACATGCATCAAATTAGGAAAAAGGATTTTCTCTTCATTTTGTTTTTCTGTCTTTCTTTTTCTTTTCTTTTTTTTCCCCCATTCAATTTGTTTATAAGGGAAAAAAATTCAAAATGTTTTCTTATATCTGAGTTTCGGATATAAGAAAACTTGGATATGGTAATAAGCAAAAAATCATCTCCCTTCGATTTTATTATAACCGAGTTTTGCTGTATTTTGATTTTATGATGTAAAACATGAGTCATAGGTCGCAAGTTTCCTTATTGTCCATTGGCATTGTACAAACGCAAATACAATATTGTCTTCCACTGTGTAAAGTAAGTTATACATCCAAATTAGAATATTGATTAAAAACAAGAAACATAAATTTACATTTAAACAAATATGTTACTCTCACTCCTCACCCAATCATTCATCTGCTCTCCACTATCTTGCTCGCTCATCATGCAACTCACATCACGTCTGCCTTCATTTTTGTTTTTAATTTTCTGTTCTGTTCTTTCTTTTTTTCCTCCTTTGTTTTGCATTTTTTCCTTTTTTTTCATGCACCAAATTAGGTAAAAGCATTTTTGTCTTCGTTTTATGTTTCTGTTTGTCTTTTATTTTATTTTTTTCTCTTTTTCTCTTTTATTTTTTCCCTTTTTCCCCATTCAAGTCGGTTATAAGAAAAACAAATCAAAATGTTTTCTTTTATCCGAGTTTCGGATATAAGAAAACCCGGATATAAGAAAACAGAAAAATTATCTCCCTTCGATTTTCTTATAACCGGGTTTTTGCTGTAGCATCATGAAAATGCGATATTTTATTGCAGGCATGATAATCTATTATCAGGCATAATGTCTGTAGGCATAATGTCCAGTAGGCAAAATGTCCGGTGAGCATGGTGACCATAGGCATAATGTCCGTAGGCAAAGTGTCCGTAGGTGAAATGTCCGCAGGCAAACTGTTTGGTCACAGTGCGTGTGTGTGTGTGTGTGTGTGTGTGTGTGTGTGTGTGTGTGTGTGCGCTCACGCATGTGCGTGTGCATGCATGAATAGATTCAAAGGCGATTCTGGAAGTTAGAGGTTGTACACTATATGCTTTTACAGCTACTTTTGTTTTGTGCACAGGGAAATATACCATGTATAAACCCAATCACCTTTTTGGACCTCAAACCATATGAGGAAGGGGAAGGATGGGTTTATATTTAGTATTTTACGTTAGCTTTGACTTTGAAAAACGTCATCGGATAAGGTACAAAATATCATCAAAACTTTACTATATCCGAACATCGATTATAAGAAAAACCTGTTCTAGTAAAGGAAAAGCCTTGCTCCCCTGCACTTTACTATAAGCGGGGTGTACTGTATATATACTTTTTGCTCAGGCCTAATAATACCTTTTGTTGATAAACAAATCGTGTCTTTAGTTTTAACATATTGGTTTTAATTTAGAAGAAACATTTTTAATCCAAGCTTTCGAGGGGGTAACCCCTCTTTTTCAAGGTACAGAACTGACAAAGGTAGAAACACCACGTAAAAAAGACTTATGACATATACCGATGTACAAGTAGTGCAAAGAGGCCTGCCAGCCGTGAGATATAAAACAATATCCAGAGATATCATTTGCATATATTAACCCATAGGCTTAGTGTGAAAAAAGGTGTAAGAATACACCGTTGCTATTAGAAACTTGACGTCACAGTTATATATCTCACGGCTTGTACACTCGCACGCGACTATCTGCAGTACTCAAACCATATTTTCTTTATTTGCACCAAGTAATGTTTAGTAAAACAAAAAGCCCAAACATACTCCTAACCCTGTGCCTTAACCCGATAAATGCAAAAGGTTGTTTCTGATGAACATTTTACATTAAAAAGAATGTTGTGAATAGTAACTTTTAGTGAAATTGCAAATGATAAAAATAGCGGCCAGCAACCTTAGCTCAAGTTAGTGTCACTGCAAATAGTGCCTTCTGAGCAGGACACCAAAAAACGTCATCTTTAGTGAACTTACGCAATCACTGAGATTACGTCATCATTGAAAGTTCGTCATTGGCGAAATGACAATAACTATGGCCTGTGGTTGCAGTGTAAAACGAATATGTCATTGTAAAGGCTATTTTTTTATACAGCAAATTCCAGTAGGTTCATGTTTCGATTAATAATCAGTTTCCTTTCATAATGTATCAATGAGCAAGATCAAAATAGCTCACGGCTTTCTAACTTGGAGAACTATATTATTTGTGGATGAGTGGGATTTTCTTGCTATGGTGAAGTGGTTAGTATTATTTTAGATCTGCATGCATGGCCGACTCGCTTCTTAGTTGCGTGTTTGATTATCACCTGAAAGAGGTAAAATATCGGTATATATCCGTTATTAGGATTTGCGAATGTGATATTGCTTTTATCCTATCTCTCGTGACTTGCTGTTTATCACACGAGGTCGCAGACCGAGTGTGATAAACAGCAAGCCACTTGACTACCGAGTGTGATAAACAGCAAGCCACTTGAGATAGGATAAAAGCAATATCACACTCGCAAATCCCAATAACTGATAATGACATTCCATAGAAACTAAGCCAACTACAATGACGTATCCTTAAACTTTATCATTGCCTTGTCAACACTCTCCCCCCCCCCCCCCCCACACACACACACACACACACATCAGCCTCTCCATACCCTCTCTCCTCTCTCTATAAAAAGTGAAAATGTAGGATAAGTCAATACAATTATGAAAAATGAAGTGACAATTAAACCCTATTTCATGAAAAAAATGTTTCTTCTAAATTAAAACCAATATGTTAAAACTAAAGACACGATTTGTTTATAAACAGGTATTATTAGGACTGAGCAAAAAGTCTGACTCTAGTGAATGGAGTGACGTAGAAAAGCAATGAATGGATGACGCAAGTTTTGAATGTGATGGTATGAGAGAGAGAGAGAGAGAGAGAGAGAGAGAGAGAGAGAGAGAGAGAGAGAGAGAGAGAGAGAGGAGAAGAATAATCCAAGGATTTGCACCAACAAAAAACACTTTCCACACTTTTAAAAAACGTTCCTTTTTCTTTACTATGACAAAAATAAAACAGAGAGAAAAGGAAAACATAACATAAGAATAATAAGAAATAAACATAAATATAAATAAACCCCAATATTTCGGGACACTGTGTTCCCTTCTAATGGAGGTGGTAGACTAGAACTAATGTAAGCAGACAAGTGGAGACGTCATAACTTAGTTGGTAATATTAAAACGTCATAAAGCAATGATGTAAACACATAATCAGATACGTAAAAAAGAGAAGAAGAAAGAAGAAAAACAGGAGATAGGGGAATTTCGGAACACAAGAGAAAATGGGGGAGAGGGAGGGGGAGCATTGAAACAAAAGGGGAGAAGAAAAACAAAATAGGATAAAGACTAACAATCCATAAGAAATTGTCATGGAAACGAATTAATGCGTGCAAGCGTGAATGCGCGCGCGCACACATACACACACACTCACACACACACATACACACACACACACACACACACACACACACACACACACACACACACACACACACACACACACACACACACACACACACACACACACACACACGCACACACACACACACACACACACATACAAACATATGTACATTTGCGTGCACACTCTCACAAACACTCACACGTTTCCACACTTCACCTCCTATCATCATCCGTAATATACATACACAAGCATAAATAAATCAATCAATAAATCAATCAATAAATCAATCAATAAATCAATCAATAAATCAATCAATAAATATATGACCATGCGCTTTACAGACCATACGCTTTACAGACCATACGCTTTACAGACCATACGCTTTACAGACCATGCGCTTTACAGACCATACGCTTTACAGACCATACGCTTTACAGACCATACGCTTTACAAACCATACGCTTTACAGACCATACGCTTTACAGACCATACGCTTTACAGACCATACGCTTTACAGACCATACGCTTTACAGACCATACGCTTTACAGACCATACGCTTTACAGACCATACGCTTTACAGACCATACGCTTTACAGACCATACGCTTTACAGACCATACGTTTTACAGACCATACGCTTTACAGACCATACGCTTTACAGACCATACGCTTTACAGACCATACGCTTTACAGACCATACGCTTTACAGACCATACGCTTTACAGACCATACGCTTTACAGACCATACGCTTTACAGACCATACGCTTTACAGACCATACGCTTTACAGACCATACGCTTTACAGACCATACGCTTTACAGACCATACGTTTTACAGACCATACGCTTTACAGACCATACGCTTTACAGACCATACGCTTTACAGACCATACGCTTTACAGACCATACGCTTTACAGACCATACGCTTTACAGACCATACGCTTTACAGACCATACGCTTTACAGACCATACGCTTTACAGACCATACGCTTTACAGACCATACGCTTTACAGACCATGCTCTTTACAGACCATACGCTTTACAGACCATAAGCTTTACAGACCATACGCTTTACAGACCATACGTTTTACAAACCATGCGCTTTACAGACCATACGCTTTACAGACCATACGCTTTACAGACCATACGCTTTACAGACCATACGCTTTACAGACCATACGCTTTACAGACCATACGCTCTACAGACCATACGCTTTACAGACCATACGCTTTACAGACCATACGTTTTACAGACCATACGCTTTACAGACCATACGCTCTACAGACCATACGCTTTACACCCACGCTTTGCGATGTCCAATATGTACTTTGATTTATTCAAACTGATTCAAATCAGGTTTGTATTTGTTTCTGTGCTTGTTTGTTTGTTTGTTTGTTTGTTTGTTTGTGTGTGTTTTTTTGTGTGTGTGTTTTTGTGTGTGTGTTTGTGTGTTTGTTTGTTTGCTTGTTTCCCTAATACAAGGCAGGATGGGAAAAAAAAGCCTTGTCAGCTTATTCTTTAACCATGAATAAAGATGATTTTGACCTGACTTGACTTGACTTGAATACATCCTCTAAATAAAACCAGAAACAACATTAAGCTTAACGAGGCAGTCTAGACGAATGGAAGAGAGTTAATTTCCAGCAGTGACGTAAGCACAAGCCAAAAGAAGGCTAAAATAGATATCTTTAATTATCGACCAGTGTTTTAGTAGAGGCAATTATTACCGTTCAATTAGAAAAACAAATCTAGAAAAAAATACCTGTTCAGCGAAGAACTTATCAGAGAAGAAAGATATTTTAGGGATGTCTGGACATCAGAAGGTCTTCAGAGACGAAAAAAACTCTTAAGAAGATCTGGACATCAGAAGGTCTTCAGAGACGAAAAAACCTCTAAGGAGAGCTGGACAGCAGGAAGTCTTCAGAGATGATTGAAACTCTAGGGAGAGCTGGACAGCAGGAAGTCTTCAGATATGATTGAAACTCTAGGGAGAGCTGGACAGCAGGAAGTCTTCAGAGATGATTGAAACTCTAGGGAGAGCTGGACAGCAGAAGGTCTTCAGAGATGAAAGAAACTCTAGGGAGAGCTGGACAGCAGAAGGTCTTCAGAGATGATTGAAACTCTAGGGAGAGCTGGACAGCAGGAAGTCTTCAGAGATGATTGAAACTCTAGGGAGAGCTGGACAGCAGGAAGTCTTCAGAGATGATTGGAACTCTAGGGAGAGCTGGACAGCAGAAGGTCTTCAGAGATGATTGAAACTCTAGGGAGAGCTGGACAGCAGGAAGTCTTCAGAGATGATTGAAACTCTAGGGAGAGCTGGACAGCAGGAAGGTCTTCAGAGAAGATTGAAACTCTAGGGAGAGCTGGACAGCAGAAGGTCTTCAGAGAAGAAAGAAACTCTAGGGAGAGCTGGACAGCAGAAGGTCTTCAGAGATGATTGAAACTCTAGAGAGAGCTGGACAGCAGAAGGTCTTCAGAGATTAAAGAAACTTTAGAGAGAGCCGGACAGCAGAAGGTCTTCAGAGAAGAAAGAAACTCTAGGGAGAGCTGGACAGCAGAAGGTCTTCAGAGATGATTGAAACTCTAGGGAGAGCTGGACAGCAGGAAGTCTTCAGAGATGATTGAAACTCTAGGGAGAGCTGGACAGCAGGAGGTCTTCAGAGATGATTGAAACTCTAGGGAGAGCTGGACAGCAGGAAGTCTTCAGAGATGATTGGAAACTCTAGGGAGAGCTGGACAGCAGAAGGTCTTCAGAGATGATTGAAACTCTAGGGAGAGCTGGACAGCAGGAAGTCTTCAGAGATGATTG
>CM065704.1:46400624-46403124 GCA_017654935.2 Phymorhynchus buccinoides | reverse complement strand
ATGTTAACAAAATAAGGCAAGGGGCTGAGAAAAGCTACTGTGGAAGGTCTTATCAATGTTCTTTACTCCGTTTTGTGATGGTACATTCTGGCTGTCATCGATGTGCTGTTAGGGAACGAATGTGCTCAATGCACTTGAGAAAAGGGTATGAGTAATACACTGCACCAGGCAACCCAGCCACCACACACAGATGAGTATTATTAGAACACAGAGATAATAAGACGATGTCCAAATGCAATCAGAACGCATTTGATGATCGGTATGGAAGGTCATCAAACACTAAACACACATAGAGAGAGAGAGAGAGAGAGAGAGAGAGAGAGAGAGAGAGAGAGAGAGAGAGAGAGAGAGAGAGAGAGAGAGAGAGAGAGAGAGAGAGAGAGAGAGAGAGAGAGAGAGAGAGAGAGAGAGAGAGAGAGAGAGAGAGTGAGAGAGAGAGATAACTTGAAAACTTGAACTTTATTTTTCAAGGATAAAGATTTTGAGAGAGAGAGAGAGTGTGTGTGTGTGTGTGTGTGTGTGTGTGTGTGTGTGTGTGTGTGTGTGTGTGTGTGTGTGTGTGTGTGTGTGTGTGTGTGTGTGTGTGTGTGTGTGTGTGTGTGTGTGGCAAAGAGAGATAAATAAACTTGAAAATGATTTTTTTTTATATGTGGGCCATATGCCCGTGTTAAAAGGGAACAGAGGGATGGGGCCAGACAAAACTATGTAAATAGGCCTAAACAGAAAATGCAATACATCAATAATGGAGAGAGATAAATAATTAAAGACAGAGAAAGAGACACACACATTGCGTGTTTATGCGTGTGTGCATGCATCCATGAATGCATTTGCGCATATGCGCTCATGCGCACATGCGTGTTTATGTACACGTATGTAAGTGTGTTGTGTAGATGTTCGGAAATTAAAACAGAACGGTGTATGCGCTGAAACGTGCGGGGAGGCTGGGACGAATTCATAGCAAAGAAAGAAAGCTAGACTGTTTGGGGGAATGGGGGAGAAAGAGGGTTGGGGGAAGGAGAGTAGGGGGTGAGGGGGTAAATGAATCTTCACTGTTGATGAATCGCCGCCCATTGATCTTCTGGTTACCCTGGCGAGGGAGAGAGTGAGAGAGAGAGAGAGAGAGAGAGAGAGAGAGAGAGAGAGAGAGAGAGAGAGAGAGAGAAAGAGAGAGAGAGAGAGAGAGGGAGACAGACAGACAGACAGACAGACAGAGACAGACAAAGAAAGACAGATGCAGAAAGACAATGATAGACAGACAGGGAAAGACAAAGACAGACAAGCAGACAAACAGAGACAGACAGACAGACATACAGGCAAAGACAAAGACAGACAAACATAGACAGACAGACAAAGACAGAAAGACAGAGAGAGAGACAGACAAAGAGACAGACAGGCATAGACATAGACAGAGTGAGATAATAAGATAGAGAATAGGCCGAAAGAGAGAGAGAGAGAGAGAGAGAGAGAGAGAGAGAGAGAGAGAGAGAGAGAGAGAGAGAGAGAGAGAGAGAGACAGAGACAGAGAGAGAGAGAGAGAGAGAGAGAGAGAGAGAGAGAGAGAGAGAGAGAGAGAGAGAGAGAGAGAGAGAGAGAGAGACAGAGACAGAGACAGAGAGAGAGAGAGAGAGATAGTGAGAGAGAGAGAGAAAGAGAGAGAGAGAGAGAGGGAGAGAGAGAGAGAGCTAGAGAGAGAGCGAGAGAGAGAGAGAGAGAGAGAGAGAGAGAGAGAGAGAGAGAGAGAGAGAGAGAGAGAGAGAGTGAGAGAGAGAGAGAGTGAGCGAGAGAGAGAGAGAGAGAGAAAGAGAGAGAGAGAGAGAGGGAGAGAGAGAGAGAGAGCGAGAGAGAGCGAGAGAGAGAGAGAGAGAGAGAGAGAGAGAGAGAGAGAGTGAGAGAGAGAGAGAGTGAGAGAGAGAGAGAGAGAGAGAGAGAGAGAGAGAGAGAGAGAGAGAGAGAGAGAGAGAGAGAGAGAGAGAGAGAGACAATGATAGATATACACACAATAATGGAATGATGGAATGTAAAATGGAATGTAAAAATCTAAGCTGTAGGGTATGTTTGTGAATATAAATTTTATTTGAAAGAATCGTAGACCGTACGTACACAAGTACATTTTAGAGGCTTTGTGTACACAAGTCCCGTTAATCAGAAGAATAAAGAAAGAGAGAAAGAAAGAGGGATAGAAAGAAAATAAATAAGCCAACAAGCTTCAAGCCGTACCACACGTCAACACCCACTCGGGCTAGTCAACAAAATAAAAGAACTATCAGATCTTTGATGGTGATGAACATGAGCTTTCAGTCCCTGGTTGGCCAACAGCTGAGTTTGGGTGTTTACTGGACAGCTTAAAGCCAGACATCATTTTCGGTGTGGAAACAAGGGTAGACCCGAGCAGTGCTCATTCTGGAATACTTCCAGCAAACATGAAAGATCTGTTTAAAATCTACAGAATAGACAGAAACCGAAACGGTGGAAGCGTTCTTCTGGCTATGAGGAACATCTT
>CM065704.1:46370624-46375624 GCA_017654935.2 Phymorhynchus buccinoides | reverse complement strand
GGGGGCATAAATAGGGAAAGGGGTATATAATTATGTGTAGAGACTAAGAAATAACTTGAAATATGTAAGGCCTTTAAACCGATTTGTCAAATAAACTTATGAGTTAGAACTGGTTGACTGACGATAGAAGATTTGTTATTACAATTACTTTAAAAGTGCCACAGCAATTCAACATCAACATCTCTAAAGGCAGAGGGAAAACTAGACCCAATAAAGGCCAAAGGAATGGCTGAGGAGGAGGAGAAGAAACACCTTTTTTTTTAATTGACTTATAAAGCTTAAAAGCAAAGATATTCTAAAAGGGTAAGATGGATTACTTAAAAGCTCGGCGAACCGGGCTGATAGAGTTATCGTTAGTGCGGACGTGTACACTATTCACAGTGGAGGCTATCCAAAAACTCGGACTGGAACTTGAACGGAGAATTCAACTGGCCTATCGATGTGTAAAATGTGTCACGTTTCAAAGGGACATAACCAGTGTTTTCTGTCCTCACTACTCATATAGGGAAAAGAGACCGGATGTTTATCTTCCCCTGTACAGTCTTTGTTGAAAGTAGTACGTTCATGGGGGAGGGGGGTAATCGTTCATACATGGGGAGTGGGCGGGGGAGGGGGTAATCGTTCATGGGGGAGGGGGTCATCGTTCATGGGGGAGGGGGTCATCGTTCATGGGGGAGGGGGTCATCGTTCATGGGGGAGGGGGTCATCGTTCATGGGGGAGGGGGTCATCGTTCATGGGGGAGGGGAATCATCGTTCATGGGGGAGGGGGGATCATCGTTCATGGGGGAGGGGGTCATCGTTCATGGGGGAGGGGGTCATCGTTCATGGGGGAGGGGGTCATCGTTCATGGGGGAGGGGATCATCGTTCATGGGGGAGGGGGTCATCGTTCATGGGGGAGGGGATCATCGTTCATGGGGGAGGGGGTCATCGTTCATGGGGGAGGGGGTCATCGTTCATGGGAAAAGGGGTCATCGTTCATGGGGGAGGGGGCCATAACATACTTGGTGAATTTGATAAACGTCTGCTGAAATTAAACGCCACAAGACAGTACCATTTACTCTTGGGTTGAACTCCAGAAAGTACCATTATCAAAGAAGTAGATGTAGAAAAGATTAATAGAGCCATATGGCATTTGCCCGTAATAGAATGATAGTACACTTTGGCTGTTAACTTTTCAAATGCTTCCTCAAGCCTTCCTCGCTTCTCCACTGACATGTATTGGAATGCCCAGCTGCTGACTGGTGTGTTCTCAGTGACCATGGATCTTGGAATGTTTGGACATGTATGTCAAAGCGTACTTACCTGTGAATGGACAATGTTACAGGCAGTTGCATTCTCATATTTAGCCAAGCAGACCGACTGAGAGACAATCGGATAAGAAAAATAAAATAAAAAGTGAGCCGAGAGAGAGAGAGAGTCAGAGAGAGTTACAGAGAGAGAGAGAGAGAGAGAGAGAGAGAGAGAGAGAGAGAGAGGGGAGAGAGAGAGAGAGAGAGAGAGAGAGAGAGAGAGAGAGAGAGAGAGCGAGAGAGAGAGAGAGAGAGAGAGAGAGAGAGAGAGAGAGAGAGAGAGAGAGAGAGAGAGAGAGAGAGAGAGAGAGAGAGAGAGAGAGAGAGAGAGAGAGAGAGAGAGAGAGAGAGAGAGAGAGAGAGAGAGAGAGAGAGAGAGAGAGAGAGAGAGAGAGAGAGAGAGAGAGAGAGTGACACTGGACACTGGAATACTTTATTTGACAAGGATAAAGATTTCAGGCGATGCCTATTCTTACAATATGTCCTTGGGTAAAAAGAAACACAAGTGTGTGTGTGTGTGTGTGAGAGAGAGAGAGAGAGAGAGAGAGAGAGAGAGAGAGAGAGAGAGAGAAGAGAGAGAGAGAGAGAGAGAGAGAGAGAGAGAGGAGAGAGAGAGGATGCACAGTGGAGTGGTATTGGTTATGGCAGCAGTGTGTGTTATATTGTGTGTTATATTGTGACAGTAAAGAGTGGCATTAGTTTAAGAGAGAGAGAGAGAGAGAGAGAGAGAGAGAGGGGGAGGGGTGACACTGACAGAGACGGACAGAGAAGAAATAAGTAATAAAGATAGAAAGAGGCAAAGAAGAGGCACGAAGAAGACAGACAGACAGACAAACAGACAGACAGACAGACAGACAGACAAACACGGAAACGCGGAGAGAGAGACAGAAGAGACAGAGAAAGAAGACAGGAAGAGAGAGGCAGATGAAGAGACACATAGACACACAGAGAGATTAAGAGACAGTGAAAGAGTAACAGAGGAAGATAGACCGAAAGAGAGAGAAAGACTGGCAACGAGACAGTGAACATATACAGACAGACAGAGACAGACAGGTAGGCACACACAGAATAAGTAGAGACAGATGATCTAACAATGCACACACAGAGATAAATAAAGAACCAGGCCTTACATACGGAGAGAAAAGCAAAGCTAAGGACCCGCTATACTGCACACGATTAGATTATCTACGATCCGATCTTGACATTTGTGAGGCATGATTGACGTACATTGTCTGCTGTCTAAAGGAGTCTGATGAAACCCTACTATTGTTGTTCACTATCTTTGTAGTCTCCCGTACACTAATCTGATAAAATCTTATTGTTTGTATGGGACATTTCAGTTGATTCGCGTGTTGCGGTCCACACCAGTAGAGTGAAGGGAAAGAGGGTTATTGTTTGTATGGGACATTTCAGTTGATTCGTGTGCTATGGTCTACACCAGTAGAGTGAAGGGAAAGAGAAGGGTTATTGTTTGTATGGGACATTTCAGTTGATTCGCGTGTTGCGGTCCACACCAGTAGAGTGAAGGGAAAGAGAAGGGTTATTGTTTGTATGGGACATTTCAGTTGATTCGCGTGTTGCGGTCCACACCAGTAGAGTGAAGGGAAAGAGAAGGGTTATTGTTTGTATGGGACATTTCAGTTGATTCGCGTGTTGCGGTCTACACCAGTAGAGTGAAGGGAAAGAGAAGGGTTATTGTTTGTATGGGACATTTCATTTGATTCGTGTGTTGCTGTCTACACGAGTAGAGTGAAGGGAAAGAGAAGGGTTATTGTTTGTATGGGACATTTCAGTTGATTCGCGTGTTGCGGTCTACACGAGCAGAGTGAAGGGAAAGAGAAGGGTTATTGTTTGTATGGGACATTTCATTTGATTCGTGTGTTGCGGTCTACACGAGCAGAGTGAAGGGAAAGAGAAGGGTTATTGTTTGTATGGGACATTTCAGTTGATTCGTGTGTTGCTGTCTACACGAGCAGAGTGAAGGGAAAGAGAAGGGTTATTGTTTGTATGGGACATTTCATTTGATTCGTGTGTTGCGGTCTACACGAGCAGAGTGAAGGGAAAGAGAAGGGTTATTGTTTGTATGGGACATTTCAGTTGATTCGCGTGTTGCGGTCTACACCAGCAGAGTGAACGGAAAGAGAAGGGTTATTGTTTGTATGGGACATTTCATTTGATTCGTGTGTTGCGGTCTACACCAGCAGAGTGAAGGGAAAGAGAAGGGTTATTGTTTGTATGGGACATTTCAGTTGATTCGTGTGTTGCTGTCTACACGAGCAGAGTGAACGGAAAGAGAAGGGTTATTGTTGTAGACGGACGTATCTGGCGTGAATCATGACTCACAGACATCGTCATACTCGGATCGTATTGGGGCCAAGTTGTATGCAGTGTGGCTGGCCCTGTAGAAACAGACAGAGACAGAAAGACAGACAGACAGGGAGATACCTACATTACATTGAAGGTAAGGTGTATGCAGTGTGGCTGGCCCTGTAGAAACAGACAGAGACAGAAAGACAGACACACAGGGAGATACCTACATTACATAGAAGGTAAGGTGTATGCAGTGTGGCTGGCCCTGTAGAAACAGACAGAGACAGAAAGACAGACACACAGGGAGATACCTACATTACATAGAAGGTAAGGTGTATGCAGTGTGGCTGGCCCTGTAGAAACAGACAGAGACAGAGACAGACAGACAGACAGACAGGGAAATACCTACATTACATAGAAGGTAAGGTGTATGCAGTGTGGCTGGCCCTGTAGAAACAGACAGAGACAGACAGACAGACAGACACACAGGGAGATACCTACATTACATAGAAGGTAAGGTGTATGCAGTGTGGCTGGCCCTGTAGAAACAGACAGAGACAGAAAGACAGACAGACAGGGAGATACCTACATTACATAGAAGGTAAGGTGTATGCAGTGTGGCTGGCCCTGTAGAAACAGACAGAGACAGAAAGACAGACACACAGGGAGATACCTACATTACATAGAAGGTAAGGTGTATGCAGTGTGGCTGGCCCTGTAGAAACAGACAGAAAGAAAGACAGACACACAGGGAGATACCTACATTACATAGAAGGTAAGGTGTATGCAGTGTGGCTGGCCCTGTAGAAACAGACAGAGACAGAAAGACAGACACACAGGGAGATACCTACATTACATAGAAGGTAAGGTGTATGCAGTGTGGCTGGCCCTGTAGAAACAGACAGAGACAGAAAGACAGACAGACAGACAGGAGATACCTACATTACATAGAAGGTAAGGTGTATGCAGTGTGGCTGGCCCTGTAGAAACAGACAGAGACAGACAGACACACAGGGAGATACCTACATTACATAGAAGGTAAGGTGAATGCAGTGTGGCTGGCCCTGTAGAAACAGACAGAGACAGACAGACAGACACACAGGGAGATACCTACATTACATAGAAGGTAAGGTGAATGCAGTGTGGCTGGCCCTGTAGAAACAGACAGAGACAGACAGACAGACAGACACATAGGGAGATACCTACATTACATAGAAGGTAAGGTGTATGCAGTGTGGCTGGCCCTGTAGAAACAGACAGAGACAGAAAGACAGACACACAGGGAGATACCTACATTACATAGAAGGTAAGGTGTATGCAGTGTGGCTGGCCCTGTAGAAACAGACAGAGACAGAAAGACAGACACACAGGGAGATACCTACATTACATAGAAGGTAAG
>CM065704.1:46355624-46358124 GCA_017654935.2 Phymorhynchus buccinoides | reverse complement strand
CGCGGATGCGTGTGTGTGCGTGCGTTGTGTGTGTGTGATGGGGGGGGGTATGGGTGTGTGTGTGTGTGAGGGGGGGGGGGTATGTGCGTGTGCGCATGCGTGTGTGTGTGTGGGGGTGGGTGGGGGTGGGTGGGAGTGGATGTGTGTGTGTGTGTGTGACCATTTGTTTTGTAAGTTAGTTTGTGGTCTGCTTGAACATGCTGTGGAAGGGACGTTTCCATTTAAACTTTGTTTTAATGCATAATAAAGTTTTGGATTTCGGGAATGTAGCCTACCCACTCGTGTCCTGCAGGGACGGAGAGGCATTGCACCCCTACCACACGGAGTACTAAAAACGTGCAATCATCATGTTTATTTTACTTTCTAATGATTCAGTATTTGTTTGCCTTTAAAGACCCCCCCACGTCACGTGTCACATTCCCTCTTATGCTAGGAATATTTCTTAAGATTTCTTACCTGCTATAAGAGGGAAAGCACGTGAAAACCATAATTTTGACACGTGACGTGGTGGGTCTTTACTGATCTTGTTATCACTGTAAAGCGCACTGAGCTGATGTGAGAAAGAGCGCTATATAAGTTCCCACTATTATCATGACATAGGCCCCGTTCTCCCTACAACCTCCACGGTCAGTCAAAACGTGGCTGATCGTAGCTTGCTCTATGCGTAGCGTCGCCTACTGTAGTCGGCCGTAACGTAGACGGAGCGTAGTGGGGTCCTGGTTGGACCGTGGAGAGCGTCACAGGCCCCATCCTCGCTGCAAGCATTTTGAACGTGCTCAAATTCACCGTCCTCAAGAGGCTACGCCTAATGTGACGCTAAACTCACCATCAAGCAACATGCTCAAAACACACGTAGCGAGGACGTGGTGATAAAAGGAAGTGTGGCGGGGCACAATAGTATCTGTATTGTTAGAAATTCGGGACTTTCCTGGTGTTGCACTGCCTCCGGGCATTGCCTCCAGGATCGTTCCCACCATCGTTATATATACTAATGTCCCATTATGTGTCTGTTGCAGACCGGAGGACGTTAAACAGACCTTTCTTCTCTTCGTAGCGAGACAGCGTAGTGGCAGCGTAGTGGCAGCGTAGTGGCAGCGTAGTGGCAGCGTAGTGGCAGCGTAGTGGCAGCGTAGTGGCAGCGTAGTGGCAGCGTGGTTAGTGCGTGGACAGCTGGAGTTGTGGCAGAGTACTGAAAACGTAACAGTAGCGTAGGACCCGCGCAAAGAACGTGGCTCAATCTACATTTGTTATTTCCAGCTGTGTGTCTCCACTACTCAGGTCGTAGTGGGGTCGTAGTGGGGTCGTAGTTCCGTAGTGGACGGGGTCGTAGTGGGGTCGTAGTTTAGGTCGTAGTTAGGTCGTAGTGGGGTCGTAGTGGGGTCGTAGTTAGGTCGTAGTTAGGTCGTAGTTAGGTCGTAGTTAGGTCGTAGTGGGGTCGTAGTTAGGTCGTAGTTAGGTCGTAGTGGGGTCGTAGTTAGGTCGCAGTGGGGTCGTAGTTAGGTCGTAGTGGGGTCGTAGTTAGGGTCGTAGTTAGGTCGTAGTTAGGTCGTAGTGGGGTCGCAGTGGGGTCGTAGTTAGGGGTCGGGTCGGCGCGGAGTGGGGTCGTAGTGGGGTCGTAGTTAGGTCGTAGTGGGGTCGCAGTGGGGTCGTAGTTAGGTCGTAGTTAGGTCGTAGTGGGGTCGTAGTGGGGTCGTAGTGGGGTCGTAGTGGGGTCGTAGTTAGGTCGTAGTGGGGTCGTAGTGGGGTCGTAGTTAGGTCGTAGTGGGGTCGCAGTGGGGTCGTAGTTAGGTCGTAGTTAGGTCGTAGTGGGGTCGTAGTGGGGTCGTAGTTAGGTCGTAGTTAGGTCGTAGTGGGGTCGTAGTGGGGTCGTAGTGGGGTCGTAGTTAGGTCGTAGTGGGGTCGTAGTGGGGTCGTAGTTAGGTCGTAGTTGGGTCGTAGTGGGGTCGTAGTTAGGTCGTAGTGGGGTCGTAGTGGGGTCGTAGTTAGGTCGTAGTGGGGTCGTAGTGGGGTCGTAGTTAGGTCGTAGTTAGGTCGTAGTGGGGTCGTAGTGGGGTCGTAGTTAGGTCGTAGTTAGGTCGTAGTTAGGTCGTAGTGGGGTCGCAGTGGGGTCGTAGTTAGGTCGTAGTGGGGTCGTAGTGGGGTCGCAGTGGGGTCGTAGTTAGGGGGTCGTAGTTAGGTCGTAGTGGGGTCGTAGTGGGGTCGTAGTTAGGTCGTAGTGGGGTCGTAGTGGGGTCGCAGTGGGGTCGTAGTGGGGTCGTAGTGGGGTCGTAGTTAGGTCGTAGTGGGGTCGTAGTGGGGTCGTAGTGGGGTCGTAGTGGGGTCGTAGTGGGGTCGTAGTGGGGTCGTAGTGGGGTCGTAGTGAGGTCGCAGTGGGGTCGTAGTGAGGTCGCAGTGGGGTCGTAGTGAGGTCGCAGTGGGGTCGCAGTGGGGTCGTAGTGAGGTCGTAGTGGGGTCGAAGTGGGGTCGCAGTGGGGTCGTAGTGGGGTCGAAGTGGGGTCGC
>CM065704.1:46306021-46331021 GCA_017654935.2 Phymorhynchus buccinoides | reverse complement strand
AAGCCCAGGACCGTGGAATGACAGTTAATTTCCGCAAATTATTTTGGAACATTTAGGAAATTGTTTATAAAGTCTTTAAATGAGGGTGTAATGGAAGCGAGATCTATCATTAACTCAGAAGGAAAGGAATAATTATATGCTTACCAAAAGGAGATAAATCTAGGGATTGTTTTTGGATAACTGGAGACTAATTTCTTTATTAAATGTGACATATAAAATAGGAAGCACCTGTGTTGCAAAAGATTAAAATTATCTTAGATAAACTTATCCACGAGGATTCAAACGGTTTTATACCAGAAGAATATAATGGAGATAATATCAGACTTTATTTGATTCGATGCAATATTTAGATACTAATTATCTTGCGGTCTTCTGGTTTCAATGATTTTTGAGAAGGTTTTTGACTAGGTAAGGCTGGGATTATATGTTTAATGTTTTAACACTGATGGATTTGAACAGGATGTAGGTAGGTGGATCGCAGCTTTCTACAACAAACATTACTTCATATTGGGTTACTGTCACATGAAAAGTGGTCAAAAAAGCTAAGAAATACACGCGGTGTAGGCCGGCGACCCATATTTCAGGTATTTTGTTCGTTTGTGTTCAGAGACACTTGCATGTATAATCAAGAAAACAATAATATTTTGTTTTTGCGTGTGAATATATTGTTATATTTGATGTTTTATAATATTGTGTTTATGCCTACGGATGTACTGTATTAATGCTAGTATTTATTGCGCTTTGTGTATTACTTTAGTGGTGCTTATCTATGTATCTTAGTTTTAATCATTTGTAAAGCGCAAAGATCACCAGTTTACTGAGAGGTGTTGCGCTATATAACATCGTTTTATTATAATAACAATAATAATTATTATTATTATTTTTATTATTATTCTTATTATTATTATTATTATTATTATAAAGGACTCCCATGGGGATACCGGGGTCTTTCTTAAAAATATTCCCCACCTTCTGGAAGTTTCTGTGCTTGTAACTTCCGCTAATCGCCCTCTCTTGACTCCGCTTTTCCCTTTGCTTTCTATCATCTACTATCTTTTCTGACTTGTTGGCCATTCTCCTGCCTTTTTTCAAAAAAACAATTCCAATAACTTTTCTCCCTTGAGCTCGCTCCGAAATCGGCATGGTGTCCAGCTGTACGCAGCGGGGAACCAGTGAAAACTGAAACCGACACATATGTACCTTACCCATTATGTCAATATGGCCTGGAAACGCAGAAACATAGAATAATAATTATTAAAGACTTACTAGAAATACACTGAATTCAAACTTATTTCTTTGGAGATGATACATCACTTTACGTTAGAGGGAGATAAGAATCACATGAAAATATTTTCATAACTTTTACACAATTTAGATATTTATCATGCTTAAAACTAAATTTAGAAAAACCATTTACTTTTGTTTAGGAAGTAAAAAAAAATTTAAAGCTGCAAATATCTACCACTTAAATAAGAATGACCCCCCAAAAAAACCACAACCTATACTAGGTAATTTGGTTCTTGTTGATTTATAAAAAAAATACAGAACTAAACACCAGCAGATAATTACCTAAAGTAACTAGCTATTTAATCTCTGGTCAAAAGAGTATGCACGCCTATTGCTACAATCCACTATTAAAATCGTTCATTCTTTCAACGTTGATATATTTATGATTCCTTTACCAAGCCTCCCGACAAAGAAATAAAGGTTGCAACTCAAATGTTTTTAATTGTATGGGAAACATAAGCCAGACAAAATCACAAAGATGCTATGGCATAAACGGATAGAGATGGAGCTTGAAATACTAAACATAAGTACATATTCACAGGCTTTGAAAACTATTTGGATGAGGAAGATATACTTAGGAAAAGCAAGTGGAATAAGATCTTGGCCTCTGTTGTCCTGAAATTAAAACTAATTATTATCTATGGGCCGCTGAGCAAGTTTAGAATTCTAAATGGAATACCTTTTGGAAAGAATGTTTTCATGTCATATTCACATTTTTCAGGAAAGAGTAACAGTTGAAACACCTCAGAGTATTACCCAAACCAATCTTTTTACAATAAGGATTTAAAAAAGGAAAGAAAACTTTCTGCTACAAAAACTGGCTGCACAAAGATATATGTTGGCAAAAGATAATTGTAGATGAAAAAGGACATTTCATAAACCATATGGAGAATTTTCAAATAGTATGGAATAAAAGTCAATTATTTAGATTACATTGGGTTTTGCATAAAGTCTTAAACTATTCCTAAAAAAGCAGAACTTGATGCTAGGCAGAACATTCTACACAACACAAAGGCATTGCATAATATTATTATTGTTAGACAGTAAATGGCTCAAGGTTTATTGCAATCTGCCTGCATAAGAATTATTATGAAATGGGGGGAATACAAATTAAAATTCTTGTTGATTGTGCGGGTGTCATGAAGCAGTAAAGAAATTTAAAGAATCAACAAAAATTGTTTCAAATAAGAATATGTCCAATAACATATTAGTAACAACCACTTATTAAAGAAAAGCTTCTAACAAATGCTGATCGTTGTCTTTTTTGTAAATAGGAAAAAAAAAAGATAATAGTACAACCCTATTTTGTGGCATTTGGGGTGGGGTGCCAGCCATACTCAAGTATTTTGGAAGGAACTAGAATCTGTAAACATTGTGCAAAATTAAATTTAAAATATAATTGGGTTTTGTTTGGATATGATGAAAATGGTAAAACGGCGAAGGATTGACCAATTATACTTATGCAAATATTTTATTTATAAATGTAGAATAAATGAAGTAACACGCGAAGTACAATGTTTTAACAGAGATCATAGGATATTATTATTATTAATATTATTATTATTATTATTATTATTATTATTATTATTATTATAACATTTAGCACGCCTAATCATTTAATGCCTTGCGCTTAAATAAACATATATTATACTCATATACCCATATTAATAAGATATATTTTAACATCTAGCACTAAAAATGAAATAAATATTACACCAACACCTAAAGACGGTCAGAACAGCAGACACCGAATCACACACAAAACCACGCGCGTAGTGTGCACACACTCACGTACAACCACGTGGACACACACTCACCAGAGATAATTATATGCGCTCACCAAAGCGCAGACGTTCACTCTCAGACAGGCAAACACCAAGTTTATGAAGGAAGGGATTAGTACTTATTTAGAACCAGATGAGTTTTGAATTGCGTTTGAATGTGGGCAGAGAGGAGGATATCTCGATAGCGAGGCAACTGAATTCAGTAACAGGAGCTTGAATAGGAACAAGACGTTGACATAGGTTTGTGCGGACAGTGGGGATACAATAGAACGGGTGTCAGTGAAGGCGCAGACTCGAGACGGTGTAAGATGTGTAATGATCAGTGAGGTATTCAGGACAGGAAGACTCGATAGATTTGTTATCAGAGAGATCAATCTTGTAGGATTTCGTGCTGAACAGGAGCCAGTGGAGAGACAAGAATGGAGTTATATGTCATATTTAGAAGAGTTGAAGATGAGACGGGCAAAATGAATTTTGACTTGTTAAGTTTTGTGATGAGAATAGAGTGTGGAAGCCAGACAAGAGAGGCCTTAGCAGTATTCAAGGCCGATAGTAAACATGCGCAGACAAAGCTTTTTTGGGTAATCTCTGAGAGGAGATGGCGGATAGACATTCGGTGGAGTTCAAGAAAGCAAGTGTAACAGATATTGCGGACATGCTGTTGAATGCATATGCATCAAACTGAAAAAATATATGCTTACTCTATGGACATGAATACTTTTATTTTTTGTAACAGCACACACATGTGGTTTCTTATATAACTTAATTTGAAATTAATATACTTGTCATGTTGACTTCCATACATCTTTTGATATATCAGATTACTCTTCCCCATGTGGTTTACATGTATGTCTATGTGCTGATACTGAATGTATCAAATGTAATCATTCCCCTGTCTTTAACAAAATGATTATAAACAAAGTCGTAACTTTTAGGTATACAAGATTGTGCAAAGTGGGTGGACCATTTGATATCAGAAGGAACTTCAATAAATGAACGTCCATATCAGTCTACTTTCATTACGTCATTTCTTAAACCCTGTCATTCTGTAGATTTTCTTCAAGGGCAGTGGAAAGAGCGTGGGTCGCAGAGATGGTCATTTTTCAATAGACTCAAAATAATGATTGTATCATCCACATAGAAATGCAGTCAAAGTATTTAATATAGCCAAAGAATGGGAAATAGGCCATACAGCAGTGTTCAATTTGATTTTTTTGTTCTTCAACACATGATGGAGGTGAATGCATGCCCCTCATTGGCACAAGGAAACTTCTACTACAGAAATCGAAAGTTCAGTTTTCAAAATTGTACAAGAAAATTCTAGAGGGTCAGTGAAATATATAACCTACATTTTTAGTAATCGCAAGGCAAGACACATTTTTTAGTCAAGTGTCGGAAAAATGCTCAAATAGCAATGGTTCCAAAAGTGACGATTTTGGAAGAACATGGCTATGAAGGAGATAAACGGAAATAAACGGCTAGCATATGTCAAGGAGGAGAAGTGGTAAAGTGTGGAAGGGGGATGGGACCAAGTAACCTTTACTGGTGAAACCAAGATAAAAGTTGACAAAATCCAGCATGTGTGTCTAATGAATGTATAAGAGCCGATAAAGAAGTCTTACTGCACACCTCAAGCCATATTCACACAAAGCAGTAACGTTGAGGCTCTGTGTTAAGCTGTTGTCTTTCATTTCTAGCTCATTAATAGATCCGATTGTGTTTGTCGATCAAAATACGAACAATGAGCTGTGTATCTACATGCTGGATTAAAACTTGAGATAATTGTTGAAACGAAGCAAAGAACAGTACTAGGTGGAAATCAGCCGATCTTTGAGATTCGAAGTCGGACGAAGAGAACAAACTAATCGGCGATCTTGCAAGTCAGAGTTTAGAATGATTTGTCGAAAGTCCGACCCCGATTCGGAAAACGGCCCAATAACAACTGATGTTCGCGGATGTTCAGCCAAGTAAGTAGAAGTTTGTCTTTGTTATTGATAAGATAATGTATCTATAGCATACACAGTTCCAAGCCAACACATGTGACAACATTTGTATGATTTTGTTTTAATTTACCTTTACATAATACATAATCACCAACATCAACAACAACACCTCCATAAAAAAACCAAATCATTAATAAAATGTTTGTAACAAGTTTCAAAATAATCTACAATAATGTTTACACTCTTCTTCCATTTAGTATCCACAATCCACAATTTGATTTTTTGATACTGTTTGGTCGAGGTCCGAAGGTCGCACACAGAACAAAAAACAAATAAAAAAACAACCCTAATCTACATTGACCCAGCCAGCCAAGACCCGTTCAGCGGAAGCTCGGCATAATGCTGAAATCGGCAAGGAAACGGGAACCCCTAAGCTATTTCTTTTTTAAAGAGGGTATTTACAATGGCTAAACAGTAGACTAAAACGATGACAAGGCTGAAGCACTTAGAGTGCTTCCCCCATCTGTTGACTCAAGCTCTCTGCCCTCCACCATTGCCCTTGGAGATTCCAACATCCATTTTTCTGAACATATTCGCAACCTTGGTGCTTTCTTGGATGAAGACCTTTCCATGCAACATCATATCACTAAGATCTGCCAGGCTGCATACATCGAACTCAGGCGAATCAGCTCTATACGCCCCTTTCTCACGACCGAGGCAACCAAAACGCTAGTCAGTTCATACATTTTGTCTAGATTAGATTACTGCAATTCCCTTCTACTTGGTTGCCCACAGGCGCTTCTCAAACCCTTACAACAACTTCAAAACTCTGCTGCTAGAATGGTCTTCAAAGCCAAGCGTCTTCAACGCACATCACCTCTACTTAAAGAGTTACATTGGCTACCCGTTCAACAAAGAATAAACTACAAAGCTGCCTGTCTCTGCTATCAGATCATATCGGGAAAAGCACCGCAATACCTCTCTGAGCTTCTTGAAATTTACGTTCCATCTCGATCTCTCCGCTCAGCAAATGACAATAGGATTTTTCGAATACAAAACTTTAAACGTGATAGGCACGGTGGTAGAGCTTTTACATCATCAGCAGTCAAACTCTGGAATTCATTGCCTTCTGCTGTCATAGTCCATCTTTAGCATCGTCCAAAACAAACCTGAAAACCCATCTGTTCCGGCAGTCTTTCCAATAACACCCCCATCTCCATGTGCACGCGCGCGCGACGCGCGCGGTGTGTGTGTGTGTGTGTGTGTGTGTGTGTGGTGTGTGTGTGTGTGTGTGTGTGTGTGTGCCGCGTGCGTGTGTGCGCGTGCATGTGCGTGTGCGTGTGTGCGTGTGCGCGTGATTGTGCGATGTATGTCCGTATGTTTGTATGTAATGTAATTTGTGTGCGTGTATGTGTGTATGTGTATGTATGTAATTTGTGAGCGTGTGCGCGAACGTGAGTGTGCGTGCGCCCACGGCCGCGCTTCCAAGCAGGTGTGTGTGTGTGAGTGTGTTGTGTGTGTTCTGTGTGGGTATATCTGCTTGCATGTGTATGAGTGTATGCGTGCGCAGGAGAGATTGTGTTCGCTAGAGGGGGGGGGGGGAGGAGGAGTGTGTGAGTATGTGTCTGTGAGTGTGAGTACACGTGAGTGCTTTGTGCATGTGAGTGCGCGCGCGCACGCGCGCGCGCGCGTGTGTGTGTGTGTGTTGTGTGTGTGTGTGTGTGCGTGTGCGTTGTGCGTGGTGCGTGCGTGCGTGTGCGCATGTTTGTACAAGTGTATGTTTGAGTAAGTTTGTGTGCGCTATATAAATATCCGTTGTTTATTATTATTAGGCTGGAACGAGCTGGGTGTAACGGCAGACACCGCCTCCTCTGGCAACTTGTTCCAGTCTTTGATCGTCCGAGGGAAAAATGAGCATCTTCTGTAGTCCATTCGGCAATGGATGGTGTACAGTTGTTGGGTGTGTCCCCTTCTACCAAGTGTCATGGCCTTTTGGTGAGAACTTTATTTTCTGTATTTTTAAAAATAAAGTAGGTGGTCAAATTCAGAATCCATAAAACGTACTTGGTTTGTTAGGGAAAGAACGTCATGAAATAGATGGCGTGAGAAGAGTTTACGGTTATATCTTCATATTGATTAGGATATAAAAGGCGATTTGTTAACATTATAATACTTCTTAAACATCATACTAACAATATTAGTTGGAACGTTTTAGCCATCCCCCCAAAATAAACATTTAAAAAAAATATAGTTTTCTAGTCGGTTTCCCTCTGGACTAGATATCCCATCAAGTACACTTTATCTCAAACTAGCGGTCCCGCTTGCTATACTTTGCATGTGCGCGCACGCACGCACGCACGCACACAAAAACACATACACACATACACATGCACACGTTCTCGCATTAAATACACACACTTTCAACCGTCCCATCTCTCTCCCCCTCTCATTCATTTGCGTTTATGGTCCAAGGGAAGGGAAGCAACCACTACAATGCAATCCAGCCAGTCAGTCCCTCAAAACTATACTACCCTTTAATTACTACTAACACTGCTGGCCGGTTTTCAAGGTCAAACGTCAAGGTCAAGGTCAGCACGGTCGTAATGTTTCTCTGGGACCATGTGACATTGCGTACCATGATACACCACCACACACAATTGGAAGCTATTCTGTCCATCGGTTCACAAGTCATAGGGCGAACAGTCAGACAGATAGACAGACATAAACACACATAGACACACACAATTGGAAGCTATTCTGTCCATCGGTTCACAAGTCATAGGGCGAACAGTCAGACAGACAGACAGACAGAAACACATAATTATAGACACACACACACACACGCGCACGTGCACGCGCGAGTACGCACATACACACACACATGCACACACATATACTTTGAATATCATTGTATAGCAATAGAAGAATCAGTCAATTAAGCCTATATAGCGGTGATATTGTTTCTCATTAAAATCTAGTAGCGATCCAATGATGTTGCCTTGTACAGCCACACATTAGCTATGTAATCCTCTGTTAGTTATATGACCGTTTCCCTATCTGACTGACGATTGGCCATTCTAGCGAAATAATGGCGTTCAGATGTCAGTCATATTATGCAAACGAATAAGATTAATTGTAGACATTGCTTAACATCCGACCACAGGACTGTTGATAGTGACATTGGCTGTTGACAGTTTGACCATCATGACACGAGTCCACAGAACTGTTGACAGCGTGACCATCAGGAAACTAGTCCACATAACTGTTGACAGTGTGACCATCAGGACACCAGTTCCACAGAACTGTTGACAGTGTGCCCATCAAGACACCAGTCCACAGAACTGTTGACAGTGTGACCATCAAGACACCAGTCCACAGAACTGTTGACAGTGACATTGACTGTTGACCGTTTGACCATCAGTACACCAGTCCACAGAACTGTTGACAGTATGTTGTAACATTTTTTATTTCCCTCTCTCATCCCTCCATTCCACAGTTCCTTCTTTCTCTCCCACACCCACACACATGGATCAACGCATGTCATCAATTAACATAATAATCATAGTATTTAATGATAAACATATCATAAAGCAAAAAAATGTTGTTTGTATTCGAATCAAATAAATAATTATGATTTTGAAAACTATTATAGTTTTTTGTGGACATTGTCTCTCACGGACCACAAGGTGATGCTCATCTCTCTGACGGAGACCCCCGCATCCCACACTGTGACTGGTAATACATTAAAAAAAAATGATAACACAATCTGAATTTTGTGTAATACTTGGGGGTGCCTCTTAAAATCAAGCTCGCCCCGCAGTCTGCAAAACACGATATGTAACTTAACTCATGGATTAACAAATGAATAAATGGATTATTGAATAACTGGCTTTAAACTGAATATATTCATACATGTAAACATAATTAACAAAGCCATTATAATGAAGTGTAGGGACTGGAAGTTTGGTCTGTCATTAAGAAACAGTTGATATAATAAGAGGGATTTTTCCATTTTTTGAGTCTTGCACACAAACATCATGCACATAAACATCAAAATATCATTATGAACTTTGATTTTGTCCCCTACGTTCCTACACACACACCTTTGCATACACACAACTCACCCCTCCCCCTCCCGCCCCTCCATTCGAACACACATTAACGGTCTCCTGCTCATATTATAAATCTATGTAACAGAGTAAGCTCAAAACTAAAACTAAGGTACCACAGTAGCACTTTTCACCTATGCATCTCAACAATAACTAATGGTGTGAGTACTATGCAAAAATAAGAGAGAAAAAAGTTTATCCTTTTCACATTGTCATACATGAGTGAGTAATTTATTATGGGGTTGTCATTACTCACAATTGCAAATTGTATGCCAGATTCAATGTGTGAGTCTCAAGCACTTTCTTGTTCTCAAATGAAAAGACAAATGAAGTAATGATTGATATGGACAAAACCTATATACAGAAAACAAAGCATAACAAACATTTAAGCCAATCATTCATTCCTGATAGTTTTCACCCACAACTATCAATAAGTAGCTTGTAAACATTCCACTCATGTGCAAATTTGTCAATATTTCCCTCCATAGAATGGCAGGACAACTCCATCCAGTATCTATGTTTCAAAATATGTTTAAATGCTGTTGAACATGGAATAGTTTTGCTCAGTTTACATTTAAATACATAAAATTTGGCTAATAGAATAATCAAATCCATCTTTCTTCAAGTTTTGTTTCCACCCCAAAATAACAAGGGTTTCTGAGAAGTTAAAATTCTAAGTATGATCACAACAGTCATGCAACTATGAAATAAGATTTCTCCAAAAGGTTTGAACATAGTTACAAGTCCAAAAAAGGTGAACTAGAGTTTGCTCCTCTCTTCCACAAAAACAACACAATGATGAATTTGAAATTTTACATAAAAACATATATCTTTCAGTGGGTAGAAGTCTGTGTAGTAATCTTAACTGAAACCACCGCAACTGACAATCAGTTGTAGTTTTGAAGTGTTTTATAAATATTTTCTCCCATTTCAAAACTGTATTTGGATATCGCTGTTGCCATTTTCTGACACTAGGTGATATCACATCACTGTCTGTCATACACTGATAGGTCATTTTAGTTGTTGTTAATTTAATGACATTCCAGACTTTAGAATATTCATTGGCTAAATCATTACACAATTCTATTCCTAAAGACACTCTGTACTTGTTTATAGCTCTAATAATACCATTGTATACAAGAAAATTGGTTGAAATCATGGGATATTTATTTTTAAAGTTAACAAAAGATAAGACTTTTCCTTCCGAGTCAACAAGATCTTTGATGCAGTTAATTTCATTTTCTGCCCATTCCCTTATATATACTGTTTTTCTATTTCTAATAACATTTTTATTGAAATGAATGCTTTCAAAAAGACATTCTTGCGATTTTATAGGCTTACATTTTTCGGACATTGTTTTGTAGTGTTTTAGCACATCTAACCAGAATAAATTGCCACATTCTCATGTTATTTATGTGACATAATCACTACCAAAGACTGTTATTTTTTCAATATGCGGACAGATGTGAGCCAACATTTTTCTAAAAATATTATCTTCAGAATAAAAACTTCTTTTCAACCAAGATATTTTCATTGCAGACAAAAAATTATATACATTGAGCATTTTCAAACCTCCCTTTTCATAAGAAGAACAAACAAGTCTTTTATTTATTTTATTATTTTTTCCACTCCATAAGAATCTATAAAAACAGTTATTAAGTTCACTCATAAACTGCATAGTTTGGTCAGGCAAATTAGTAAACAAATGAATTATCTTGGATATGGCTAAGGTTTTAATCACTGTTATTTTACCTAAAGGAGTTAACTGCCGCCTCGACCAAGAGGATAATAAGCGTTTAATTTCTTGTAATTTTGTATTATAATCTAAAGCAGTTATTTCATTGATGTTAGTTGGAAAAAATATTCCCAGCACCTTAAAGACATCTGGATTCCATTCAAAATGCTTTTCTGGCATATATCTAAGTCTTGAATTTGTCCTACTACCTATCCATATTAGTTTTGATTTATTAATATTAATTTTGAGACCTGATATACTTTCAAAATATTCTAAACAATGTATGCACTCTTCAAATGTCTGTTTAGTTCTGTCTAGATAAAGTGTTGTATCATCCGCAAATTGTGATAATAGTTCTTCCATGTCATGTGATAATTTTATACCCCTAATGTTGTTGTTTTTCCTTATTAGTAGAGACAATATTTCAGCACATATTAGGTATATGTATGGTGAGCAGGGATCCCCTTGCCTCACACCTCTGTTTATACTAAACCATTCTGTATAACTACCATTTATTGTTACACATGATGTAATGTTTTTATAAAATGTCGAAATCCATTGTTTTATATCTGGTCCAAAACCAAAAAAATCTAAAGACGTGTTTATGAATGACCAAGAGATACTGTCGAACGCTTTTTGAAAGTCAACTAACAAAAGCAATCCCGGTATATTATTTGATTCTGTGAACTGTAATACATCATATAATAAGCGAATCTTCTCCCCAATGTATCGACCTGGTAGAAAACCTTTTTGACTTTCATGAATGATGTCAGACAATACAGATTTAAGTCTCTGTCCTATGCATGATGCTCCAATTTTATATGAAGTATTTAGAAGAGTAATTGGCCTCCAGTTATTCAAGTATCATTTTTCTTTTCCTTCTTTAGGGATAAAGGTGATAATCCCTTTTTTTCTAATTTACAGTTCCCCCTTTGCAAAACTCTCATTTAGACAGCGTACCAAAAACATTCCTAAATCACACTAAAAAAACTTTGAAAATTCAGTAGTAAATCCATCTGAGCCAGGACTTTTGTTATTTTGCATTTGTTTTAAAGAATCAAGGGCTTCGGTCCACGTGATAGGGTCTTCTATAGATACACTAGTCTCTTTGGATAACTTTGGTCCATCCAATATTGCTGATAAATCTACATTTCTAACATTACTTTCTCTTGATTCATATAGGTTCTCATAAAAAGTTTGTACCTCTTTCTTTATTCTCGATTGTTCAGTTAAAATTTCACCTTGATCAGTTTCTATACAATATAGAGACTTTTCAACAAAATTCCTTTTTTCCAAATTACAAAAATATTTAGATTTTTTCCCCCCATCTTGAATCCATTTAGCCTTCGAACTGATAATCATACCGTTCACTTTTTTCTTTCTTAAATCTTCAAGTAATTGGTTTTATCTCTTCTAGTGTTTGGATGTTATTATAATTTACATATTTTTCTAAATGTGATATTTCTTGAATTAAACTTTCCTCTCTTTGTTTCTCTACTTTCTTTTTATGCACATAATATGAAATAGCACTGCTTCTAATTTCCATTAGCAACATTTAAAAAAAGAGTTGATCACTGATAGTGAGTTGTAATGATTCATCTGAAACTTTATCTATTTTATCTTTTTCATAAATTAATAAACAATACTTTCGCTTAGTTTCTGTAATTGTTTTGTTTTAACTAAGTCAACAAACTGTTTATCTTTTAATAAATCATTGTTAAACTTCTAGTACATTTTAGGACGTCTAACTGTTTTGGTCTGAAACTGAAGTGTAATAATGCTATGATCAGACCGATAGCCTGGCTTAATAGAAGCATTTTTAATATTAAGCATTAAGTCGTCTGTAATTAAAAAAATAATCCAACCGACCCTGTTGAGTAGTGTTAAACCTACGCCATGTGTATTGTCTCTTGTCAGGATTAAGTTCACGCCACACATCTACAAAACCATAGTTTTCCATTATGTCATGTAAAACATTTCTTTTACGGGGACGGTTAGTTTGTCTATATCTAATGTTGTCAATATGTTCATTCAGTGTCACATTCCAATCACCTCCTATTATCATATGCTCATTACCAATATTTTCCATTTCAAGTACAACATCTTCAAAAAACAGTGGTGAATCCTTATCACTCGGTCCGTATATATTGGCCATAGTGATACGTTTGCCCAACATTTCTATGTCAATCACAATATAACACCCTCTAGCATCCCGAACAATTTTATGTATTTTATACTCAAAATCATTACCAAACAAAATTCCCACACCCTTACTGTTAATGTCAATTCCATTTAAAATACACTCATATCCCCACACCGACTGAACAAAGTTTTCTGATTGAGTCTTCATATGAGTTTCCTGAAGAAATATAATCTGTCTTTTGCTTTCTCAAATAATCAAATACATCTTTCCGCTTGTGGTGATCTTAGAGACCATTGACATTGAAGCTAATTATCTTAAGCGTCTCCATTTTTAGAGCGGTTAATTATCAATAGTATCTCAAAAACATTCTGCTTAAATAATCTGACAAACACAAAAAGATTATTTGAGACTGAAACAAAATATAAGGCTGTCAGTGTCACCTTAGAACCCACACTCTCAACTTTCTTCACTGGGATTAACATATAACAGAGACAATCCCAATAAAAACATTGAAAAGCATACTTGTCCAGATGCTTAAAATCAAATAGTACTCCATTAACACGCTCATAATTGATACTTTTCTCACAAACTGTCACATAGAAACTTTTCTGGGACAATCGCAGTATGTACACCAAAGCAGTCAACAAACACCCCTTACAAGTTAAGCCACTGGAGAAACGCAAAGGCAGTGCATAAAACAAAATTGTACATAAAGGAGACCACATTTACGTTTACATAACAGACAAGACCACTGAAGACTTAAACATAACACCCACACAAGACACAGCTCGCACACAAAACACACACACACACACTTACCAAATCCAGTTACATTCCCTTCCATCCTGATCTTAAATGAGTCTGCTGCAATCCCCAATCACGGTCGATGACAAATGATAACATCCTCTTAGTTTGGAAGTAATTAACAATTAATTTCATTGTTAAGCAAACACTTCAGGAAAAGAAAACAAAATCACAAAGTGCTGTCTTAATGAACAGCCACACCACATATCAGGTGTCAAACCCAAAACATTAGCACAAAAAACATAGCATGTTGTAGGCCTAGGCCTAGGTCTTTCAGCAGAACAATACTCGCGCATTTGACGTCATCGGTTTTGCTATTTAAAAAAAATAGGTACTGATTAATTACCTGAACATCTTATCGTGCCTACCATGGAAAGAGCAAAACGATTTATGCTGATCTAGTAGTTAAATCTGGCCATGTGACTAAAACAACAACGCCTCCTTCCTTTCAGCTTGAAGATTGAAAGAAAACAAAAACAAACATTTCAATTTGCAAAGTCCTCGTTTAAGTAATCCCTTTTTGGAAAAAAAAGAAGAAGACAAAATAGACACGAATTCTGTGGCAGCAATGTATACAAGACTACAGATTTTTAGCAAAACAAACAAACACTGTAAAATACCGTTTGGAGTACTAGACACAAACGCAGTCACTTTCGTAGCAGACGACAAGGCAAAGAAAGCCTAGCGCCTGTGTTGATCCAAGTCAGCCAAGGAGTTAATTACGACAACTTTGCCAGTCTTCGTTTTAACAAAAACTTTACCGTTTTTGGACCATGCTTGCTGACACACCGTGAAGTCGCTCCGCACCGTGGTTAGAAGGGAGTACGCCCTGGGCGTCAGGTCTTCCACCATCACCAAGCCAGTACCACGCAGATTCTTCCTCGAGTACAAAACACCATCTCTCACTCTCCTGGAGACGAACCTCACGATGATCGTTCTGCCCTTCGGTGCTGATGTCTGGCTGCTGGCCGCTTGGGAGAACGTGAGAGGATTCGGTTTGAAAGCACCAACACGGTGAACCACTTCTATGTCACTTTTCTCTACTTTCAATTTCAACTTCTCCGTAAATAACTTGAGTACTTTCTGCTCGCATTCTTCTGCCCTCTCCTTCGATCGACCGCCTTCCGTAGGTTCCTCCACACCAAAAATTCTGATGTTATTCCTCCTGACGTATGCAGACAATTCTTCGACTCGTCCATCAGCCAGATCTGCCTTGTACTTGACTTCTTGTATTCTAGTCTTCGTGTCATTCTCTCTCTCTCTCGCCTGTCTCACCTCATCTTTCAGTTTGTCGTTGTCCTTTTGTAGATCAAACACGGCAGCACGCAGAGTATCGATGATCTGACTCAGTTTGGAGATCTCTTTTCCGTTAGCGCATAGTTTGTTCATTAAGTCCTCATTTGTAACACCCTGAGACACTTTCACTTGTTCAGAAAAAAATTGATCTTGCGAGTCGTCCATCCGATCAGCTTCACTTTCGGCCGCCGCCATGTTGTTTTGATTCGTAGGTTCGTAGGCAAATTCAGTTAAACTGATCCGCGCACTCTCCGTTCTCTGTTTCTTTTGTGCACTCTGACAAACACTACCACTTGTATTAAGAGAAGTGTCCGATTTACTGGATCCTGAGTTGTTAGCACTTGCTGGCCTACGTCGCTGTCGCTTTGGCTTTGGTCCCATCAGTCGATCATGGAGGTACAGCAAAAACTGATTTGATTTTCGACTAATTGGAGTGGCCGGTTAATCCATCTTCCACAAAAAATATACCGAAATGATCAGGGGGAGCAGCAGGAGGCGTTTCACACTAATTAGGAGGCATAATTTCCTGTATGGCGAAGTAATTAGCCAAAAAGCTAATTAATCTTTCTGTGTCGGAAAAAAAGCGTCCGCTCCGCTAGGTGAACCGTACTCACATTTCACTGTTGACAGTAAGACCATCAGGACACCAGTCCACATAGCAGTTGACAATATGACCATCATGACACCAGTCCACATAACTGTTGACAGTGTGACCATCAGGACACCAGTTCACAGAACTGTTGACAGTATGACCATCAGGACACCAGTCCACATAACTGTTGACAATATGACCATCAGGACACCAGTCCACATAACTGTTGACAGTATGACCATCAGGACACCAGTTCACAGAACTGTTGACAGTGACATTGACTGTTGACAGTGTGACCATCAGGACACCAGTCCACATAACTGTTGACAGTGTGACCATCATGACACCAGTCCACATAACTGTTGACAATATGACCATCAGGACACCAGTCCACATAACTGTTGACAGTGTGACCATCAGGACACCAGTTCACAGAACTGTTGACAGTGGCATTGACTGTAGACAGTGTGACCATCAGGACACCAGTCCACATAACTGTTGACAGTGTGACCATCAGGACACCAGTTCACATAACTGTTGACAATATGACCATCAGGACACCAGTTCACAGAACTGTTGACAGTGACATTGACTGTTGACCATTTGACCATCAGTACACCAGTCAACAGAACTGTTGACAGTACGACCATCAGGACACCAGTCCACATAGCTGTTGACAATTACATTGACTGTTGACAGTGTGACCATCAGGACACCAGTCCACATAACTGTTGACAATATGACCATCAGGACACCAGTCCACATAACTGTTGACAGTGTGACCATCAGGACACCAGTCCACAGAACTGTTGACAGTGACATTGACTGTTCACAGTGTAAATATCAGGCCACCAGTCTACAGGACGGTTGACAGTGAATTGGTTGCTGTATAGACAGCCTCCTGTATCCACTAACGGCCACAGACACTTCATGATGACCACTGAGGACAGTTCAGCTTCCAACAGTAGTTTCCATTTCCATGAACGAACCAGGAGCATAGAGATTCAGCACCGTTCCAGGACTTCCACACATAAAACTTGGCGTGATCTGAATCAACAGTACATAGACATGTCCTATCTAATCGAGGACGTTGGTAACCCCATTGTGACATGCTTGGGACTTTGGGGAAATCTGATGATAATGTTGACCATGTTCCACCTTCCTCCTTCCACATCTAGCGTTTTCTTCAAGGTTCTGGCCGTGTCAGATCAGCTGATACTGCTGATTGCTCCTTTTGGACGATTGCTATACAGGAATTTGGATGTAACGGAATTCAGTAACGGCAGCTCCTGGCAATGCAAACTTCATTATCTTATTTATCGTACAGTATCTTCTCTTTCCTCGTGGATGCTGGTGTCACTCACCGTGCTCAGAGCTGCCTCCGTGCTGTGGCCACTTCGTGTCAGTGCTGCGTGGAGCAAGGGCAAGTCGAGAGTGACCGTTTGCTTAGTGACCATCGTTCTTATTGCCATCAACCTTCACGTTGTTGAATATTATTACATTTCAACAAGAAAACGTTGCAAGGCGTGGTCTACGTATGAACAGTACTTGAGGTGGTTTCGCCAGTTTCATATTCGAATGGTACCTCTTACATTACTGACTGTAAGCAACAGTGTTCTTTGGTGGACACTGGTCGGATCTGTCAGAACAAACCAGGGTCTTCTTGTACGCAAACAAGCCATCCAGAATTCCAGACAACAGAAAACGTCTTCACTGACTGTCACCTTGATTGCTGCAAGTATTTGCTTTTTTACCTTGACCAGTCCTCACACAGTGTATTTAATATTGTATGATTATGCAGACAGGGACGACCCAGTTGTTAAAGGTCAGTTCCATGTGTTTTATAATGCCAGTTATGTGCTGTGGTGCTCCAGAAGTGCTGTCAACTTTTATGTGTACTGTGCAAGTCACAGAAGATTCAGAGCTGAGTTTCTAAAGACAGTTCAGGAGTGCCATAGATTATGTTACGATACCAAGAAATAGGATTCTTAGGAAAGTTATAGAATTACATGTACTTATTGATGTGAACGCTAACACATTCTGGAAATGATAATGAAAATATCTGAATGAAAATAGAACATGAGTGAAACCTTTCTGAAAGCAGACTCAAAAAGCTTGTTTGATCAGAATCTTAGCATGACAAAAAGCAAAATGGTCGTGAAGGAACGCTTTGAAGGAAATAAGAGTAAAATGCAACATTAAAATCAAATGTACCTTAATATTTTGATATCTAATACTAAAATATGTAATATTTTAATCGGCAATCACAATTTATAATAGATGTTTACGCAATTCAATTCTACGTATTGGTAGTCAATGGTTTTGTGAGACTTTCTACCGAAACCTATACCAACGAGCGGAAGCAAATTGAAAAATGTATATCAATCGAAACAGCCAATAATAATTCCATTTAAAGTTTCCTGCATTCACAATACACGTCCTTTGGGCAACATGCATGAGCAAGATTAAGTTCATACGTGTAATAGTTATTACTTAAGGGATAGGCTTTGCGAGAAATTAAGGTGCTTCCTGACTGCCATTTGGTGACATTCAGTAAGGTGGTGTTGAAATTAATAAAAATAGAAATCCTGTATTGAAATGAAACAATAAATCTGCCATAATGCACACGTCTTTTGTGTATCTAACCCCTCAAGCTTCCATCCTACTCTAAGCTCTTTCGGTTTGGTAGATAATGGACAAAATACAAATGACTCCCGATAGCAATAATTATCACATGGTGTCAGATCTATTCTTTAAATTGAGCCGATAAATCATAATTTGCACACAAAAAACACCCCAAAACACCAACAAACCAACAACAAAAACCAATGAGGAGTTCACTAGAACATCGGCCGCTTTCGGTGAAATCACATTCCCCAGAACTATGAAGCTGTCATCCACATAATTCATCAACATCACTTTGCTTGTTTGAAGGCAGCATCTGTGGGTGACGTCAAACCAAGGATGTATGATATTGAAGAAATTACGTTGTGGGCGAGACGCAATGGCCTGCTGATTCCGACTGGTAGATCTGAGATTTGTATAGGTAACAGCGAGAGAGTTTGCAGTCTGTGTTTATCAATATTCTAAAACCATGCTGTGGCGCTTTTCAGAGCGTTTTTGCATCCGAAAAGAGCGAGTGAAGTCCCTTTAAATGCGTAACTGGCCTATGTCGCTCTTTGCGTTAATACAAGCCAAAACTCGAACCAAAATTAATGTACAATGACTGATTTAGTAATCTTACCTTGTTTTAGTGGTTAAATCTACTAACTTTCAAGCAAGGTGAGATCTTTTACTGAATGTTGGCATGGCGTTAGATCTTTTGATACTACCAAGGATTAAGAAAAAGCAATGGTTCCCTTGACCACAGTGCTTGGTAAGTAGTACTCAGTAGAACCACAAAGGAGATTTAAGACAATGACAATAAAAATCGTTAAATTGAACCATGATTGAACAGAACCCATCATTCTACCATTGTCTTGCAGTGTTGGTCGCTACCGTTAGAATGCAGAACCCATACCTTGTCACACGGGACTCCTGGGATGATCTGTACAAACCCTATGAAAGGATAGGGTATATGATCATTAGTATTGGCTATCCTGCTGTTGTGGCTTTCGGGTTTTTCTTTGGTAACATCATGATAATGGTAATCATGAGTCGTCTCCCTTCATCCAGTTCATGCGTCTTCTTCAAAACGCTGGCTGTGTCTGATCAGATAGTGCTTTTTATAGGACCACTGAATTCATTAGTGGAGTGGTATTTTGATGTACCAAACCTGCGACATAGCAGCTCCTGGCTATGCAAGGTCCTTAAATATATGACATACATGACGAGCAGTCTGTCGTCGTGGATGCTGGTGTCACTCACCATGCTCAGAGCTGCCTCTGTGCTGTGGCCACTTCGTGTCGGTGCTGTGTGGACCAAGAGAAAGTCACGAGCCGCTACAGGTATAGTGATCATTATTCTCACTCTGATCAATTGTCACGTCCTCTATGGATACGATCTCCAAAAACGCCACTGCAGGAGATCTACAGCAAAAGTGTACCAATGGTTCATTAATGTCATTTGGCGTTGGATAGATGCGCTTCAAATGTCTATTTTACCTGTTATATTGTTGTCTGTCAGCAACAGCGCTCTGATGTGGACACTGGTCAGATCTGTCAGAGCAAGCCATCAGCTTTCCGTACAACATAACAGCCAGGATTCCAGACTACAGAAGGTGTCATCACTAACTGTCACATTGATCAGTGCTAGCGTTTGTTTGGTCCTGCTGACATCACCAATAAACATATATAGTATCGCAATAGAATATATTGACTGGGATGATCCAATAGTGAGTGGACAGATGAGTATGTTTCATTCAGTGGCAGTTGTCCTGTGGTACACCAACAGTTCCATCAACTTCTACCTGTACTGTCTGACTGGCACCAGGTTCAGAGCACAGTTTTGTAAGACAGCATTGGAGTTTTACGCCATTTTCAGGAATAAGGAACCGGTGTCTACCAGAACACAGCAATGACCTCACCAGGCGCCTTTGTTTTTCCAGGGAGGCAACTCGTTTAAGTTCATTGGAGGAAGAATCCAAATGGCACTGGTTGCTTTCAGTGGTAAACCAGTTAACAGCTTACTTTGATGATTACATCATAATTATTTTGTTAACGTTTTTATTCATTGTTAGTGTGCTTTGGTGGTTTCCTAAAAACTAACCAACGGATTTGTTTTGTACATTATCAAAACTAAAACAAAGCATGTTCGCACAAACTTTACTTGTGTTATGGATGCACATGTGTGTATTCGTGTGTATGTGTGTGTATGGTATGCTGTGTGATAATGTCTGTCAAACACACATACACACACACACACAGAGGCGCGCACACACACACGCGCACACATACACACACACATATACACGCACACACACACGCGCACGCACGCACACGCACACACACACACACACACACACACACACACACACACACACACACATACACACACACACACACACACATAAACACACACACACACACACACACATGCACACACACACATGCACACACACACATGCACACACACACACACACATACACAGACACAGACACAGACAGACAGACAGACACACACACACACACACACACACACACACACACACACACACACACACACACACACACACACACACACACACACACACACACACACACATCAACGATTTTATTTAGACTGTACCAAACATGAGTCATAGGATATGGGATAAACTTACATGTATCAATAAACTCAGTCAATGGTATTATGCAAAAAGAAAAGTAGACTAGGTAGCCCACACTTATTTTTCTGTTTCACTCTGTAGCACCGTCCCACGATAAGTGTCAACACTGTTGAAAATGTTCACACAAAATAGTAGTCAAGAAGCAATTTTCCAAAAAGTAAAACCACCTAAACGTTGCTGGTTAGAAGCGGTTATAAAGCGGTTAGTCCATTTTAGCCGCCATTTTGAAAACTGTCATGGCGGCCATACTTCGTGAATACAGAAGCAACATCCATGTGGAAAACATTATTCTACATCCATACATTCTATCCCACATGGATGATTACTTCTGTATTCACGAATTATGGCCGCCACGACAGTTTTCAAAATGACGGCTAAAATGGACTAACCGCTTTATAACTTGCGTTTTTATTGGAATACATTTGCCATCTCAGTGGCTAATTATTTGTTTTTAGGGTGCTGACTCACAATATGTAGGCCAGAAAGTGATTTGAAATGTATTTGATTAATTGTCGGTCTGATTTAAAAACAAAACAAACAAAACTGGGGGAACATTTTACCTAGAGGTAAAATACTAAAGGATATATATTTGAAGCGTTTAAGTTTTGTGAA
This sequence comes from Phymorhynchus buccinoides, assembly GCA_017654935.2. Taxonomy (NCBI): domain Eukaryota; kingdom Metazoa; phylum Mollusca; class Gastropoda; order Neogastropoda; family Raphitomidae; genus Phymorhynchus; species Phymorhynchus buccinoides. The sequence continues at coordinate 46,309,450 of CM065704.1, read as the reverse complement.
TTGCTTGTTGAAAACGATATTTATGATGCAAGAGAGGGTTATCTGGTGAATCACACTTGACGGAGGTGTGTGTATGGGGGGGGGGGGGGGGGGGGGGGGGGGGGGGGACTTTTCTTGGCTGAGAGGAGATGCTCCCATTGACAGCCCCAGAGGTGCATTAAGGATTTGCAAAACAATGTGATTTATCACAAAAGAGGCCAAGCAGTTGTTCAATCAAATCCCAAGAATCCCAATTCCAGGCTATAGAATACGCGAAAATAAATAAAAGGTTGCTAGAGGTCTTGTTGGAATCGCCAGAAACGATACAGCGGAGCTAGAGATAAGCGGTGCATCAATCACCATATGTAAAAACTGGCCAATGTGTTCCAAACGTTCACACACTTCACTTGCACAAGTCAGGAACTTTCAGCACTTACCATGAGCGATGCAACCAGTGATGGTGTGGCAAGTGATTTGCTGACAACTGAAGAAACTGGGTATTAAATAATCACTGACTTTGTCCAAAAAGATTTGTGTGTAGAAACACCAGCTTTTAGAGCGGCATTCCAGGAGGATCTGCAGGTTGAACTGGGATCCCACGAGGTCCCACTGCCGCTCAATACAACGCGTCCCTGAGTGCCGTGTTGGACCGCCACGCGCCTTCTTCATGCCGAGTAGTGTCCTTGAAAAAGGCCGTCAGTCCCTGGTTCGGGCTTCTCTGTGACGAGCTTGTGGAAGCAAAGAGGGAGTGGAGACGTGTGGTGGATCAGCAGAGACGAGCGGAGAAGCAGGGAAAGTGTGGACTGACTGTTCCCAAACAAATCCACACTAAAGCTAAGAACTTTGTTTATTTTCTTGTTGGCAAAGCTAAGACTCTTTTGTACACTAGCAAGATCTCTGAGGCCAAATCCATCAAATAACTATAATATCATATTACTAACAGCCTGTCTGCTCCCACAAATCTTCCCAACTGCCCACTATCTATCCTCCTTCCACTCTGCCTAAAATATTTTCTGATTTCTTTTGCAAGTAAATTGAAGCAATCAGAAATGAACTTGATAAACAGCTGACAGATTCTCAACCACTAGGCAAACCTTTCACTGGCAATGGACTCTCTCACTTCTCTCCTGTCACCGAAGAAGATGTGTTGAAGATCTTGAAAAAGTCTGCACCCAAAACATGTGACCTTGACCCCATTCCCACGTCTCTGCTGTATGAATGTTTGGATGTTGTGTTACCTGTGCTAACCAAAATAATCAATGATTCTCTGTCTTCTGGTCTCTTTCCTGATGTCTACAAAACTGCCATTGTCAAACCTGTACTCAAAAAGCCCTCACTAGACCACAATAATTTAAAAAGTTTCAGACCTGTCTCAAATCTATTATCTTGGAAAAGATTGTTCTCTCACAGCTTTCTGACTATCTCAATTCTAATGATTTATTCAATCACTTTCAGTCAGCTTACAGACCAGGTCACAATACTGAAACTGCTTTAGTAAAGGTTGTTAATGATCTTTTGTTTCTCTTGGTGAAGGACAACTCTCTGTTCTGACTCTATTGGACCTTTCAGCAGCATTTGGTACCATTGACCACAACACTCTTCTTTTTCGTTTGTAATCTGTCTTTGGTATCAGTGGTACAGCTCTCCAGTGGTTCAACTCTTATCTTTCTAACCGTACCCAGATTGCTTCCATTCAGGACACCAACTCTTCCCCAGCCTCTGTTTCCTGTGGTGTGCCACAGAGATCAGTCCTGGGGCCTGTTCTATTTATCCTCTACACTTCTCCTCTTTCAGACGTCATGCCCCAGCATTCAGCTCTCCATCACTCATTCGCTGATGATACCCAACAGCAGAAGTCTTCTAAGCCTAATGAAATTGATGATCTATTTTTGTCCATGCAGGATACTGTTTCAGATGTCAAGTTATGGATGACATCCAATAAATTGAAACTCAATGATGATAAGAGTGAGGCAATGATTGTTTCCACTCGGAGAAGTTCCACTTCTGTTCAGTTTCCTGACTCTCTTGTCATTGGCGATGCTACTGTCCCTTTCGGTCAATCAGCTAAAAACCTTGGTGTAACCGTCGACTGTCAGCTAACTATGGTCATTCATGAATTGTCATGACTCTGATTCGTAATGTGAAGTTTGAACTCTGTCGTATTAGTGCCATTCGTCACTATCTCACAGTTGAAGCCATCAAGACTCTAGTATCAGCTTTTGTACTGTCTCACATCAATTAGTGCAATTTCCCCTTACTTGTCGGCTGTCCTCAACTTCTCCTCAACAAACTTCAGAACGTTCAAAGCAATGGCGCTTCGGTTAATCTTAAAGTCCCTCGCACAGACCACATCAAACCCCACCTAAATAGCTTACACTGTGCTTCCAGTCGAGGCAAAAATAAAAATATAAAATTGCTTTGCGCTCTGTTTTCATTCTGTCGCATTCATCTGGTCCTGCTACCTCTCTGATCTCGTTTTCACCTGGTGCTCACCCTCCAGGTCTCTCATTCCTATTTTGCCAAACTATCCTTTCTATTCCTTCGTACAAACTAAGACATGCGAAACGTCATTTACTTTCATCAGCGCCCCTTCTGCCTGAGACCCTACATATGAATACTTCGTTCGGCTAAATCTTTCCAATCTTTCAAAACCGCTCTAAAACCACCTCTTCAGGCAATACCTCTGATTTTTTCCTTGTCCTGTTTCCTGCCTTAAACTATGTTCCCCCCAATTGTATGTGGGGTGTGCGCATGAGCGCGTGTGTGGACGTGTGTGTGTGTGCGTGCGTGTTGTGGCTGCGTGCATGTTTGTGATAGTTAATATAGTAGTATCTTAAATAGTATATATTTTGATCTATGTTATTTATTTATTTATTAAAATAATTGTGAGCACACATGAGCTCACGAGAGAAAGAGCCCTAACTATGCATGGTTAGTTTTTTATTATTATTATTATTTAGTTATTATTATTATTATTATTTTAAAAGCAAGAAAAACTCCAAACATTTGCAGCATGTACACAATTTCAGTCAATGTAGGGAAGGTAAAGCTGTTGCAGTTAAGGCGAGAGAGATAATTATTTTGGCGTGTTTTTAGTTTCTTTATAACTATTTTCAAAGCAGAAAAAGGACGTTGATGTGACAGGGAGACTGTGAGAAAGAGCTTTTGTCCAGGTCTAATGTCAAAGATTCAGGTCATTGCGCCGAAAAAATGCTGCCCAGACCTGGCTCAATAAAATTGAACGGAGGGACCTAAGACGCTTCAAATGTGTCATGCGGATAGGTACTAATAATATATCGGCCAAATTACAAAATGAAGGTCATAGGTCAAAAGGTTCAAGATCACTGGAGCCAAAAATGCTGCCGGGCACATGGCACGATAACGTTTGAACGCAAGAACCTAGGACCTCAATTTTGCTTGTGGTTTTTTTTTTGCTAGGTCCTAAGGATT
>CM065704.1:46301821-46305521 GCA_017654935.2 Phymorhynchus buccinoides | reverse complement strand
GCCACAGAAAGACAGACAATCAGACAGACAGTGAGACAGACACATACATTATGGACACGCGTCTTTTGAATAGTTCAGGGGGAAGCGCAAACACATCGGCCCCAACTTGGAGGAGGCAGCACTTTTACGATCAGAATGTGTCAACATTATGAAACATGTAAAGCACCCTAAGTCAAACATCACTACAGAAGAACGCCGGGCCCTTTCTACTCTAAAACATCATGGTCCTCCCAGCAGATAAATGTCGGGCTACCATCATCATGCCACGGACCATGTACGAGGAGAAAGCAGCGAAGCTGCTGGAAGACCAAAATACCTATCTCCCTTTACAGCAATACCCCACCAGTCGCTACACCACCAAGCTTGTGAACCAACTGAAAGAATTGAAACAGTGTGGTGAACTTTCTCAAGATACGTACAGAGGACTGTACCCTGCCACTGCAGTTGTCCCCAATTGTTATGGATTGCCCAAGGTACACAAGGCGGACATTCCACTGAGGCCTATTTTCGCCTCCATGGGTTCCATCACGTACAAGGCAGTACGATTCCTGGCTGACATCCTCTCGACACTGGTGGGAAAAACAGAGCATCACATCAAAAACAGTGCGGACATGGTCCAGAAACTGTCCCAGTAAAATAATGTCAGTGAGGATTAACTCCTTGTGTCGTTCGATGTGACAACTTTGTTTAACAGTATACCGGTGGAGATCATCTGGAACAGACTGTTGAAAGATGACACCCTCCAGCAGAGGACTACATTGTCGGTCGACCACATATGTGAGCTCTTGTCATACTGTTTGTCAACTACGTACTTCACGTTTGGTGGCAAGTTCTACCAACAAATGGAGGGAGCAGCCATGGGGTCGCCCGTGAGTCCCATCGTCGCCAACCTCTTCATGGAAGAGCTTGAGGTTAACGCTCTGGCCAGGTTCCACAGGCCTCTGCGATACTGGGGGCGTTACATGGACGACACCATGACCATTCTGCACAAAGACTTGGTAGACGAGTTCACTGACCACCTGAACTACCAGCATCCAGCAATCACGTTCACCAGAGAGGTCGAACATGAGGGCATGAGGGCAGCATTGCCATGCTGGACACTCTCATAAAAAAGAAACGGGGACAGTCTCTCCTTCAGTGTGTACCGAAAGAAGACCCACACAGACCAGTACCTCCAGTTTGACAGTCACCAGCCTCTTGAGCACAAACTGGGGGTCATCCGCACTCTCCGCCACAGAGCCAAGACAATCTGATCTGACACCCCCCCCCCTCCCCCCCCCCTCCACTGACGAAGCGCTGGCTGAGGAGGAACAACATCTCAAAGAAGTCCTCAGTATCTCAGGCTACACCAGATGGGCTTGGGAAGTACCTGGGAGCAAGAAGATCTCTCCCCACCCGTCCTCTAAGCAAACCACACCACGCCGCGGACATGTCTGACCAATGACCGTTAACACGTTAAACGAGTTGCCTCCCTGGAAAAAAAGGTGACGTCATTGCTGTGTTCTGGCAGACACCGGTTCCTTGTTCCGGAAAATGGCGTAACACTCCCTTGTTATCTTGATAAACTGTGCTCTGAATCTGGTGCCAGTCAGACAGTACAGGTAGAAGTTGATGGAACTGTTGGTGTACCACAGCACAATTGCCACTGATTTAAACATACGCCACTGTCCCTTCACTAGTGGATCATCCCCAGTCACTATATTTTATTGCTTTCATCATTTTATATATGTTTATTGGTGATGTCAGCAGGACCAAACAAACACTAGCACCGATCACGGTGACAGTCAGTGACGACACCTTCTGTAGTCTGGAATCATGGCTGCTTTGTTGTACGGAAAGCCGATGGCTTGCTCTGACAGATCTGACCAGTGTCCACAACAGAACACTGTTGCTGACAGACAACAATATAAAAGGTAGAATAGACATTTGAAGCGCATCTATACAACGCCTAATGACATGAATTAACCATGGGTACACTTTTGTTTCAGATTTGCTACATTCGCCTTTTCGGAGATCGTATCCATAGAAGACGTGACCATTGATCAGAGTGAGAATAATGATCACTATGCCTGTAGTGGCTCGTGACTTTCTCTTGGTCCACACAGCACCGACACGAAGCGGCCACAGCACAGAGGCAGCTCTGAGCACGGTGAGTGACACCAGCATCCACGACGACAGACTGCTCGTCATGTATGTCATATATTTAAGGACCTTGCATAGCCAGGAGCTCCTACTGTGCAGTTCTAGTATATCAAAATACCGCTGAAGTAATGAATCCAGTGGTCCTAACAAAAGCACTATCTGATCAGACACAGCCAGCATTTTGAAGAAGACGCCTGAACTGGATGAAGGGAGACGACTCATGATTACCATTATCATGATGTTACCAAAGAAAAACCCGGAAGCCACAATAGCAGGATAGCAAATACTTCTGATCAGGTTCCCTATCCTTTTGTAGGGTTTGTACAGATCATCCCAGGCGTCCCGTGTGACAAGGTATGGGTTATGCATTCTAACAGTTACGATCAACACTGCAAGAGAAGGGTAGCTGGGTTCTGTTCAGTCATGGCTCAATTTAACGAATTGTATTGTCATTGTTTTAAATTTCCTTTGCGGTTCTACTGAGTACTACTTACCAAGCACTGTGGTCAAGAGAACCATTGCTTTTTAATCCTCGGTAGTATCAAAAGATCTAACGCCATGCCAACACTCAGTAAAAGATCTCACCTTGCTTGAAAGTTAGTAGATTGTATCCACTAAAACAAGGTAATATTACAAAATCAGTCATCGTACATTCATTTGGGTTCGAGTTTTGGCTTTTATTAACGCAAAGAGCGACATAGGCCAGTTACGCATTTAAAGGGACGTCACACGCTCTATTCCGATGCAAAAACGCCCTGAAAAGCGCCACAGCATGGTTTTACTATATTGATGACTGCAAACTCTATCGCTGTTGCCTATGAAAATCGCAGATCTACCAGCCGGAATCAGCAGGCCATTGCGTCTCGCCCACAACGTAATTTATTCAATATTATACATCCTTGGTTTGACGTCACCCACAGATGCTGCCTTCAAACAAGCAAAGTGATCTTAAGGAATTATGTGGATGACGCCATAGCTTTATAGTTCTGGTGAATGTGATTTCACCGAAAGCAGCCGACGTTCTAGCAAATTATGACTTGTTGGCTCAATTTAAAGAATAGATCTTACACCATGTGATATTTATTACTATCGGGAGTCATTTGTATTTTGTCCATTTATCTAATAAACCGAAAGACCTTAGAGTAGGATGTACGCTTGAGTGGTTAGATACACAAAAGACGTATGCATTATGGCATATTCTATTGTTTCATTTCAATACAGGATTTATATTTTTTATTACTTTCACAACCACCTTACTGAATGTCACCAAATGGCAGTCAGGAAGCACCTTAATTTCTCGCAAAGCCTATCCCTTAAATAATGACTATTACACGTATGAACTTAATCTTGCTCATGCAGATTGCCCAAAGTACATGTATTGTGAATGCAGGAAAATTTAAATGGAATTATTATTGGCTGTTTCGACTGATATACAATATTCAATTTGCTTCCGCTCGTTGGCATAGGTTTCGGTAGAATGTCTCACGAAGCCATTGACTACCAATAGGTAGATCTGAATTGCTTAAACATATATTATATATTGTGATTGCCGTTTTAA
>CM065704.1:46269321-46296821 GCA_017654935.2 Phymorhynchus buccinoides | reverse complement strand
AGCTGTCAAGAGTTTTATGTAAGGCCTTCGAATCAAGAAGAGAACTTTCAATGTGAACGGATTTGTGGACCGAAAATTCTTTAGATTTGGTTTTGTGCAAGTTTTTCTTTTCTAACCGAGTTGTTCAATACTGGAATAATTTGTCAACAAACATTAAGGCTGCACCTAGCATAAATACATTCAAAAATCTTCTGGACAAAGACACAATAATGTCAATTTTTTGTATAGTACTTTCGATGAAGAAAAAAGAAAAAAGAAGAAAAGTCAATTCCATATTGTTGTTAAACTGTATAGTTTAGCTGTAGAAAGCAAGCCACCCTGAAACAAATCAAAGTCACTGACGAGAAAGGACGTAAAAGGGCCACGAGGCCCACTTCTAGCCCTAATTACTACTACTACTACTTATCCAGTAGTTTTGTTTGTCATGGGTATTTTACCAACGAATGTCTATTTTGACGTGTGTACGCGTGTGTAGTTGTACACATGACAGTTCATAATCATCATAAAGCTTTCACCGAGTCCGCCACACAGCATAGTCAACCCAAGTAGAATTTGACGAGATAATCTAGTCTCCAAATCCCGTGTCGCGCGTGTCACAGAGAGAGAGAGAGAGAAGGGGGGGGGCATTTACGATCGACATACAGCTAAATAAACACACAACGTGTGTAGATACACACAGACATGCATAATTATGTCACGGGACATTTTGGAATCCGAATGTTCCCGAGATTTTTCCAGGGATAATTATTTCTTGAGGATGTCGCCTGTGGTAAGGGTTTACTGAAGCAACTAACTGAGGAAGACGTCCAACTAGATACAAAGACACAATACCATTGACAATTTTAAAATACAGAATAATTTTATGACGACGACGTCTTTCTTTTAGTGACGTAAGTCCTGATTTAGTGTATAGTTTTTGATGACTAGCCCCGCGTACTGAACCAACAATTGTCCTGATTGCATCTAAATGGAGGTTTTCCAGATCTTCTGCCTGCCTATTTGTACAGTTATCCCAAATGACATATGAAAAATCGAAATCAGGCGTAATGAATGATTTATGCATAGCAAGGAGTGATTTACGACTGATACGATACTTGTATGATCGAAGACAGGCAACTGTCTTAGATAAAATGGATTTAATATGCAGGTCCCATTTGCAGTTACTTTGAATGGCTACATCTATATACTTATGGGAGTCTGTTTCCTGCAATATCATATTACTAAATTTCAAAGGTTACGTTTGTGGTGTTGTCTGGTTAGATATTGTCATTAATGTGGTTTTCGATTGATTAAATTCTACTTTCCATGTTGAAGCCCTATTTTTCTTTCTCCAGATCTGAGTTTAAAACCTTTCTGTCCTACTTTGAGTGTTGTCTAAGCCCAGATACATGCTAGTATCGTCAGCAAACAGTTTAATATTCGATTCTATATCATGCGCAATATCATTTATATAGACAAGGAAAATTAACGATCCAAGAACAGAACCTTGAGGGGCACCTGCTGATATTGGGAGGCAGGAGGATTTACTAGGTAGTCAGTGAACCATTCACGCAACTGCCCGCGAATACCAAGAGCAGAAAGTGTATTTAATATTATAATTATTGGCTAATTACTGCATCAAATGTATCAAATATATCAGATTTTTACGATAACTTTCTATGACAATAGGATTTTTTGCAGGTGTTCCATAATGTGTGAAAGCGTATGCATTCTTAATTGGACAAAAAAGAGAAGAAATTCCTAGCTATTATTGTTTTCCATTCTCTCTCTCTCTCTCTCTCTCTCTCTCTCTCTCTCTCTCTCTCTCTCTCTCTCTCTCTCTCTCTCTCTCTCTCTCTCTTTCTTTCTCTCTCTCTCTCTCTCTCTCTCTTTCTCTCTCTCTCTCTCCCTCTATCTCTCTTTCTCCCTCCCTCTCTCTCTCTCTCTCTCTCTCTCTCTCTCTCTCTCTCTCTCTCTCTTCTCTCTCACTCTCTCTCTCTCTCTCTCTCTCTCTCTCTCTCTCTCTCTCTCTCTCTCTCTCTCTCTCTCTCTCTCTCTCTCTCTCTCTCTCTCTCTCTCTCTCTCTCTCTCTCTCTCTCTTGTTTTCTTTTGGTTGTTCTTTGTATTTATGTTTGGTTTCTTTTCTTCGTTTTCTATTTTTCTGCATGAGGACTGGATGAAAAATGCAGTGTTGCTTAATCTATTATCCTCAATAAAGAAAACGTATTCATTCATTTATTCATCCTCTCTCTGTCTCTGTCTCTCTCTCTGTGTCTCTCAGTGTCTCTCTCTCTCTCTCTCTGTCTCTCTCTCTCTCTCTCTCTCTCTGTGTCTCTCTCTCTCTCTCTCTCTCTCTCTCTCTCTCTCTCTCTCTCTCTCTCTCTCTCTCTCTCTCTCTCTCTCTCTCTCTCTCTCTCTCTCTCTCTCTCTCTCTCTCTCTCTCTCTCGCTCTCTCTCTCAATTGCTTTAGCTTCGTTATAAGCTTAGGATAATTCGGAATATTCCCGGAACATTTCAGAATTCTGAATTGTACCGATGCCAATCGTGGAAAATCAGAATTCAAACTTTTCCTGGGACATTTCAGAATTCTGAATTGTACCGATGCCAATCGTCAAAAATCAGAATTCAAAATTTTCCCGGAGTCCAAAATTTCCCGTGCCACATACATACATACATACATACAGACAAACATACAACTAGAGACACATTCCTATTTACATATATGTTGATCAATATCAGGACGTATCGAACCTCAACAACCAACAGTGTTCTGTGTTGAAAGAAGGCGGTACCGCTGTGGACGTAGCAGGGGAGATAACCGATTGAAGGCATAGTTTTCTTCTTTCGTTTAAGTCCCTTGAATTGCAAAAGTCAACGGTCGCTGTTCAGAAAGAAGTTAAATTAAGAGAAGATAATCACTTACTGATTCTGTGTGGACTAATGATGCCTGCGTGATCCATGTCAGCTCAGTGTTGACTGATTCTGTCTGTATGATCCATGTCTGCTCTGTGTGGACTGATTCTATGTATGTGATCCGTGTCAGCTCAGTGTAAACTGATTCTCTCTGTGTGATCCATGTCAGCTCAGTGTGGACTGGTTCTGTCTGTGTGATCCATGTCAGCTCGGTGTGGAGTGATTCTGTCTGTGTGATCCATGTCAGCTCAGTGTGGACTGATTCTGTATGCGTGATCCATGTCAGCTTAGTATGGACTGATTCTCTCTGTGTGATCCATGTCAGCTCAGTGTGGACTGATTCTGTCTGTGTGATCCATGTCAGCTCTGTGTGGTCTGATTCTATCTGTGTGATCTATGTCAGCTCGGTGTGGACTGATTCTGTCTGTGTGATCCATGTCAGCTCAGTGTGGACTGATTCTGTCTGTGTGATCCATGTCAGCTCAGTGTGGACTGATTCTGTCTGTGTGATCCATGTCAGCTCAGTGTGGACTGATTATGTCTGTGTGATCCATGTCGGCTCGGTGTGGACTGATTCTGTCTGTATGATCCATGTCAGCTCAGTGTGGACTGATTCTGTCTGTGTGATCCATGTCAGCTCAGTGTGGACTGATTCTGTCTGTGTGATCCATGTCGGCTCGGTGTGGACTGATTCTGTCTGTATGATCCATGTCGGCTCGGTGTGGACTGATTCTGTCTGTATGATCCATGTCAGCTCGGTGTGGACTAATTCTGTTTGTGTGATCCATGTCGGCTCGGTGTGGACTGATTCTGTCTGTGTGATCCATGTCAGCTCGGTGTGGACTGATTCTGTCTGTGTGATCCATGTCAGCTCGGTGTGGACTGATTCTGTCTGTGTGATCCATGTCAGCTCAGTGTCATTTACTATTTAGACATGGCAACAAGCTTAACTCAGGATCACAGACGGCCTACTTTAAAGGGCCAGCCACACGTCCACTAAAACCGTACGACTGTACGATACGATTCGATCACGTGGTCTCCAAGAACAAATGTGATTCGCACTTCGAGATCACGTGATCGAATCGCATCGTACAGTCGTACGATTTCAGCTGACGTGTGTCTGGCCCTTAACAGGCTGATGTTGTGAGCGATCGCACTCACACACATACACACGCACGCACGCATGCACGCACGCACGCACTCACACACACACACACACACACACACACACACACACACACACACACACACACACACACACACACACACACACACACACACACACACACACACTATTAGTGATGCAGACATGAATGCAAAAATGGACACAAGTGAACTGAAGTTACATAGGGACGTTCGTAATCAATGACCAGAATTGGTTTTTCTGCCAACGTAACGGATGCAGATGCAGATAGCACTCAAACTATTGATTAGAGATGCTTGCTGGTGTATAATTAGATTAAAAACCCTCTTCGTTTTATTTTCCCCTTGCTGTCTGTCTGTCAACTGTAATCGTCTATATTAGGCTACCTACGTGCAGGATGTGTTATTGATGTGTTCTATGTTCACTATGGGATGGGGTATGTAGGCCTAAAGGAATATGTTATTATTTCTATTCAAAGAATTTGAATTAAAAACGCGTGCACGTGTGTGTATGTGTGTGTGTGGGGGGGGAGGGGGATGGTGGTCCGAGTGAATGTATGTGTGTGTCTGCATGTGTGTGTGTGTGTGTGTGTGTGTGTGTGTGTGTGTGTGTGCGTGCGTGTGCGTGCGCGCATGTGTGTATGTGTGTGTGTGTGTGTGCGTGTGTGCGTGTGCGCGCGTGCGTGCGTGCGTGCGCGCACAAGCCAACGTGTATGTTGTATACTTTCTGGGTTTCACTGGCTCGACTTACCATTCTTGTTGGTACGACGTTTCCAGAATGCATCCTGACAGACACGACTGGGGACCGAATCCGTCACAGAAAGCATTAAGGAAATCGTCACAGACTTCAAAGTATTACTGCACAACAGGCAGCAGGCGGGCTGTGAGTGAAACAAAAGGTTAAGTATTGCTGAACGTGAAAAACAACCATGTACTTGATTTCAGGGCTCTTGGGTTTTTCCATATCATGTACGCATGGGTGACCTGAAGTCAGATTTGGAGGGAAAGGTGGCAGGGGGATGTTGGGGGTGCTTCTTTTCTGAAGACCCTCTGCTGTCCAGCTCTCCGAAGAGCTTCTTTTACTCAACAGGCAGACAGTAAATACGAAAACCAAACACGTCTGCAAACGCGTAACATAGTTTAAGTTCGAAATACATGTTGTTAATGCTTACTCTTTTCCCATGGCAGAACAATGATAGGCAAATAATGTATCTACCAGAGTATCACGGTGTTGCCATGGGGAAAGAGTGAACACTAACAACGTGGATTTCGACCTTTATTGCATTACATTGTGACGCGTTACATTTGTCACCTTCGTTATTTGAGCTGCTTTATCAGGAGAACGTGTCGCCGTGAGCGCAGCACCAACGTTTAGTTTTAATGTTTGTTATGTGAATGAGTAGAGTTGAGAACCGGTTCAAAATTTCTAACAGGTTTTTAAACCGGTTTTTCGTCCCGAACCGGTCTTTTGGAACCGGTTGTTTTAACCAGTACTCCGCATCAGTAGTTTCACCTATGCAAACATAATTATGTATTTGTCAGAATATTCACACACACGCGCGCACACATACACACACACTCAACTAAAAACTTGGCTCAACTCCAACAAACATTTTAATGATGGGGCCATCTGCCCGTGTCAAAGAAGGTGAGGGTAGGGGAAAATAATTAAACCAAACAAAAACAAAACGTCATATGGCGGTTGGATTGTGAAGGATGGTGGCACATTCACAACGCAGTGAACCAGCTTTGAGAATAATCAGATATGTAGCGGGAGGATAAGGAATACAAAATATAATAATCTTAATTATGTACCTGAACAGATAAACAAAATAAGAAAAGAAAATCTTTCACAATGCAAGGAAAAAATATCACACACGAGCGCGCGCGCACACACACAGTCGCACGCGCACAACCGCACACACCGCGCTTGTACAGGCACATGCACGCACACACATTCTCTCTCTCTCAGTCCCAGGGTTGGGTGGAGAAAAGCTGTTATTGCTACTATCTCATTCGTACAACAGTAATGACATATTCTACTTTTAGACAATATCTTCAGTAAGCGCATTCATTTTAATCGAACAATAACTACTGAATGTACATTAATAAGCAGTTTATGAAGCGTCGTGGCTGTCGCCGTTAATATAGCGATCACCAGCCGCTTGGCAGCATTTTCGGGTCCATTGACCTTTTTGTTCCTTTTTTGTTTCTCAATCGACGGTCACACTTGGAGTCCAGATCTTGAGATGAAATCGGCGGTCCTCTGCAGGGCGTCCACAGACCCGTACAGCTTGTCTTGGAGGGGCTCCGGTGTTGGCCAGATCTCCTCCCTCAGCAGCCGGCGGCTCCCACAGTCCTGCAGGATGTGGGCCGTGTCCTGCTATGCTTCTCCGCAGAGACACATGGGAGATGGCACAGCATGCATCTTCCTGAACAGATGCTGGTTCAGTCTGTTGTGCCGTGTCCTCAGAAGGAAGATAACCACCTGCTGTGATCTGGGTAGCAGGTGGTAGCTGTCCTATTGCTGGGGCATCCTGGGCAGAGACTTGATGATGGACTTCATCTCTGTGAGGCAGTCGTGGTTGTTCTGTTGCTCATGTTTTGTGCCCAGCTTTGCCATTCTGTCCGCCTGTTCATTGCCTTCAATACCACAGTGGGAGGGGATCCACTGCAGTACTGTCCTCAAGCACTTGATGTTGTTCAGAGCTTGTTTCAGCTGAGGCAGCTTATTGTTGGCCACTGCCTGCAGCACTGGCAGAGCGTCGGTCAGGAAGACGATCTGAGTGGCATGGTCGAAATTGCTGTTGATGGTGTTTGCCGCCAGAGTCAGTACTTTTACCTCTGCTCTGTAGTTGGTGCAGTGGAAGCTTGTTGGCATAGCTGCTGCTTGCCACTCTCCACTGGGATACTGAATGTACACACCGGCTCCTCCATTCATGATGGCATCTGTGGCAGACCCATCAGTGAAGACCCGTATCCATGCTTCGTGGGGGTACTTCTCTTCCAGCATGGACAGCGACAGAGTCTTCTTCACCACATATGACCTTGATTTTCGAACTTGGTCTAGATATCCTTAGTACCTATCCGCAAGCAAAATTTGAGTGTCCTAGGTCCCTGCGTTCAAACGTTATCGTGCCAAGTGCTCGGCAGCATTTTTGGCTCCAGTGACCTTGACCTTTGACCTATGACCTTCATTTTGTAACTTGGCCGAGATATTATTAGTACCTATCCGCATGCAACATTTGAGCATCCTAGGTCCCTCCGTTCAATTGTTATCGTGCCAGGTGCTCGGCAGCATTTTCGGCGCCAATGACCTTGACCTTTAGCATATGACCTGGACAAAGCTCTTTCTCCAGCTCCCTGTCAACATCAATGTCCTTTTCAGCTTTGAAAATAGTTATAAAGAAACTTATAACACGCCAAAGAATTCTCTCTCTCTGCCTTAACTGCAACAGCTTTCACCTTCCCTACATTGACTTGAATTGTGTTCATGCTGTCAAATGTTTGGAGTTTTCTTGCTTTTATAATAATAATAATAATAATAATAATAATAATAATAATATTAATAATAATAATAATAATGAAAATAATAATAATAATAATAACAATAATAATAATAATAACAATAATAATAATAATAATAATAATAATAATAATAATAATAAAATAAACATGCATAGAGTGCCCTTTCTCTCTTGAGCTCACGGCTTTTCACAATTATTTAAATAAATAAATAAATACATAGATCATAAATATATAAATAAGCTACTACAATATTAACTATCACAAACATGCACGCAGCCACAACACGCACGCACACACGCACACGTCCACACACACACGCGCACGTGCACGCGCATATGCACCCACCCACATACAATGTGGAGAACATAGTTTTAAGGCAGGAAACAGGACAAGGAAGAAAGCAGAGGTATTGCCGGAAGAGGTGAGTTTTAAGAGCGGTTTTGAAAGATTGGAAAGATTTAGCAGAGCGAAGTTCATATGGTAGGGTGTTCCAGATAGAAGGGGCGCTGAAAGAAAATGAACGTTCAATAATCGATGCGAGACAGCTGATACTAGAGTCTTGATGGCTTCAACTGTGTGATAGTGACGAATGGTACTACTACGATGGAGTTCAAAGTTCACATTAAGAATCAGATTCATGACATGAATGACCATAGTTAGCTGACAGTCGAGGGCTACACCAAGGTTTTGACTGAGATAAATAGACAGTAGCATCGCCAATGACAAGAGAGTCAGGAAACGGAACAGAGGTGGAACTTCTCTAAGTGGAAACGATCATTGCCTCACTCTTATCATCATTGAGTTTCAATTTATTGGAGGTCATCCATGACTTGACATCTGAAACAGTATCCTGCATGGCCAAAACCAGATCATCAATTTCATTAGGCTTAGAAGACTTCTGCAGTTGGCATCATCAGCGAATGAGTGATGGAGAGCTGAATGCTGGGACATGATGTCTGAAAGAGGAGAAGCATAGAGCACAAAAAAGAACAGGCCCCATGACTGATCCTGTGGCACACCGCAGGAAACAGAGGCTGGGGCAGAGTTGGTGTCCTGAATGGAAACAATCTGGATACGGTTAGAAAGATAAGAGGTGAATCACTGGAGAGCTGTACCGCTGATGCCGATAACAGATTACACACGAGAAAGAAGAATGTTGTGGTCAATGGTATCAAATGCTACTGAAAGGTCCAAAAGAGTCCGAACGTAGAGTTTTCCTTCATCAAGAGAAAAAAAACCGATCATTAACAACCTTTACTAAATCACTTTCAGTACTGTAACCTGGCCTGTAACCTGACTGAAAAAGATTGAATAAATCATTATAATTGAGATGGTCTGAAAGCTGTGAGAGAACAATCTTTTCCATGATCTTTGACACACAAGATAAATTTGAGACAGATCTGAAACTTTTTAAATCATTGTGGTCTAGTGGGGGCTTTTTGAGTAGACGTTTGACAATTACAGTTTTGTAAACATCAGGAAAGAGACCAGAAAACATAGAATCATTGATTATTTTGGTTAGTACAGGTAACACAGCATCCAATCTTTCATACAGCAGAGAAGTGGGAATGGGGTCAAGGTCACATGTTTTTGGTGCAGATTTTATCAAGATCTTCAACACATCTTCGTCGGTAACAGGAGAGAAGTGAGAGAGTGGATTGCCAGTGAAATGTTTGTCTAGTGGATGAGAATCTGTCAGCTGTTTATCAAGTTCATTTATGATTGTTTCAATTTACTTGCAAACGAAATCAGAAACGATGTTAGGCAAAATGGAAGGAGGATAGATAGTGGGCAGTTGGGAAGAGTTTGTGCGAGCAGACAGGCTGTTAGTAATATGATAGAGTTCTTTGCTGGATTTGGCCTCAGAGATCTTGCTAGTGTAAAAAAAGATTCTTAGCTTTGCCAACAAGAAAAGAAACAAAGTTCTTAGCTTTAGTGTGGATTTGTTTGAGAACAGTCAGTCCACCCTTTCCCTGCTTCTCCGCTCGTCTCCGCTCCCTCTTTGCTTGGACAAGCTCGTCACCGAGAAGCCAAAACCAGGGAATGACGGACTTTTTCAAGGACACCACACGGGGCATGATGAAGGCGCGTGACGGTCCAACACGGCACTCAGTGACGCATTGTACTGATGCACCGCTTATCTCTAGCTCAGCTGTATGGGTTCTGGCGATTCCAACATGACCTCTAGCAATCTTTTTTTTTGGTGTATTCAATAGCCTGATAACTTGCGATTTTTTTTTAACAACTGCTTGGCCTCTTTTGTGACAAATCACATTGTTCTGCAAATCCTTAATGCACCTCTGGGGCTGTCAATGGGAGCATCTTCCTCTCAGTCAAGAACATTGTTCCCCCAGTTTTGTGTTTAAAATGTTTGGTACAGCCTAAATAAAATCGTCGATGTGTGTGTGTGTGTGTGTGTGTGTGTGTGTGTGTGTGTGTGTGTGTGTGTCTGAGTGTGTGTGTGCGCATCTGTGTGAGTGTGTGTGTGTGTGTGTGTGTGTGGCAGATATTATCACATGGAATACCATACACACATATGCACACGAATACACACAAAAAAACAGTTTGTGCAAACATGTTTTGTTTTGACTTTGATAATTTACAAAACAAATCCGTTGGTTGGTTTTTAGAAAACCACAAAATGAATAAAAACATTAACAAAATAATTACGATGTAATCATCAAAGTAAGCTGCTAACTGGTTTACCACTGAAAGCAGTCAGTACCATTCGGATTCCTCCTCCAATGACCGCTAAACGAGTTGCCTCCCTGGAAAAATAATGATGCCTGGTGACGTCATTGTGTTCTGGCAGACACCGGTTCCTTGTTCCGGAAAATGGCGTAAAACTCCAATGTTGTCTTGAGAAACTGTGCTCTGAACCTGGTGCCAGTCAGACAGTACAGGTAGAAGTTGATTCCACTGTTGGTGTACCACAGCACACGTGCCACTGATTTAAACAAACGGACTTTTCCCCACACTATTGGATCATCCCTGTCAATATATTTAATTGCTATTAAATATATGTTTATTGGTGCAGTCAGCAGGACCAAACAAATGCTAGCACAGATCACGGTGACAGTCAGTGATGACACCTTCTGAAGTCTGGACTCCTGGCTGCTTTGTTGTACGGAAAGCAGATGGCTTGCTCTGACAGATCTGACCAGTGACCACATCAGAGCGCTGTTGCTGACAGACAACAAAATAAAAGGTAAAATTAACATTTGAAGCGCATCTATCCAACGCCAAATGACTTTAATTAACCATCGGTACGCTGTTGCTTCACATTGGCCTTTTTGGATATTGAATACATAGAAGAGGTGACCATTGATCAGAGTGATAATAATGATCACTACACCTGTAGTGGCTCGTGACTTTCTCTTTGTCCACACAGCACCGACACGAAGTGGCCACAGCACAGAGGCAGCTCTGAGCATGGTGAGTGACACCAGCATCCACGACGACAGATAGGTCGTGATGTATGACATATATGTGATGACCTTGCATAGCCAGGAGCGACTATGTTGCAGTACTGGTACATCAAAATACCACGCAAGTAATATCTCCACTGGTCCTATCCCAAGCACTATCTGATCAGACACAGCCAGCGTTTTGAAGAAGACGCATGATTTGGATGAAGGGAGACGACTCATGATTATCATTATCATGATGTTACCAAAGAAAAACCCGAAAGCCACAATAGCAGGATAGCAAATACTTTCGATCAGATACCCTATCCTTTTGTAGGGTTTGTACACATCATCCCAGGCGTTCCGTGTCACAAGGTATGGGTTCTGCATTATAACGGTTACGATCAGCACTGCGAGACAAGGGTAGCTGGGTTCTGTTCAGTCATGGCTCAATTTCACGATTTTTATTGTCATTGTTTTAAATCTATTTCACGGTTCTACTGAGTAAATCAGTCATTGTACATTCATTTTGTTCGATGTTGGGCTTGTATTAATGCAAAGAGCGTCATAGGCCAGTTACGCATTTACAGGGACTTCACCTGCTCTTTTCGGATGCAAAAACGCTCTGAAAAGCGCCACAGCATGGTTTTAGAATATTGATGAACACAGACTGCAAACTCTCTCGCTGTTACCTATAAAAGTCGCAGATCTACCAGCCGGAATCAGCAGGCCATTGCGTCTCACCATGTCACAAACCATCATTCAGTTCACGGTGCGACAGGATGTTTTGATTAGATTGCTGTATGCGTGTGTCCGTGTTCAAAGATGTCACGTCAAAGACCTGTGCCGTTTACGCAGGTGTAATATCCGGGCTGAGTATAGTTTTAGATTCGGCGGAGGCCGGAGGTTGTAGTTTCAAGCTTAGTGTGCTTTTTGGCAGTGACGATGATGCTGTAGTATCCATTAAGGCTTTGAGACAACGTGACAGGGCTGTCCTCCACGCTCCCTATCAAATTTATCCTGGCGTCAACCAGGCCTGGGAGGAACAGACACCTGCAATGTTGGTCAAGAAATCAGAGCAACACTCTCAAATACACATCCGTAAAGTGGATGAAGCTCGACTGTGTGGTCCCAGTCTTCCCATTGAGCCCACAGCACACTCACTCTGGGTAGGAGCCGGCCTGGGCCGAAAAACCCACAAGACTCTGATGGGATTTGAACCCACGACCGCCCAGTCACTAGTCCGCAGCTCTTACCACTGAGCTACGGGGGCTGGTTTGATGTGAAGTGTTGATTTAATTGCATTTGTTTAGGGGGGGGGGGGGTGTTCAATGTACATGGTCATTTCTCTTTTGAGACATTTTGTTGGTTTTTCGGGTTCTTAGGCCTAAGTGTGGCTAAATGGAAATATGTTTTTGTTTGTGGCACAAGCCACACCCCACCACAGACCTATAACTCACTTTGTCGGTCTGTTAATCTGTTGGTCGGTCGGTCGGTTGGTCTGTCGGTCGGTCTGTCCAAAATTGTCGCACATATTGTAAAAGAAAAAGAAAAGTACAGACAGAAAAAAATACTTATAAAGTAACATTTCAGTTGTCATATCTACAGTCCTTAGGTATGGAAAGAATTGTATACTGAACAGAGCACATGAATCTTCATTTTAAAGCATACAAAATAATAAACATACGTAATACAGACACTGCAACAGACACGACGAGTATGCGGTGCTTCTTTCGATGAGCATAAGTAGGATAAATAGTTTTAAATGTTTTCCAAAATATATAAAAAGTTACGAAATGGTGCAGAGATAACATTCTGGTTTACAGATTAAAATTATTGAAAAGCCAGGGGAGGCGACTCAGTGTATGTAATGATTGAAGTGGTAAAAATACACCGCTGGGCTGCAGTCTTGTGGAGTGAAAGTGTTTGATCAAAAATTGTGTGTGTGAAGAGCATAATGTAAATGCGCAACATTTCTCTTTCAAATTATATTTAAGAATTCTGCCACCCGGCGATGCCCTTGTTTGTAGTTGAAAATAGTTGCGTGCCACAAACGATTGCGAATCCGCGCTTGTTTTTAATGTTTGTTATTATTTTGCGTAAATGTAAAGAGGAGTGTATACGTTATGTTTGGATTATTGCTCTTCCTTACAATATGCTTGTTTCGTTTTCAGGCCTTTTTCTTCGTTCTTCTTTTGATTTCCCACTTCTTCCTCCTTCCCCCCATTCCTTCATCTGAGTGGACATGTTTGCTGTCCCTCATCTGGTCTACGTTTTGTCCTCTGCCCCTCCATTATCCCTTATTCATTGACCCTTCAACTGTGGTCCTCTGGATCTGGCCAAATTATTCGGGAAACTCATCGTCAAACCAATTTCTCCCCTTCACCCTTTTGGGCTGTGTTACCTCCCCTTTTTCATCATCACCGTGACGTCATCTTCCCCTCTTCCCCCTCCTTTATCCCTGACTTCATAATCTATTCATCTGAATGCTGGACCTGGGAGAAAGTCTTCGTTCTTCTTCTTCTTTGAGCTATTGAAGAGTGGCAAGAACAGCTTCAAGTCAGCATTGTGTTTTAAGTCTACATTAATGTTTCAAACAAACACATGTTCCTGTTTAAAGTGTGTTCTAGTGAATATTAGGCTCAAGTCATCGTGGTCAGGTTTTCCGTGTGAACAGTGTTGTTGTTGTTTTTGTTTCTTCATTTTGAACAAATATGCTCAAGAAGTGGTGATCTACGTGATTTCATGACCTGAACAGTTTTGACGGTTTACTCAAGTGCTTAGTTATTAGGTTTATGTATATTACACTTTTAATGTGAAGACTATTAGCCCTGGTTTTGGGCCATAAAAGATGGTATACTATTTTTTGTTTCCTTATTGAGGAGGAGTTAAACGAGCATTTTGTGTACTTGATATATGTTTAGAACTTAGTTTTGCTGTGCCTTATTTTGCAAGTGTGAAGTATTGGACTCATTGTTATTTGGTTCATTGAACTCTGTGCTATTCATTTTTATCCTCATCCTCATCATCATCCTTTCATTGTTGTTGTTTTTGTGTATGTTAATCTCCAAAGTGTATGTTAATAAACTTGTTAAAATGTTCACTTGTGTTAGTGGTTTAGTTTTAGGGTAAGAATGGGTATGGGTGTGGGTATCAGTTTTCGCAGGCACTAGGTCGGCGTTACACGCCAACAACGTAATTTCTTCAATATCATACATCCTTGGTTTGACGTCACCCATAGATGCTGCCTTGAAACAAGCAAAGTGATCTTAAGGAATTATGTGGATGACGCCATAGCTTTATAGTTCTGGTGAATGTGATTTCACCGAAAGCAGACGACGTTATCCATTGTCTACCAAACCGAAAGACCTTAGAGTAGGATGGAAGCTTGAGGGGTTAGATACACAAAAGACGTATGCATTGTGGCAGATTCCATTGTTGCATTTCAATACAGGATTTCTATTTTTATTAATTTCAACACCACCTTACTGAATGTCACCAAATGGCAGTCAGGAAGCACCTTTATTTCCCGCAAAGCCTATCCCTTAAATATTAACTGTTACACGTATGAAATTAATCTTGCTCATGCAGATTGTCCTAAGTACATGTATTGCGAATGCAGGAAAATTTAAGTGGAATTATTATTGGTTGTTTCGATTTATATACATTTTTCGATTTACTTCCGCTCGTTGGTATTGGTTTTGGTAGAATGTCTCACAAAGCCATTGTAGTTGTAAATTGCTTAAAAATCTAATATAAATTGTGATTGCCGTTTTAAATATTATATAGTTTAGTATTATATATCAAAATATTAAGGTACATTTTTGTCATGCTAAGATTCTGATCAAACAAGATTATTGAGTCTGCTTCCCTCATGTTCTATTTTCATTCAGATATGTTCATTATCATGTCCAAAATGTGTTAGCGTTCACAGCAATAAGTACATGTAATTATATAACTTTCCTAAGAATCCTATTTCTTGGTATCGTAACATAATCTATAACACTCCTGAACTGTCTTCAGAAACTCAGCTCTGAACCTTCTGTGGCATGCACAGTACACATAACAGTTGACAGCACTTCTGGAGCACCACAGCACATAACTGGCATTAGAAAACACACGGAACTGACCGTTAACAACTGGGTCATCCCAGTCTGCATAATCATACAATATTAAATACACTGTGTGAGGACTGGTCAAGGCAACAAAGCAAATACTTGCAGCAATCAAGGTGACAGTCAGTGAAGATATTTTCTGTTGTCTGGAATTCTGGATGGCTTGTTTGTGCACAAGAAGACCCTGGTTTGTTCGGACAGATCTGACCAGTGTCCACCAAAGAACACTGTTGCTTACAGTCAATAATGTAAGAGGTACCATTCGAATACGAAACTGCCGAAACCACCTCATGTACTGTTCATATCTAGACGACGCCTTGCAACGTGTTCTTGAAATGTAATAATAATGAACAACGTGAAGGTTGATGGCAATAAGAACGATGGTCACTAAGCAAACGGTCACTCTCGACTTGCCCTTGCTCCACGCAGCACTGACACGAAGTGGCCACAGCACGGAGGCAGCTCTGAGCACGGTGAGTGACACCAGCATCCACGAGGAAAGAGAAGATACTGTACGATAAATAAGATAATGAAGCTTGCATTGCCAGGAGCTGCCGTTACGGAATTCCGTTACATCCAAATTCCTGTATAGCAATCGTCCAAAAGGAGCAATCAGCAGTATCAGCTGATCTGACACGACTAAAACCTTGAAGAAAACGCCAGATGTGGAAGGAGGAAGACGGAACATGGTCAACATTATCATCAGATTTCCCGCAAATCCCAAGCATGTCACAATGGGGTTACCAACGTCCTCGATTAGATAGGACATGTCTATGTACTGTTGATTCAGATCACGCCAAGATTTATGTGTGGAAGTCCTGGAACGGTGCTGAATCTCTATGCTCCTGGTTCTTTCAGGGAAATGGAAACTACTGTTGGAAGCTGAACTGACCTCAGTGGTCATCTTGAAGTGTCTGTGGCTGTTAGTGGATACAGGAGGCTGCCTACACAGCAACCAATTCACTGTCAACCGTCCTGTGGACTAGTGTCCTGATGGTCACACTGTCAACAGTCAATGTCACTGTCAACAGTTCTGTGGACTGGTGTCCTGATGGTCACACTGTCAACAGTCAATGTCACTGTCAACAGTTATGTGGACTGGTGTCCTGATGGTCACACTGTCAACAGTTATGTGGACTGGTGTCCGGATGATCAAATTGTCAACAGTCAATGTCACTGTCAACAGTTATGTGGACTGGTGTCCTGATGGTCAAACTGTCAACAGTTCTGTGGATTGGTGTCCGGATGATCAAATTGTCAACAGTCAATGTCACTGTCAACAGTTCTGTGGACTGGTGTCATGATCGTCAAGCTATCAACAGCCAATGTCACTATCAACAGTCCTGTGGTCGGATGTTAGGCAATGTCTACAATTAATCTTATTCGTTTGCAAAATATGGCTGACATCTGAACGCCATTATTTCGCTAGAATGGCCAATCGTCAGTCAGATAGGGAAACGGTCCTATAACTAACAGAGGATTACATAGCTGATGTGTGGCTGTACAAGGCGACATCATTGCATCACTACTAGCTTTTAATGAGAAACAATACCACCGCTATATAGGTTTAATTGACTGATTCTTATATTCCTATGCAATGATATTCAAAGTATCTGTGTGTGCATGTGTGTGTGTATGTGCGCACTCGCGCGTGCGCACGTGTGTGTGTGTGTGTCTATATTTGTTTCTGTCTGTCTGACTGTTCGCCCTATGACTTGTGAACCGATGGACAGAATAGCTTCCAATTGTGTGTGGTGGTGTATCATGGTACACAATGTCATATGGACCCAGAGAAACATTGTGACCGTGCTAACCTTGACCTTGAAGTTTGACCTTGAAAACCGGTTAGCAGTATTATTAGTAATTAAAGGGTAGTATAGTAATGAGGGACTGACTGGCTGGATTGCCTTGTAGCGGTTGCTTCTCTTCCCTTGGACCATAGACCCGAATGAATGAGAGGGGGAGAGAAAGTGGACGGTGAGAGTGTGTGTATTTAATGCGAGAACGTGTGCATGTGTATGTGTGTATGTGTGTGAGTGCGTGCGTGCGTGCGCGTGCGAAGCATAGCAAACAGGACCACTAGTTTGAGATAAAGTGTACTTGATGGGCTATCTAGTTCAGAGGGAAACTGACTAGAAAACTATATTTTTTCAAACATTTATTTTGGGGGGATATCTGAAACGTTCCAACTAGTATTGATAGTATGATGTTTAAGAAGTATTATAGTGTTAACAAATCACCTTTTATATCCTAATCAATATGAAGATATAACCGTAAACTCTTCTCACGCCATCCATTTCATGACGTTCTTTCTCTGACAAACCAAGTACATTTCATGGATTCTGAATTGGACCACCTACTTTATTTTTTTAAATACAGAAAAATAAAGTTCTCACCAAAAAGTCATGACACTTGGTAGAAGGATTTAAACATTAATGATTTGTTGTTGTTTTTATGAAGATGTTGTTGATGGTGGTGATTATGTATTATGCAAAGAAAATAAAAACAAAATCAAATCAAATGTTGTGTCACATGTGTTGGTTTGGAACTATGTATGCTATAGATACATTATCTTATCAATAACAAAGACAAACTTCTACTTACTTGGCTGAAAATCCGCGAACATCAGTTGTTATTGGGCCGTTTTGCGCGTCGGGGTCGGACTTTCACCAAATCATTCTAGACTCTGACTTAGTTTGTTCTCTTCGTCCGACTTCGAATCTAAAAGATCGGCTGATTTCCACCTAGCACTCTTCAGTACTGTTCTTTGCTTCGCTTCAACAATTATCTCAAGTTTTAATCCAAAAATCTTCATCGTTTCTTTCATTGACAAGAATCTATTCCATCTGGAAAATGGTGGCGCCGTCTGTCATGAGAACTATGCAAAACTTATTGATGAAATCGGACCAATCTTTCTCAATCTGCCGCCCCCCCCTTTATTTGCAATCACTCAGTCAGCTTCAACTTCGACTGCCCGTCTTTGCTTCGATTCAGCTACATTCTAAGTGCAGTTCCTCCAAAAAGTACATCAATCCTTTTATCATCGCCTATCAACTCCATTCGTGACGAGTCACCACCACCAATCCCCCAAATCCTCAAAACTAAAATTCAGGGGGGGTTTTGGCACACAAGGGGCGGTTTGAAACCTTTAGGCGAGAGGAGGGAAGTGGCCATTTTATTTCGACTGCGCATGCGCGATAACGGGGATATGCAATGATGTATGCTTCTGAAAATAGGAAAGCACATGGTCAGAGGGTCGTGGCAGTAACTACCGCCTGTGGCAAGGCAAGGCAAGGCAAATTGTTTATTTCATACCCACTTGGGGCACAAAAATATAAAACAAAGCACACACATATTTGAACACTCAAAAATCAATACAGAGTGATGTCTATACTAATTACTATCAGAAACGACAAACAATATCAACAAGTAAATATGTAACATCATGAACTAATATACTTGTACCATAATAAAATTTTAAAAAATACAAAAACATGTGACATTTTATCCATATAAATCATCGAAAAGAACTGTTTTTAGCTGTAACGATGTGCTTAAGTTTAATCAAAAGTTTCTTATTTCTTGAGACAAACAAAGCATTACATTTATGCGCATTTGTTCGCACAAAAAAGTACCGCGGAAGATATCTATTTCTTTCAGTATTAAAAAAGGGACAGACAAACAAATAATGGAACTCATCTGCCACATCATTTACATTACACTTTTCACAGATTCTTTCACTTCTGGGTATATTATCAAAGCGCAATTTATTTACTAGCAAGTTATTATTAGTTGTTCTAAATTTTAGAATGGTAAACACATAATTCTGTGGAAGTACTAAGTAGTATGGATCAGCACCAAATGATAGTTCATATATACTTCATCATTATCAACATGCATGTACCAGGTTTGTAAGAAGCTATCTTTAAGACATCTTTTCACTTTCTCTTTGAACCATAATGGGTGTACATCAAGATAATTTTGATTCAACCAAAAGCTACTTAAACCAATTTCGTTTAATAACGTATGAATGTATTTGATATATTTATTTTCGTGTACATTTAATTCATACATTCTCAAAAGGGTTTTATACACAATATATGATAGCTTTTCACTAGCACTCTGATGGTTTGTCACTAGGTTAAACCAAAATGATAGCATTCTGGATTTAACAGTGACTGATATGGGATATTTTCCTGTCTCTCCAAATATCATGAAAGAAGGAGTCGATCGACGCACTTTCAAAACCAACTTATAAAATTTTAGTTGCAGTCTTTGAATAATATCATTCATATCAAACCCCCAAATTTCACATCCGTATGTAAGAATTGGAAGTACAGTTTTATCAAAGAGGTCAATCATTAGGTCTGCAGGGAGCATCAATAACTTAGCATTTCTCATCAAAGCAAACATTGCTCGAGAAGCTCGATCAAACAGGTCACGTTGTGCAACATTCATTCGGTTATTATAATTAAGTTTTAACCCTAAGTACAAAAAATCATGAACGACCTCTATCTTATCTGTTCATATAAAGAAGTCAGGAAAACGTCTAACCTTACCTTTAGAAAAAAAACAATTTTACATTTCTTAGCATTTAATTTCAATTTCCATATTTCACATTATTGCTTAATACAATCAAAACCTTGCTGCAGTCCAGCTGAAGTTTCAGAAAAAATAACAGTGTCGTCTGCATACAGTAATAAAAACAATTTCAACAAAATGTCTACATCAGATTCACTGATGTCTGCTCCATTTGCTTCCCTTGCAACAGTAACAAGGCCAGTCATATCACCGGACATAAACTCTTTCATATCATTCAAGAACATGGCAAACATTACAGGTGACAAATTCTCTCCTTGTCTCACACAACATCCGAAGAAAAATAATCAGAATATTCGCCATTAACAGCTACACATGATTTGGCTTGAGAATACATATTTTGTATTAATCTTAGTAATTTACCGTTAATACCACTATTTATCAATTTATGCCACAAAAACGACCTATTTACTTTTTCAAATGCCTTTTCGTAGTCTAAAAATGCACAATGTAATCGTTTTTTCTTAAACAGCAAAATATCAATCACACCATATTAAGTAAACAAATGGTCGAGTGTGGAAAAGTTATTTATAAAACCAGCTTGTTCCATGCCCATCAAACCAAATGACTCAATGAAAACATTTAAACGTTCATTCAAGATACTTGTAAACAATTTTCCAAAGCATGACAGTATAGTTATACCTCGATAGTTCGCGGAATCTGCAGGGCATCCTTTATTTTTAAATATTGGGTGTATAACTCCAATTACCCAGTCTGATGGAACTTTACCAGTAATTAACACAAGATTAAATAATTTAACATACAAACTAAGCATTTTTACTGCCGAATTTTTCAGAAATTCGTTTGCTATATTATCTAGCCCACAAGCCTTATTATTCTTTAACTTGTTTATGCATTGCATGATCTCATTTTCAGTAATCAAATTATTCAAAAGGGCATCCACATGATCATTATCAAATCCATTACCCGAAACTTGATCAGCCTCTTCTTGGCCTACTACATTCATACTTTTAAATAGTTAAAAAAAAGCTTGGCAACCGGGTTGATTAGGATTAGGTTTTCTCTTTTTTCCGTTTAAAATGGTCCAATAAGCCTTTGGATCTGTCGACTGTAATTGGCACAATTGTTTTGCCATTTCGTGGTTATATTTTCTTGCTTGCTTTCTAACCGTTTTCTTGTATGCCTTGGCCGTATGGTCTCTTTCTGCTCTAAAAAACAAATCATTTTTCATAAGTAAACTTCTTCTCCTACAACGTGAAAAATTCTTCCTTTTAATCTTACAGGCTACGTCAAACCATGGTTTATCGGGTTTTTTCTTTTTAGGCTGGTTAGCACCGTTCTTTTTCTTTTTCAGCATATTTAGTGTATTTGCACTTTTAAGTAATATCTCATTAACTCTGCCAACTATATTATCAACACTATTGAAAGTAACATTCTCTAGGTTTGTAAGTAAATCAAGCTCATGCTCTATCGATGCAATTTTGTCATCATCTAAATCATCAACAAAAATTGTTTTCAAGGAGTCATTCCATTTTACATAATACGAATTGGAATCATTGGCATTAGGAACTTGGACTGGCTTCTCTCTTCTATCAGTTGATGAAATTACAAATTTTATAGTAATAGGGCAATGGATGTCTGAGAATAATTCATTAAAATCATGCACACAAAAGTCTGCAACACTATCAAACAAATCAAATGACACAACAGCGTAATCCACCACAGACGCATTCTTACAACTCAGTTTACCTTTACCATGATCTCTACCTGATACTACCGTTAATAATAATAAACTGACATGCTTTACAAAAACTTATTAATGCATGCCCCATGGTATTTGTTTGCCTATCTTCAGATGTTTTTTCAGGAAAGTTAACATTTCTATCAAAAACACCATCAGCGAAAGAGTTATTAACAAACAATTCATTTAACTGGCCAGTTCTGGAGTTAAAATCCCCTAACAGACAAACTGTCAATGCCAATGTGCAAAATTGTATCTTCTAAATCAATCGTTACGATTGAAATAGGGCGACCTCTCTGGTTCAATATAAGTAGCACAAAACAGAACTTTCTTTTCAAATACAGAATCATTAAAAGAAAAAAACCCATTGCACTCTGACACTTATCAAAATTCACAAACTTGTAACTACTCAAAGTTTCAACACTGACGTTATTTTTAAATCGTTTTTCTACAAACACAGTAATGTACTGAACAAAACAGTTTTTTATCAGTACTAGTATACCTCCCGGTTTCCTTTTATATATTTTTCTGTTCTTATAAAATTCGGTGTATCCATCAATTTGCACAGTATCGACATCAGCTAGTTTACTTTCTGAAATACAAACGATATCATAGTAATTAATAAACTCAAAGAAATCAGGGAAGGCAAGTTTAGACTGAAAACCGCACACATTAAGAGCAATGCATTTCAGACATCTAGCTGATATTTCTCCATAATTAGCTTCATTCAGATCATCTACATCACTTTCCTCGTTATGGAAAGTATCATCTTCTTCAGTTTTGTCACTGTTATTATCATTGTTGCGGTAATTATTTTCATCCGCATTATCTTCATTGTTTGCATCGTTTACCGGGTTATTTTTTTGGACTCTAACAGAATTACCCAGCTGAATATCAACAACACTATCGACATTGCCGACGTTATCGTCATCTTCAGTATTGAAGCTATCAACATTATCAACATTGTTCTTACAATCACCATCATCATCCACATTACTCTTACAATTACTATCATCATCAATATTGCTCTTATAATTACCAATATCATCAACATTGTTATTACCATCACCAACATCATCAACGACATTGCTCTTACAATCACCAACATCATCAACATTAAT
Organism: Phymorhynchus buccinoides; assembly: GCA_017654935.2. Lineage (NCBI taxonomy): Eukaryota > Metazoa > Mollusca > Gastropoda > Neogastropoda > Raphitomidae > Phymorhynchus > Phymorhynchus buccinoides. Next base: position 46,274,314 of record CM065704.1, on the reverse strand, counting down.
CTTATAATCACCAACATCATCAACATTACTCTTATAATCACCAACATCATCAACATTACTCTTATAATCACCAATCATCAACAACATTGCTTTTACAATCACCAACATCATCAACATTACTCTTATAATCACCAACATCATCAACATTACTTTTATAATCACCAACATCATCAACATTACTTTTATAATCACCAACATCATCAACATTACTCTTATAATCACCAACATCATCAACATTACTCTTATAATCACCAACATCATCAACATTACTTTTATAATCACCAACATCATCAACATTACTTTTATAATCACCAACATCATCAACATTGCTCTTATTATCACCAACATCATCAACATTACTCTTATAATCACCAACATCATCAACATTACTCTTATAATCACCAACATCATCAACATTACTCATATGATCACCAACATCATCAACATTGCTCTTATTATCACCAACATCATCAACGCTGCTATTATAGTCACCAACACCATAAACATTGCTCTTATAATCACCAACATCATCAACGACATTGCTCTTACATTCACCAGCATCATCGACATTAATCTTATAATCACCAACATCATCAACATGGCTCTTATTATCACAAATATCATTGACATTACTCTTATAATCACCAACATCATCAACATTACTTTTATAATCACCAACATCATCAACATTACTCATATGATCACCAACATCATCAACATTGCTCTTATTATCACAAATATCATCGACATTACTCTTATAATCACCAACATCATTAACAACATTGCTCTTATAATCACCAGTATCATCGACATTAATCTTATAATCACCAACATCATCAACATTGCTCTTATTATCACAAATATCATCGACATTACTCTTATAATCACCAACAACATCAACATTGCTCTTATAATCACCAACATCATCAACATTACTCTTATAATCACCAACATCATCAACATTGCTCTTAATATCACCAGCATCATTAACGACATTGCTCTTATAATCACCAACATCAATCGACATTGCTCTTATAATCACCAACATCATCGACATTGCTCTTACAATCACCAACATCATCACCATTGCTCTTACAATCGCCAACATTTTCATCAACATCATCAGCATTGCTCTTATAACCACTAGCGTTATCAATATATCTCTTACAACTACTAACATTATCAACTTCACTCTTACAAACATCAGCATTATCAACGTTGATTTTAAAACCATCAACATTATTAGCATAATTAATATCACTTTTATAATCAGCAACGTTATCAACATAAGACTTACAACCATCAACATTATCAACATCACTCAACTTATAGCATTCAACATAACGTTATGATCCACATTTTTCTCGTCATTACAGACTTCACCACTGTAATCAACATCAGCAACAATAGCATTGTTGTTAGCAGCACGGCAACACACAGCATTATTAATTTGTTCTGCATCAATATATATACTGCCGTTATCACCCTTCTTATTACCTAGAACACTGGCAACTCCACATGCATAATGATCAACATGTGGCTTAGCTCTGACTACACTTTCAATCAATTTCATATCGCTAATATCCTTTTCACCAACCTGACACATTTCATTCATGCCTAGCTCTCTCTTTTCCCAGCCTGACTCACAGGCATTCGTAAAGCAAATCTCATCAGAACTTCCATTACACCCTACAGTTTTTATCATTTTATTATTGCATTGTGTTACGTATAGGGGTGTGAGCGTATAGGGGACGTCATTGGCGGTAGCTACCGCTGGTGGCGTGAGATGAGAATTTTAGCTAACTTTGGTGTCGTCCCTAGGCGTCGTTACCTAACTCTTATGTACGTCCCTGTTATGTGCTGGAAGTTGCTCCCCCAATCGTTATCTGTGAATCTGAATTGAAGATAGCTTTAATCCGCTGTTGGTACGAGGTTGTTCCCCTTAGTTACATTCTTGGTCCACTTGTTTGTGTCATTTTAGGTTGGACGGCATGACTGCACAAAATCATGAGTGTACTTCTAAAAATCACAGAAAATCAGTTAATTGCTTGATCGCCTTAGCATTTGGGGTGGGGGTGGGTGATATTTCACTGTCTATACTCCACGGATCTTCTAAGAATGATGTTTTAGGTGGCGATGATGACGTCATTATGACGTCAGCGTGTACACCCTGTAAAAATAAGACACAGTCCTTAATTTTGACCATTTAAACACAGCCCGCTCACTGTGTTTTTTTTAACAGAAGTCAGCCGTTTTAGATCAAATTTAGATCTGGACTCTATGTCAGTCACATGGATGTCGTGATTGTTTTCCTTCCCTTTAATCTCGTGACTACACACGCTTCATAAAGTGGGCTAGTGTCATTTTTTTTTTATTGAATCTTGACCAAGTCTGTGGAGATGTACAGATTCAGGTTTTCATACAGCATGTAGATACACAGCTCATTGTTCGTATTTTGATCGACAAACACAATCGGATCTATTAATAGGCTAGAAAACAGCTTACCACAGCCCCAAAGTTACCACTTGGTTTGAATATGGCTTGACGTGTGCAGTAAGACTTCTTTATCAGCTCTTCTCCTGACACACACATGCTGAATGTTGTCAACTTTTATCTTGGTTTCATTAGTAAAGGTTACTTGGTCCCATCCCCATTCCACAATTTACCACTTCTCCTCCTTGACATATGCTAGACGTTTATTTCCGTTTATCTCCTTCATAACCATATTCTTCCAAACTCGTCACTTTTGGAACCATTGCTATTTGAGAATTTTTCCGACACTTGACTCCCCAAAAAACATTGTCTTACAATTGCTAAAAATGTAGGTTATATATGTCACAGACCCTCTAGAATGTTCTTGTACAATTTTGAAAATTGAACTTTCGATGTATGTGGTAGAAGTTTCCTTGTGCCAATGAGGGGCATTCATTCACCTCCATCATGTGTTGAAGAACAAAAAAAAATCAAATTGAACACTGTCGTATGGCCTATTTCCCATTATTTGGTTATATTAAATAATTTCACTGCATTTCTATGTAGATGATAAAATCATTCTTTTGAGTCTACTGACAAAATTACCGTCTTTGTGACTCACGTTATTTCCACTGCCCTGGAAGAAAATCTACAGAATGACAGGGTTTAAGAAATGACGTAATGAAAGTAGACTGATATGACGTCATTATTGAAGTTCCATCTGATATCAAACTGGCTCCACACTTTTCACAATCTTGTCTTACCTAAAAGTTACGACTTTTGTTTATTAATCATTTTGTTTAAAGCACAGTGGAATTATTACATTTAAGACATTCAATATCAGCACACAGACATACATGTAAAATCACATGGGGAAAAGTAATCATGATATATCAAAGATGTATGGGGAAGTCAAAATGACAAGTATATTAATTTTCAATTAAGGTTATATAAGGAAACCATTGTGTTTACCAAAAACCACCCAAAGTATATCATGTCCATAGAGTAAGCATATTTTTCAGTTTTGATGCATATGCATTCAACAGCATGTCAGCAATATCTGTCACACTTGCTTTCTTGAACTCCACCGAATTGCTTCTATCCGCCATCTCCTCTCAGAACATACCACAAAAACTCTTGCCTGCGCATGTGTACTATCCGGCCTTGACCGGCTACTGTAATACTCTCTTGTCTGGCTGCCCCTCTCATCTCATCAACAAACTTCAAAAAATTCAAAATCATGCTGCCCGTCTCATCTTCAGCTCTTCTAAATATGACCATATAACTCAATTGCTCTGTTCTCTCCACTGGCTCCATGTTCAGCAAAGAATATCCTACAAGACTGCCTCTCTCTGCTACAAATCTATCAAGTCTTCCTGTCCTGAATACCTCACTGATCTATTACACATCTATACACCGTCTCGAGTTCTGCGTTCCTCATCTGACACCCGTCTCCATTGTATCCCCACTGTCCGCACTAAAACCTATGGTCAACGCTCTTTTTCCTATCAAGCTCCTGTTACTTGGAATCAGTTGCCTCGCTATCTCAGATACCCATCCTCTCCGCCCACATTCAAACGCCATCTCAAAAACCTATCTGTTTCCTAAGTAAGTACTAATCCCTCCCTTCATAACTTGGTGTGTGCATCTCTGACAGTGAACGTCTGCGCTTGGTTAGCGCATATAATTATCTGTGTGAGTGTGTGTCCACGTGTGTTTGTACGTGAGTGTGTGCACACTCACGCGCGTGTTTTTGTGTGTGATTCTGTGTCTGTCTGTCTGACCGTCTTTAGGTGTTTGTGTAATATTTATTTCCCATTCTTTATGCTATATTATGTTAAATATTATTATATAATATGGTGTTATATGTGTATAATATATTTTATATTGTAAGCGCATAGGGCATTAAATTGATTAGGCGTGCTAAATGTTTTAATATAATAAATAATAATAATAATAAGTAATAATAATAATAATAATAATAATATATATAATAATAATCTTCCTTGATTCATTATAAAACATTGTACATTTGGTGTTACTTCATTTATTCTACATTTATAAATAAAATATTTTGCATACAGTATAATCTGGTCAATCCTTCGCCTGTTTTACCATTTTCATCATATCCAACAAAACCAATTATATGTTAAAATTTAATTTTGCACAATGTTTACATATTCTAGTTCTTTCCAAAATACTTGAGTATGCTGGCACTGCCACAAATAGTGTTGTACTATATTTTTTTTCTCCTATTTACAAAAAGAACACTGATCAGCATTTGTTAGACCCATTTTCTTTAATAAGCTGTTTGTTACTAATATGTTATGACATATTCTTATTTGAAACCATTTTTGTTTGATTTCTTTACATTTCTTTACTTGCTTCATGACACCGCACCAATCAACAAGAATTTTTAATTTGTCTTCCCATTTCATATATAAATTCTTCTTCAGCAGATTGCAATAAACCTTGCAGCCCTTTACTGTCTACATAATATATATTATGTAATGCCTTTGTT
>CM065704.1:46238150-46268821 GCA_017654935.2 Phymorhynchus buccinoides | reverse complement strand
GTGATAATTGATATTGCCTTTTTGTTGTTTTTGTTTTTTGTTGGGAATTATGTTTAAATAGCTGGGGGGGGGGGGGGGTATGTGTGTGGGGGTGTATGTGTGTGTATATACGTATGTGAATGTATATATATATCTCCCCTCTTAATTCAGAATTTTCCCGGGACATTTCAGAATTCTGAATTGTACCGATGCCAATCGTGGAAAATCAGAATTCAAACTTTTCCTGGGACATTTCAGAATTCTGAATTGTACCGATGCCAATCGTGGAAAATCAGATTACAAACTTTTCCCGGGACATTTCAGAATTCTGAATTGTACCGATGCCAATCGTCAAAAATCAGAATTCAAAATTTTCACGGAGTCCAAAATTTCCCGTGCCACATACATACATACAGACAAACATACAACTAGAGACACATTCCTATTTACATATATGTTGATCAGTATCAGGACGTATCGAACCTCAACAACCAACAGTGTTCTGTGTTGAAAGAAAGGCGGTCCCGCTGTGGACGTAGCAGGGGAGATAACCGATTAAAGGCATAGTTTTCTTCTTTCGTTTAAGTCCCTTGAATTGCAAAGGTCAACGTTCGCTGTTCAGTAAGAAGTTAAATTAAGAGAAGATAATCACTTACTGATTCTCTGTGGACGAATGATGCCTGCGTGATCCATGTCAGCTCAGTGTGGACTGATTCTGTCTGTGTGATCCATGTCTGCTCAGTGTGGACTGATTCTGTCTGTGTGATCCATGTCAGCTCAGTGTGGACTGATTCTGTCTGTGTGATCCATGTCAGCTCAGTGTGGACTGATTATGTCTGTGTGATCCATGTCAGCTCAGTGTGGACTGATTATGTCTGTGTGATCCATGTCAGCTCAGTGTGGACTGATTCTAGGTATGTGATCCGTGTCAGCTCAGTGTGGACTGATTCTGTCTGTGTGATCCATGTCAGCTCAGTGTGGACTGATTCTCTCTGTGTGATCCATGTCAGCTCAGTGTGGACTGATTATGTCTGTGTGATCCATGTCAGCTCGGTGTGGACTGATTCTGTCTGTGTGATCCATGTCAGCTCAGTGTGGACTGATTCTGTCTGTGTGATCCATGTCAGCTCAGTGTGGACTGATTCTGTCTGTGTGATCCATGTCAGCTCAATGTGGACTGATTCTGTCTGTGTGATCCATGTCAGCTCAGTGTGGACTGATTCTGTCTGTGTGATCCATGTCAGCTCGGTGTGGACTGATTCTGTCTGTGTGATCCATGTCAGCTCAGTGTGCACTGATTCTGTCTGTGTGATCCATGTCAGCTCAGTGTGGACTGATTCTGTCTGTGTGATCCATGTCAGCTCGGTGTGGACTGATTCTGTCTGTGTGATCCATGTCAGCTCAGTGTGGACTGATTCTGTCTGTGTGATCCATGTCAGCTCAGTGTGGACTGATTCTGTCTGTGTGATCCATGTCAGCTCAGTGTGGACTGATTCTGTCTGTGTGATCCATGTCAGCTCAGTGTGGACTGATTATGTCTGTGTGATCCATGTCAGCTCAGTGTTGACTGATTCTGTCTGTGTGATCCATGTCAGCTCAGTGTGAACTGATTCTGTCAGCTCGGTGTCATTTACTATTTAGACATGGCAACAAGCTTAACTCAGGATCGCAGACGGAGCTTTAAAGGGACAGCCACACGTCCACTAAAAATCGTGCGACTGTACGATACGATTCGATCACGTGGTCTCCAAGAACAAATGTGATTCGCACTTCGAGATCACGTGATCGAATCGCATCGTACAGTCGTACGATTTCAGCTGACGTGTGTCTGGCCCTTAACAGGCTAATGTTGTGAGCGATCGCACTCACACACATACACGCGCACGCACGCATGCACGCATGCACGCACGCACGTACGTACGCAATCTCTCTTCACACACACACACACACACACACACACACACACACACACACACACACACACAGACACACACACAGACACACACACACACACACACACACACACACACACACACACACAGACACACACACAGACACACACACACACACACACACACACACACACACACACACACACACACACAGACAGACACACACACACACACACACACACACACACACACACACACACACACACACAGACACACACACACAGACACACACACACACACACACACACACACACACACACACACAGACACACACACAGACACACACACACAGACACACACACACACACACACACACACACACACACACAGACACACACACACACACACACACACACACACACACACACACACACACACACACACACACACACACACATCATTAGTGATGCAGAAATGAATGCACAAATGGACACAAGTGAACTGAAGTTACATAGGGACGTTCGTACTCAATGACCAGAATTGGTTTTCTGCCAACGTAACGGATGCAGATACAGATAGCACTCAAATTATTGATTAGAGATGCTTGCTGGTGTATAATTAGATTACAAAAACTCTTCGTTTTATTTTTCTCTTGCTGTCTGTCAACCGTAATCGTCTATATTAGGCTACCTACGTGCAGGATGTGTTATTGATGTGTTCTATGTTCACTGTGGGATGGGGTATGTAGGCCTAAAGGAATATGTTATTATTTCTATTCAAAGAGTTTGAATTAAAAACGCGTGCACGTGTGTGTATTGGGGGGGGGGGGGGGGGGGGGGGGGGATGGTGGTCCGAGTGATGTGTATGTGTGTGTCTGCATGTGAGTGTATGTGTGTGTGTGTGTGTGTGTGTGTGTGCGTGTGCGTGTGCGTGCACGCGCATGTGTGTGTGTGTGTGCGCGTGTGCGTGCGTGCGTGCGTGCATGCGCGCACAAGCCAATGTGCATGTTGTATACTTTCTGCTGGGTTTCACCGGCTCGACTTACCATTCTTGTTGGTACGACGTTTCCAGAATGCGTTCTGACAGACACGACTGGGGACCGAATCCGTCACAGAAAGCATTACGGAAATCGTCACAGACTTCAATGTATTACTGCACAACAGGCAGCAGGCAGGCTGTGAGTTAAACAAACGGTTAAGTATTGCTGAACGTGAAAAACAACCATGTACTTGATTTCAGGGCTCTTGGGTTTTTTCATATCATGTACGCATGGGTGACCTGAAGTCAGATTTGGAGGGAAAGGTGGCAGGGTGGGGGTGGGGGTGCTTCTTTTCTGAAGACCCTCTGCTGTCCAGCTCTCCGAAGAGCTTCTTTTACTCAACAGGCAGACAGTAAATACGAAAACCAAACACGTCTGCAAACGCGTAACATAGTTTAAGTTCGAAATACATGTTGTTAATGCTTACTCTTTTCCCATGGCAGAACAATGATAGGCAAATAATGTATCTACCAGAGTATCACAGTGTTGCCATGGGGAAAGAGTGAACACTAACAACGTGGATTTCGACCTTTATTGCATTACATTGTGACGCGTTGCATTTGTCCCCTTCGTTATTTGAGCTGCTTTATCAGGAGAACGTGTCGCCGTGAGCGCAGCACCAACGTTTAGTTTTAATGTTTGTTATGTCAATGAGTATTCTCCATGGGGACACATTGTGGAAGGTGTTGCAGGCAACTTCTTTTAATCTAGGACTCTTGTGCACTCTGCCTTTTCATTTTCAAATTTGCCCAACATTTACTTCACGACACAGTGTTGCCAATTGATCTCGTGATTGCTGTAAGTTTGCACGGGGTACTGAACTGGCGACACATGAATGGCTGTGCAAGTGATGCCAGCAACGAAACACAAGGCTTTCTATCATTGATTGGCTGCTGGGTGCATGTTCTCTTGGCTCCCATTCAGAGTACACAGTTACATCATGCGGGTATCGCAAGCTTCATTGCCTAGCTTTAGTGGCGTCGTTCCTACTGCGCAAAGTCCTACTGCGCGGATTCCTACTGCGCGGATTCCTTCTGCGCGAATGTTTTTTAATGTGTGTGTGTGTGTGTCAAGATGGCGGCAGTAGCTGGAGGCCGTGTGTCCCTAGCTTGTCGTTAGGTCAGTTTACACCACACCCGTCGTGGCTGTCGCCGTTAATATAGCGATCACCAGCCGCGTGGCCGCATTTTCGGGTCCATTGACCTTTTTGTTCCTTTTTTGTTTCTTGATCGACGGTCACACTTGGAGTCCAGATCTTGAGATGAAATCGGCGGTCCTCTACAGGGCGTCCACAGACCCGTACAGCTTGTCTTAGAGGGGCTCCGGTGTTGGCCAGATCTCCTCCCTCAGCAGCCGGTGGCTCCCACAGTCCTGCAGGATGTGGGCCGTGTCCTGCTATGCTTCTCCGCAGAGACACATGGGAGATGGCACAGCATGCATTTTCCTGAACAGATGCTGGTTCAGTCTGTTGTGCCGTGTCCTCAGAAGGAAGATGACCACCTGCTGTGATCTGGGTAGCAGGTGGTAGCTGTCCTATTGCTGGGGCATCCTGGGCAGAGACTTGATGATGGACTTCATCTCTGTGAGGCAGTCGTGGTTGTTCTGTTGCTCGTCTTTTGCACCCAGCTTTGCCATTCTGTCCGCCTGTTCATTGCCTTCAATACCACAGTGGGAGGGGATCCACTGCAGTACTGTCATCAGGCACTTGATGTTGTTCAGATCTTGTTTCAGCTGAGGCAGCTTATTGTTGGCCACTGCCTGCAGCACTGGCAGAGCGTCGGTCAGGAAGACGATCTGAGTGGCATGGTCGAATTTGCTGCTGATGGTGTTTGCCGCCAGAGTCAGTACTTTTACCTCTGCTCTGTAGTTGGTGCAGTGGAAGCTTGTTGGCATAGCTTCTGCTTGCCACTCTCCACTGGGGTACTGAATGCACACACCGGCTCCTCCATTCATGATGACATCTGTGGCAGACCCATCAGTGAAGACCGGTATCCATGCTTCGTGGGGGTACTTCTCTTCCAGCATGGACAGCGACAGAGTCTTCTTCACCACATATGACCTTGATTTTCGAACTTGGTCTAGATATCCTTAGTACCTATCCACAAGCAAAATTTGAGTGTCCTAGGTTCTTGCGTTCAAACGTTATCGTGCCATGTGCCCGGCAGCATTTTTGGCTCCAGTGATCTTGACCTTTGACCTATGACCTTCATTTTTGTAATTTGGCCGATATATTATTAGTACCTATCCGCATGCAACATTTGAACGTCTTAGGTCCCTCCGTTCAATTGTTATTGTGCCAGGTGCTGGGCAGCATTTTCGGCGCCAATGACCTTGATCTTTGACATATGACCTGGACAAAGCTCTTTCTCCAGCTCCCTGTCAACATCAACGTCCTTTTCTGCTTTGAAAATAGTTATAAAGAAACTATAACACGCCAAAATAATTATCTCTCTCTGCCTTAACTGCAACAGCTTTCACCTTCCCTACATTGACTTGAATTGTGTACATGCTGTCAAATGTTTGGAGTTTTCTTGCTTTTAAAATAATAATAATAATAATAATAATAATAATAATAATAAAAACTAACATGCATAGAGTGCTCTTTCTCTCTTGAGCTCATGGTGCTTCACAATTATTTTAAATAAATAAATAAATACATAGATCATAAATATATACATAAGCTACTACTATATTAACTATCACAAACATGCACGCAGCCACAACACGCACGCACACACACACACGTCCACACACGCGCTCATGCGCACACCCCCACATACAATGTGGGGAACATAGTTTTAAGGCAGGAAACAGGACAAGGAAAAAATCAGAGGTATTGCCTGAAGAGGTGAGTTTTAAGAGCGGTTTTGAAAGATTGGAAAGATTTAGCAGAACGAAGTTCATATGGTAGGGTGCTTCAGGTAGAAGGGGCGCTGAAAGTAAATGAACGTTCACCATATGTCTTAGTTTTGTACGAGGAATAGAAAGGATAAGTTTGTCAAAATAGGAATGGAGAGACCTGGAGGGTGAGCACAGGTGAACGAGATCAGAGAGGTAGGCAGGACCAGATGAATGGACAGCAATGAAACAGAGGCAAGCAATTTTATATTTTATTTTTGCCTCGACTGGAAGCCAGTGTAAGCTATTTAGGTGGGGTTTGATGTGGTCTGTGCGAGGGACTTTAAGGATTAACCGAGCTGCATTGCTTTGAACGTTCTGAAGTTTGTTGAGGAGAGTTTGAGGACAGCCTACAAGTAAGGAATTGCAATAATCGATGCGAGACAGTACAAAAGCTGATACTAGAGTCTTGGTGGCTTCAACTGTGAGATAGTGACGAATGGCACTAATACGACAGAGTTCAAACTTCACATTACGAATCAGAGTCATGGCATGAATGACCATAGTTAGCTGACAGTCGAGGGTTACACCAAGGTTTTTAGCTGATTGACCGAAAGGGACAGTAGCATCGCCAATGACAAGAGAGTCAGGAAACTGAACAGAAGTGGAACTTCTCTGGGTGAAAACTGTTATTGCCTCACTCTTATCATCATTGAGTTTCAATTTATTGGATGTCATCCATAACTTGACATCTGAAACAGTATCCTGCATGGACAAAATCAGATCATCAATCTCATTAGGCTTAGAAGACTTCTGTTGTTGGGTATCATCAGCGAATGAGTGATGGGGAGCTGAATGCCTGGACATGACGTATGAAAGAGGAGAAGTGTAAAGAACAAATAGAACAGGCCCCAGGACTGATGCCTGTGGCACACCACAGGAAACAGAGGCTGAGGCAGAGTTGGTGTCCTGAACGGAAACAATCTGGGTACAGTTAGAAAGATAAGAGGTGAACCACTGGAGAGCTGTACCACTGATACCAAAGACAGATTACAAACGAAAAAGAAGAGTGTTGTGGTCAATGGTACCAAATGCTGCTGAAAGGTCCAATAGAGTCAGAACAGAGAGTTGTCCTTCACCAAGAGAAACAAAAGATCATTAACAACCTTTACTAAAGCAGTTTCAGTATTGTGACCTGGTCTGTAAGCTGACTGAAAGGGTTTGAATAAATAATTAGAATTGAAATAGTAAGAAAGCTGTGAGATAACAATCTTTTCCAGACAAGTCTGAAACTTTTTAAATTATTGTGGTCTAGTGGGGGCTGTTTGAGTAAAGGTTTGACAATGGCAGTTTTGTAGACATCAGGAAAGAGACCAGAAGACAGAGAATCATTGATTATTTTGGTTAGCACAGGTAACACAACATTCAAACATTCATACAGCGGAGACGTGGGAATGGGGTCAAGGTCACATGTTATGAGTGCAGACTTTATTAAGATCTCCAACACATCGTCGTCGGTAACAGGAGAGAAGTGAGAGAGTCCATTGCCAGTGAAAGGTTTGCCTAGTGGATGAGAATCTGTCAGCTGTTTATCAAGTTCATTTCTGATTGCTTCAATTTACTTGCAAAAGAAATCAGAAAATATTTTAGGCAGAGTGGAAGGAGGATAGATAGTGGGCAGTTGGGAAGATTTGTGGGAGCAGACAGGCTGTTAGTAATATGATATTATAGTTATTTGATGGATTTGGCCTCAGAGATCTTGCTAGTGTACAAAAGAGTCTTAGCTTTGCCAACAAGAAAATAAACAAAGTTCTTAGCTTTAGTGTGGATTTGTTTGGGAACAGTCAGTCCACACTTTCCCTGCTTCTCCGCTCGTCTCTGCTGATCCACCACACGTCTCCACTCCCTCTTTGCTTCCACAAGCTCGTCACAGAGAAACCCGAACCAGGGACTGACGGCTTTTTTGAAGGACACTACTCGGCATGAAGAAGGCGCGTGGCGGTCCAACACGGCACTCAGGGACGCGTTGTATTGAGCGGCAGTGGGACCTCGTGGGATCCCAGTTCAACCTGCAGATCCTCCTGGAATGCCGCTCTAAAAGCTGGTGTTTCTACACACAAATCTTTTTGGACAAAGTCAGTGATTATTTAATACCCAGTTTCTTCAGTTGTCAGCAAATCACTTGCCACACCATCACTGGTTGCATCGCTCATGGTAAGTGCTGAAAGTTCCTGACTTGTGCAAGTGAAGTGTGTGAACGTTTGGAACACATTGGCCAGTTTTTACATATGGTGATTGATGCACCGCTTATCTCTAGCTCCGCTGTATCGTTTCTGGCGATTCCAACAAGACCTCTAGCAACCTTTTATTTATTTTCGCGTATTCTATAGCCTGGAATTGGGATTCTTGGGATTTGATTGAACAACTGCTTGGCCTCTTTTGTGATAAATCACATTGTTTTGCAAATCCTTAATGCACCTCTGGGGCTGTCAATGGGAGCATCTCCTCTCAGCCAAGAAAAGTCCCCCCCCCCCCCCCCGCCCCCCCCCCCCCCCCCCCATACACACACCTCCGTCAAGTGTGATTCACCAGATAACCCTCTCTTGCATCATAAATATCGTTTTCAACAAGCAATTCACAAAACTTAAACGCTTCAAATATATATCCTTTAGTATTTTACCTCTAGGTAAAATGTTCCCCCAGTTTTGTGTGTTTTGTTTTAAAATCAGACCGACAATTAATCAAATACATTTCAAATCACTTTCTGGCCTACATACTGTGATTCACCACCCTAAAAACAAATAATTAGCCACTGAGATGGCAAATGTATTCCAATAAAAACGCAAGTTATAAAGCGGTTAGTCCATTTTAGCCGTCATTTTGAAAACTGTCGTGGCGGCCATAATTCGTGAATACAGAAGCAATCATCCATCTGGGATAGAATGTATGGATGTAGAATAATGTTTTCCACATGGATGTTGCTTCTGTATTCACGAAGTATGGCCGCCATGACAGTTTTCATAATGACGGCTAAAATGGTCTAACCGCTCTATAACCGCTTCTAACCAGCAACGTTTAGGTGGTTTCACTTTTTGGAAGATTGCTTCTTGACTACTATTTTGTGTGAACATTTTCAACAGTGTTCACACTTATCGTGGGACGGTGCTACAGAGTGAAACAGAAAAATAAGCGTGGGCTACCTAGTCTAGTTTTCATTTTGCATAATACCATCGACTGAGTTTATTGATACATGTAAGTTTATCCCATATCCTATGACTCATGTTTGGTACAGTCTAAATAAAATCGTTGATGTGTGTGTGTGTGTGTGTGTGTGTGTGTGTGTGTGTGTGTGTGTGTGTGTGTGTGTGTGTGTGTGTGTGTGTGTGTGTGTGTCTGTCTGTCTGTCTGTGTCTGTGTCTGTGTATGTGTGTGTGTGTGTGTGTGCATGTGTGTGTGTGCATGTGTGTGTGTGCATGTGTGTGTGTGTTTTATGTGTGTGTGTGTGTGTGTGTATGTGTGTGTGTGTGTGTGTGTGTGTGTGTGTGTGTGTGTGTGTGTGTGTGTGTGTGCGTGCGTGCGCGTGTGTGTGTGTGTGTGTGTATATGTGTGTGTGTATGTGTGCGCGTGTGTGTGCGCGCCTCTGTGTGTGTGTGTGTATGTGTGTTTGACAGACATTATCACACAGCATACCATACACACACATACACACGAATACACACATGTGCATCCATAACACAAGTAAAGTTTGTGCGAACATGCTTTGTTTTAGTTTTGATAATGTACAAAACAAATCCGTTGGTTAGTTTTTAGGAAACCACCAAAGCACACTAACAATGAATAAAAACGTTAACAAAATAATTATGATGTAATCATCAAAGTAAGCTGTTAACTGGTTTACCACTGAAAGCAACCAGTGCCATTTGGATTCTTCCTCCAATGAACTTAAACGAGTTGCCTCCCTGGAAAAACAAAGGCGCCTGGTGAGGTCATTGCTGTGTTCTGGTAGACACCGGTTCCTTATTCCTGAAAATGGCGTAAAACTCCAATGCTGTCTTACAAAACTGTGCTCTGAACCTGGTGCCAGTCAGACAGTACAGGTAGAAGTTGATGGAACTGTTGGTGTACCACAGGACAACTGCCACTGAATGAAACATACTCATCTGTCCACTCACTATTGGATCATCCCAGTCAATATATTCTATTGCGATACTATATATGTTTATTGGTGATGTCAGCAGGACCAAACAAACGCTAGCACTGATCAATGTGACAGTTAGTGATGACACCTTCTGTAGTCTGGAATCCTGGCTGTTATGTTGTACGGAAAGCTGATGGCTTGCTCTGACAGATCTGACCAGTGTCCACATCAGAGCGCTGTTGCTGACAGACAACAATATAACAGGTAAAATAGACATTTGAAGCGCATCTATCCAACGCCAAATGACATTAATGAACCATTGGTACACTTTTGCTGTAGATCTCCTGCAGTGGCGTTTTTGGAGATCGTATCCATAGAGGACGTGACAATTGATCAGAGTGAGAATAATGATCACTATACCTGTAGCGGCTCGTGACTTTCTCTTGGTCCACACAGCACCGACACGAAGTGGCCACAGCACAGAGGCAGCTCTGAGCATGGTGAGTGATACCAGCATCGACGACGACAGACTGCTCGTCATGTATGTCATATATTTAAGGACCTTGCATAGCCAGGAGCTGCTATGTCGCAGTTTTGGTACATCAAAATACCACTCCACTAATGAATTCAGTGGTCCTATAAAAAGCACTATCTGATCAGACACAGCCAGCGTTTTGAAGAAGACGCATGAACTGGATGAAGGGAGACGACTCATGATTACCATTATCATGATGTTACCAAAGAAAAACCCGAAAGCCACAACAGCAGGATAGCCAATACTAATGATCATATACCCTATCCTTTCATAGGGTTTGTACAGATCATCCCAGGAGTCCCGTGTGACAAGGTATGGGTTCTGCATTCTAACGGTAGCGACCAACACTGCAAGACAATGGTAGAATGATGGGTTCTGTTCAATCATGGTTCAATTTAACGATTTTTATTGTCATTGTCTTAAATCTCCTTTGTGGTTCTACTGAGTACTACTTACCAAGCACTGTGGTCAAGGGAACCATTGCTTTTTCTTAATCCTTGGTAGTATCAAAAGATCTAACGCCATGCCAACATTCAGTAAAAGATTTCACCTTGCTTGAAAGTTAGTAGATTTAACCACTAAAACAAGGTAAGATTACTAAATCAGTCATTGTACATTAATTTTGGTTCGAGTTTTGGCTTGTATTAACGCAAAGAGCGACATAGGCCAGTTACGCATTTAAAGGGACTTCACTCGCTCTTTTCGGATGCAAAAACGCTCTGAAAAGCGCCGCAGCATGGTTTTAGAATATTGATAAACACAGACTGCAAACTCTCTCGCTGTTACCTATACAAATCTCAGATCTACCAGTCGGAATCAGCAGGCCATTGCGTCTCGCCCACAACGTAATTTCTTCAATATCATACATCCTTGGTTTGACGTCACCCACAGATGCTGCCTTCAAACAAGCAAAGTGATGTTGATGAATTATGTGGATGACAGCTTCATAGTTCTGGGGAATGTGATTTCACCGAAAGCGGCCGATGTTCTAGTGAACTCCTCATTGGTTTTTGTTGTTGGTTTGTTGGTGTTTTGGGGTGTTTTTTGTGTGCAAATTATGATTTATCGGCTCAATTTAAAGAATAGATCTGACACCATGTGATAATTATTGCTATCGGGAGTCATTTGTATTTTGTCCATTATCTACCAAACCGAAAGAGCTTAGAGTAGGATGGAAGCTTGAGGGGTTAGATACACAAAAGACGTGTGCATTATGGCAGATTTATTGTTTCATTTCAATACAGGATTTCTATTTTTATTAATTTCAACACCACCTTACTGAATGTCACCAAATGGCAGTCAGGAAGCACCTTAATTTCTCGCAAAGCCTATCCCTTAAGTAATAACTATTACACGTATGAACTTAATCTTGCTCATGCATGTTGCCCAAAGGACGTGTATTGTGAATGCAGGAAACTTTAAATGGAATTATTATTGGCTGTTTCGATTGATATACATTTTTCAATTTGCTTCCGCTCGTTGGTATAGGTTTCGGTAGAAAGTCTCACAAAACCATTGACTACCAATACGTAGAATTGAATTGCGTAAACATCTATTATAAATTGTGATTGCCGATTAAAATATTACATATTTTAGTATTAGATATCAAAATATTAAGGTACATTTGATTTTAATGTTGCATTTTACTCTTATTTCCTTCAAAGCGTTCCTTCACGACCATTTTGCTTTTTGTCATGCTAAGATTCTGATCAAACAAGCTTTTTGAGTCTGCTTTCAGAAAGGTTTCACTCATGTTCTATTTTCATTCAGATATTTTCATTATCATGTCCAGAATGTGTTAGCGTTCACATCAATAAGTACATGTAATTCTATAACTTTCCTAAGAATCCTATTTCTTGGTATCGTAACATAATCTATGGCACTCCTGAACTGTCTTTAGAAACTCAGCTCTGAATCTTCTGTGACTTGCACAGTACACATAAAAGTTGACAGCACTTCTGGAGCACCACAGCACATAACTGGCATTATAAAACACATGGAACTGACCTTTAACAACTGGGTCGTCCCTGTCTGCATAATCATACAATATTAAATACACTGTGTGAGGACTGGTCAAGGTAAAAAAGCAAATACTTGCAGCAATCAAGGTGACAGTCAGTGAAGACGTTTTCTGTTGTCTGGAATTCCTGGATGGCTTGTTTGCGTACAAGAAGACCCTGGTTTGTTCTGACAGATCCGACCAGTGTCCACCAAAGAACACTGTTGCTTACAGTCAATAATGTAAGAGGTACCATTCGAATATGAAACTGGCGAAACCACCTCAAGTACTGTTCATACGTAGACCACGCCTTGCAACGTTTTCTTGTTGAAATGTAATAATATTCAACAACGTGAAGGTTGATGGCAATAAGGACGATGGTCACTAAACAAACGGTGACTCTCGACTTGCCCTTTGTCCACGCAGCACTGACACGAAGTGGCCACAGCACGGAGGCAGCTCTGAGCACGGTGAGTGACACCAGCATCCACGAGGAAAGAGAAGATACTGTACGATAAATAAGATAATGAAGTTTGCATTGCCAGGAGCTGCCGTTACTGAATTCCGTTACATCCAAATTCCTGTATAGCAATCGTCCAAAAGGAGCAATCAGCAGTATCAGCTGATCTGACACGGCCAGAACCTTGAAGAAAACGCTAGATGTGGAAGGAGGAAGGCGGAACATGGTCAACATTATCATCAGATTTCCCCCAAGTCCCAAGCATGTCACAATGGGGTTACCAACGTCCTCGATTAGATAGGACATGTCTATGTACTGTTGATTCAGATCACGCCAAGTTTTATGTGTGGAAGTCCTGGAACGGTGCTGAATCTCTATGCTCCTGGTTCGTTCATGGAAATGGAAACTACTGTTGGAAGCTGAACTGTCCTCAGTGGTCATCATGAAGTGTCTGTGGCCGTTAGTGGATACAGGAGGCTGTCTATACAGCAACCAATTCACTGTCAACCGTCCTGTAGACTGGTGGCCTGATATTTACACTGTGAACAGTCAATGTCACTGTCAACAGTTCTGTGGACTGGTGTCCTGATGGTCACACTGTCAACAGTTATGTGGACTGGTGTCCTGATGGTCATATTGTCAACAGTTATGTGGACTGGTGTCCTGATGGTCACACTGTCAACAGTCAATGTAATTGTCAACAGTTATGTGGACTGGTGTCCTGATGGTCGTACTGTCAACAGTTCTGTTGACTGGTGTACTGATGGTCAAATGGTCAACAGTCAATGTCACTGTCAACAGTTCTGTGAACTGGTGTCCTGATGGTCATATTGTCAACAGTTATGTGAACTGGTGTCCTGATGGTCACACTGTCAACAGTTATGTGGACTGGTGTCCTGATGGTCACACTGTCTACAGTCAATGCCACTGTCAACAGTTCTGTGAACTGGTGTCCTGATGGTCACACTGTCAACAGTTATGTGGACTGGTGTCCTGATGGTCATATTGTCAACAGTTATGTGGACTGGTGTCATGATGGTCACACTGTCAACAGTTATGTGGACTGGTGTCCTGATGGTCACACTGTCAACAGTCAATGTCACTGTCAACAGTTCTGTGAACTGGTGTCCTGATGGTCATACTGTCAACAGTTATGTGGACTGGTGTCCTGATGGTCATATTGTCAACAGTTATGTGGACTGGTGTCCTGATGGTCATACTGTCAACAGTTCTGTGAACTGGTGTCCTGATGGTCACACTGTCAACAGTTATGTGGACTGGTGTCATGATGGTCATATTGTCAACTGCTATGTGGACTGGTGTCCTGATGGTCTTACTGTCAACAGTGAAATGTGAGTACGGTTCACCTAGCGGAGCGGACGCTTTTTTTCCGACACAGAAAGATTAATTAGCTTTTTGGCTAATTACTTCGCCATACAGGAAATTATGCCTCCTAATTAGTGTGAAACGCCTCCTGCTGCTCCCCCTGATCATTTCGGTATATTTTTTGTGGAAGATGGATTAACCGGCCACTCCAATTAGTCGAAAATCAAATCAGTTTTTGCTGTACCTCCATGATCGACTGATGGGACCAAAGCCAAAGCGACAGCGACGTAGGCCAGCAAGTGCTAACAACTCAGGATCCAGTAAATCGGACACTTCTCTTAATACAAGTGGTAGTGTTTGTCAGAGTGCACAAAAGAAACAGAGAACGGAGAGTGCGCGGATCAGTTTAACTGAATTTGCCTACGAACCTACGAATCAAAACAACATGGCGGCGGCCGAAAGTGAAGCTGATCGGATGGACGACTCGCAAGATCAATTTTTTTCTGAACAAGTGAAAGTGTCTCAGGGTGTTACAAATGAGGACTTAATGAACAAACTATGCGCTAACGGAAAAGAGATCTCCAAACTGAGTCAGATCATCGATACTCTGCGTGCTGCCGTGTTTGATCTACAAAAGGACAACGACAAACTGAAAGATGAGGTGAGACAGGCGAGAGAGAGAGAGAATGACACGAAGACTAGAATACAAGAAGTCAAGTACAAGGCAGATCTGGCTGATGGACGAGTCGAAGAATTGTCTGCATACGTCAGGAGGAATAACATCAGAATTTTTGGTGTGGAGGAACCTACGGAAGGCGGTCGATCGAAGGAGAGGGCAGAAGAATGCGAGCAGAAAGTACTCAAGTTATTTACGGAGAAGTTGAAATTGAAAGTAGAGAAAAGTGACATAGAAGTGGTTCACCGTGTTGGTGCTTTCAAACCGAATCCTCTCACGTTCTCCCAAGCGGCCAGCAGCCAGACATCAGCACCGAAGGGCAGAACGATCATCGTGAGGTTCGTCTCCAGGAGAGTGAGAGATGGTGTTTTGTACTCGAGGAAGAATCTGCGTGGTACTGGCTTGGTGATGGTGGAAGACCTGACGCCCAGGGCGTACTCCCTTCTAACCACGGTGCGGAGCGACTTCACGGTGTGTCAGCAAGCATGGTCCAAAAACGGTAAAGTTTTTGTTAAAACGAAGACTGGCAAAGTTGTCGTAATTAACTCCTTGGCTGACTTGGATCAACACAGGCGCTAGGCTTTCTTTGCCTTGTCGTCTGCTACGAAAGTGACTGCGTTTGTGTCTAGTACTCCAAACGGTATTTTACAGTGTTTGTTTGTTTTGCTAAAAATCTGTAGTCTTGTATACATTGCTGCCACAGAATTCGTGTCTATTTTGTCTTCTTCTTTTTTTTCCAAAAAGGGATTACTTAAACGAGGACTTTGCAAATTGAAATGTTTGTTTTTGTTTTCTTTCAATCTTCAAGCTGAAAGGAAGGAGGCGTTGTTGTTTTAGTCACATGGCCAGATTTAACTACTAGATCAGCATAAATCGTTTTGCTCTTTCCATGGTAGGCACGATAAGATGTTCAGGTAATTAATCAGTACCTATTTTTTTTAAATAGCAAAACCGATGACGTCAAATGCGCGAGTATTGTTCTGCTGAAAGACCTAGGCCTAGGCCTACAACATGCTATGTTTTTTGTGCTAATGTTTTGGGTTTGACACCTGATATGTGGTGTGGCTGTTCATTAAGACAGCACTTTGTGATTTTGTTTTCTTTTCCTGAAGTGTTTGCTTAA
Organism: Phymorhynchus buccinoides; assembly: GCA_017654935.2. NCBI lineage: Eukaryota > Metazoa > Mollusca > Gastropoda > Neogastropoda > Raphitomidae > Phymorhynchus > Phymorhynchus buccinoides. Next base: position 46,252,816 of record CM065704.1, on the reverse strand, counting down.
CAATGAAATTAATTGTTAATTACTTCCAAACTAAGAGGATGTTATCATTTGTCATCGACCGTGATTGGGGATTGCAGCAGACTCATTTAAGATCAGGATGGAAGGGAATGTAACTGGATTTGGTAAGTGTGTGTGTGTGTGTTTTGTGTGCGAGCTGTGTCTTGTGTGGGTGTTATGTTTAAGTCTTCAGTGGTCTTGTCTGTTATGTAAACGTAAATGTGGTCTCCTTTATGTACAATTTTGTTTTATGCACTGCCTTTGCGTTTCTCCAGTGGCTTAACTTGTAAGGGGTGTTTGTTGACTGCTTTGGTGTACATACTGCGATTGTCCCAGAAAAGTTTCTATGTGACAGTTTGTGAGAAAAGTATCAATTATGAGCGTGTTAATGGAGTACTATTTGATTTTAAGCATCTGGACAAGTATGCTTTTCAATGTTTTTATTGGGATTGTCTCTGTTATATGTTAATCCCAGTGAAGAAAGTTGAGAGTGTGGGTTCTAAGGTGACACTGACAGCCTTATATTTTGTTTCAGTCTCAAATAATCTTTTTGTGTTTGTCAGATTATTTAAGCAGAATGTTTTTGAGATACTATTGATAATTAACCGCTCTAAAAATGGAGACGCTTAAGATAATTAGCTTCAATGTCAATGGTCTCTAAGATCACCACAAGCGGAAAGATGTATTTGATTATTTGAGAAAGCAAAAGACAGATTATATTTCTTCAGGAAACTCATATGAAGACTCAATCAGAAAACTTTGTTCAGTCGGTGTGGGGATATGAGTGTATTTTAAATGGAATTGACATTAACAGTAAGGGTGTGGGAATTTTGTTTGGTAATGATTTTGAGTATAAAATACATAAAATTGTTCGGGATGCTAGAGGGTGTTATATTGTGATTGACATAGAAATGTTGGGCAAACGTATCACTATGGCCAATATATACGGACCGAGTGATAAGGATTCACCACTGTTTTTTGAAGATGTTGTACTTGAAATGGAAAATATTGGTAATGAGCATATGATAATAGGAGGTGATTGGAATGTGACACTGAATGAACATATTGACAACATTAGATATAGACAAACTAACCGTCCCCGTAAAAGAAATGTTTTACATGACATAATGGAAAACTATGGTTTTGTAGATGTGTGGCGTGAACTTAATCCTGACAAGAGACAATACACATGGCGTAGGTTTAACACTACTCAACAGGGTCGGTTGGATTATTTTTTTAATTACAGACGACTTAATGCTTAATATTAAAAATGCTTCTATTAAGCCAGGCTATCGGTCTGATCATAGCATTATTACACTTCAGTTTCAGACCAAAACAGTTAGACGTCCTAAAATGTACTAGAAGTTTAACAATGATTTATTAAAAGATAAACAGTTTGTTGACTTAGTTAAAACAAAACAATTACAGAAACTAAGCGAAAGTATTGTTTATTAATTTATGAAAAAGATAAAATAGATAAAGTTTCAGATGAATCATTACAACTCACTATCAGTGATCAACTCTTTTTTTAAATGTTGCTAATGGAAATTAGAAGCAGTGCTATTTCATATTATGTGCATAAAAAGAAAGTAGAGAAACAAAGAGAGGAAAGTTTAATTCAAGAAATATCACATTTAGAAAAATATGTAAATTATAATAACATCCAAACACTAGAAGAGATAAAACCAATTACTTGAAGATTTAAGAAAGAAAAAAGTGAACGGTATGATTATCAGTTCGAAGGCTAAATGGATTCAAGATGGGGGGAAAAAATCTAAATATTTTTGTAATTTGGAAAAAAGGAATTTTGTTGAAAAGTCTCTATATTGTATAGAAACTGATCAAGGTGAAATTTTAACTGAACAATCGAGAATAAAGAAAGAGGTACAAACTTTTTATGAGAACCTATATGAATCAAGAGAAAGTAATGTTAGAAATGTAGATTTATCAGCAATATTGGATGGACCAAAGTTATCCAAAGAGACTAGTGTATCTATAGAAGACCCTATCACGTGGACCGAAGCCCTTGATTCTTTAAAACAAATGCAAAATAACAAAAGTCCTGGCTCAGATGGATTTACTACTGAATTTTCAAAGTTTTTTTAGTGTGATTTAGGAATGTTTTTGGTACGCTGTCTAAATGAGAGTTTTGCAAAGGGGGAACTGTAAATTAGAAAAAAAGGGATTATCACCTTTATCCCTAAAGAAGGAAAAGAAAAATGATACTTGAATAACTGGAGGCCAATTACTCTTCTAAATACTTCATATAAAATTGGAGCATCATGCATAGGACAGAGACTTAAATCTGTATTGTCTGACATCATTCATGAAAGTCAAAAAGGTTTTCTACCAGGTCGATACATTGGGGAGAAGATTCGCTTATTATATGATGTATTACAGTTCACAGAATCAAATAATATACCGGGATTGCTTTTGTTAGTTGACTTTCAAAAAGCGTTCGACAGTATCTCTTGGTCATTCATAAACACGTCTTTAGATTTTTTTGGTTTTGGACCAGATATAAAACAATGGATTTCGACATTTTATAAAAACATTACATCATGTGTAACAATAAATGGTAGTTATACAGAATGGTTTAGTATAAACAGAGGTGTGAGGCAAGGGGATCCCTGCTCACCATACATATACCTAATATGTGCTGAAATATTGTCTCTACTAATAAGGAAAAACAACAACATTAGGGGTATAAAATTATCACATGACATGGAAGAACTATTATCACAATTTGCGGATGATACAACACTTTATCTAGACAGAACTAAACAGACATTTGAAGAGTGCATACATTGTTTAGAATATTTTGAAAGTATATCAGGTCTCAAAATTAATATTAATAAATCAAAACTAATATGGATAGGTAGTAGGACAAATTCAAGACTTAGATATATGCCAGAAAAGCATTTTGAATGGAATCCAGATGTCTTTAAGGTGCTGGGAATATTTTTTCCAACTAACATCAATGAAATAACTGCTTTAGATTATAATACAAAATTACAAGAAATTAAACGCTTATTATCCTCTTGGTCGAGGCGGCAGTTAACTCCTTTAGGTAAAATAACAGTGATTAAAACCTTAGCCATATCCAAGATAATTCATTTGTTTACTAATTTGCCTGACCAAACTATGCAGTTTATGAGTGAACTTAATAACTGTTTTTATAGATTCTTATGGAGTGGAAAAAATAATAAAATAAATAAAAGACTTGTTTGTTCTTCTTATGAAAAGGGAGGTTTGAAAATGCTCAATGTATATAATTTTTTGTCTGCAATGAAAATATCTTGGTTGAAAAGAGTTTTTTATTCTGAAGATAATATTTTTAGAAAAATGTTGGCTCACATCTGTCCGCATATTGAAAAAATAACAGTCTTTGGTAGTGATTATGTCACATAAATAACATGAGAATGTGGCAATTTATTCTGGTTAGATGTGCTAAAACACTACAAAACAATGTCCGAAAAATGTAAGCCTATAAAATCGCAAGAATGTCTTTTTGAAAGCATTCATTTCAATAAAAATGTTATTAGAAATAGAAAAACAGTATATATAAGGGAATGGGCAGAAAATGAAATTAACTGCATCAAAGATCTTGTTGACTCGGAAGGAAAAGTCTTATCTTTTGTTAACTTTAAAAATAAATATCCCATGATTTCAACCAATTTTCTTGTATACAATGGTATTATTAGAGCTATAAACAAGTACAGAGTGTCTTTAGGAATAGAATTGTGTAATGATCTAGCCAATGAATATTCTAAAGTCTGGAATGTCATTAAATTAACAACAACTAAAATGACCTATCAGTGTATGACAGACAGTGATGTGATATCACCTAGTGTCAGAAAATGGCAACAGCGATATCCAAATACAGTTTTGAAATGGGAGAAAATATTTATAAAACACTTCAAAACTACAACTGATTGTCAGTTGCGGTGGTTTCAGTTAAGATTACTACACAGACTTCTACCCACTGAAAGATATATGTTTTTATGTAAAATTTCAAATTCATCATTGTGTTGTTTTTGTGGAAGAGAGGAGCAAACTCTAGTTCACCTTTTTTGGACTTGTAACTATGTTCAAACCTTTTGGAGAAATCTTATTTCATAGTTGCATGACTGTTGTGATCATACTTAGAATTTTAACTTCTCAGAAACCCTTGTTATTTTGGGGTGGAAACAAAACTTGAAGAAAGATGGATTTGATTATTCTATTAGCCAAATTTTATGTATTTAAATGTAAACTGAGCAAAACTATTCCATGTTCAACAGCATTTAAACATATTTTGAAACATAGATACTGGATGGAGTTGTCCTGCCATTCTATGGAGGGAAATATTGACAAATTTGCACATGAGTGGAATGTTTACAAGCTACTTATTGATAGTTGTGGGTGAAAACTATCAGGAATGAATGATTGGCTTAAATGTTTGTTATGCTTTGTTTTCTGTATATAGGTTTTGTCCATATCAATCATTACTTCATTTGTCTTTTCATTTGAGAACAAGAAAGTGCTTGAGACTCACACATTGAATCTGGCATACAATTTGCAATTGTGAGTAATGACAACCCCATAATAAATTACTCACTCATGTATGACAATGTGAAAAGGATAAACTTTTTTCTCTCTTATTTTTGCATAGTACTCACACCATTAGTTATTGTTGAGATGCATAGGTGAAAAGTGCTACTGTGGTACCTTAGTTTTAGTTTTGAGCTTACTCTGTTACATAGATTTATAATATGAGCAGGAGACCGTTAATGTGTGTTCGAATGGAGGGGCGGGAGGGGGAGGGGTGAGTTGTGTGTATGCAAAGGTGTGTGTGTAGGAACGTAGGGGACAAAATCAAAGTTCATAATGATATTTTGATGTTTATGTGCATGATGTTTGTGTGCAAGACTCAAAAAATGGAAAACTCCCTCTTATTATATCAGCTGTTTCTTAATGACAGACCAAACTTCCAGTCCCTACACTTCATTATAATGGCTTTGTTAATTATGTTTACATGTATGAATATATTCAGTTTAAAGCCAGTTATTCAATAATCCATTTATTCATTTGTTAATCCATGAGTTAAATTACATATCGTGTCTTGCAGACTGCGGGGCGAGCTTGATTTTAAGAGGCACCCCCAAGTTTTACACAAAATTCAGATTGTGTTATCATTTTTTTTTAATGTATTACCAGTCACAGTGTGGGATGCGGGGGTCTCCGTCAGAGAGATGAGCATCACCTTGTGGTCCGTGAGAGACAATGTCCACAAAAAACTATAATAGTTTTCAAAATCATAATTATTTATTTGATTCGAATACAAACAACATTTTTTTGCTTTATGATATGTTTATCATTAATACTATGATTATTATGTTAATTGATGACATGCGTTGATCCATGTGTGTGGGTGTGGGAGAGAAAGAAGGAACTGTGGAATGGAGGGATGAGAGAGGGAAATAAAAAATGTTACAACATACTGTCAACAGTTCTGTGGACTGGTGTACTGATGGTCAAACGGTCAACAGTCAATGCCACTGTCAACAGTTCTGTGGACTGGTGTCTTGATGGGCACACTGTCAACAGTTCTGTGGACTGGTGTCCTGGTGGGCACACTGTCAACAGTTCTGTGAACTGGTGTCCTGATGGTCACACTGTCAACAGTTATGTGGACTAGTTTCCTGATGGTCACGCTGTCAACAGTTCTGTGGACTCGTGTCATGATGGTCAAACTGTCAACAGCCAATGTCACTATCAACAGTCCTGTGGTCGGATGTTAAGCAATGTCTACAATTAATCTTATTCGTTTGCATAATATGACTGACATCTGAACGCCATTATTTCGCTAGAATGGCCAATCGTCAGTCAGATAGGGAAACGGTCATATAACTAACAGAGGATTACATAGCTAATGTGTGGCTGTACAAGGCAACATCATTGGATCGCTACTAGATTTTAATGAGAAACAATATCACCGCTATATAGGCTTAATTGACTGATTCTTCTATTGCTATACAATGATATTCAAAGTATATGTGTGTGCATGTGTGTGTGTATGTGCGTACTCGCGCGCACGTGCGCGTGTGTGTGTGTGTGTCTATAATTATGTGTTTCTGTCTGTCTGTCTGTCTGACTGTTCGCCCTATGACTTGTGAACCGATGGACAGAATAGCTTCCAATTGTGTGTGTCTATGTGTGTTTATGTCTGTCTATCTGTCTGACTGTTCGCCCTATGACTTGTGAACCGATGGACAGAATAGCTTCCAATTGTGTGTGGTGGTGTATCATGGTACGCAATGTCACATGGTCCCAGAGAAACATTACGACCGTGCTGACCTTGACCTTGACGTTTGACCTTGAAAACCGGCCAGCAGTGTTAGTAGTAATTAAAGGGTAGTATAGTTTTGAGGGACTGACTGGCTGGATTGCATTGTAGTGGTTGCTTCCCTTCCCTTGGACCATAAACGCAAATGAATGAGAGGGGGAGAGAGATGGGACGGTGAAAGTGTGTGTATTTAATGCGAGAACGTGTGCATGTGTATGTGTGTATGTGTATGTGTGCGTGCGTGCGTGCGCGCACATGCAAAGTATAGCAAGCGGGACCGCTAGTTTGAGATAAAGTGTACTTGATGGGATATCTAGTCCAGAGGGAAACCGACTAGAAAACTATATTTTTTTTAAATGTTTATTTTGGGGGGATGGCTAAAACGTTCCAACTAATATTGATAGTATGATGTTTAAGAAGTATTATAATGTTAACAAATCGCCTTTTATATCCTAATCAATATGAAGATATAACCGTAAACTCTTCTCACGCCATCTATTTCATGACGTTCTTTCCCTAACAAACCAAGTACGTTTTATGGATTCTGAATTTGACCACCTACTTTAGTTTAAAAAATACAGAAAATAAAGTTCTCACCAAAAGGCCATGACACTTGGTAGAAGGGGACACACCCAACAACTGTACACCATCCATTGCCGAATGGACTACAGAAGATGCTCATTTTTCCCTCGGACGATCAAAGACTGGAACAAGTTGCCAGAGGAGGCGGTGTCTGCCGTTACACCCAGCTCGTTCCAGCCTAATAATAATAAACAACGGATATTTATATAGCGCACACAAACTTACTCAAACATACACTTGTACAAACATGCGCACACGCACGCACGCACACGCACACGCACACGCACACACACACACACACACACACACACACACACACACGCGCGCGCGCGCGCGCGTGCGCGCGCGCACTCACATGCACAAAGCACTCACGTGTACTCACACTCACAGACACATACTCACACACACTCCCCCCCCCCCCCTCTAGCGAACACAATATCTCCTGCGCACGCATACACTCATACACATGCAAGCAGATATACCCACACAGAACACACACAACACACTCACACACACACACCTGCTTGGAAGCGCGGCCGTGGGCGCACGCACACTCACGTTCGCGCACACGCTCACAAATTACATACATACACATACACACATACACGCACACAAATTACATACATACAAACATACGGACATACATCGCACAATCACGCGCACACGCACACACGCACACGCACACGCACGCACACACACACACACACACACACACACACACACACACACACACACACACACACACACACACACACACACACACACACGCGCGCGCGCGCGCACGTGCACATGAAGATGGGGATGTTATTGGAAAGACTGCCGGAACAGATGGGTTTTCAGGTTTGTTTTGAACGATGCTAAAGATTGACTATGACAGCAGAAGGCAATGAATTCCAGAGTTTGACTGCTGATGATGTAAAAGCTCTACCGCCGTGCCTATCACGTTTAAATTTTTGTATTCGAAAGATCCTATTGTCATTTGCTGAGCGGAGAGATCGAGATGGAACGTAAATTTCAAGAAGCTCAGAGAGGTATTGCGGTGCTGTTCCCGATATGATCTGATAGCAGAGACAGGCAGCTTTGTAGTTTATTCTTTGTTGAACGGGTAGCCAATGTAACTCTTTAAGTAGAGGTGATGTGTGTTGAAGACGCTTGGCTTTGAAGACCATTCTAGCAGCAGAGTTTTGAAGTTGTTGTAAGGGTTTGAGAAGCGCCTGTGGGCAACCAAGTAGAAGGGAGTTGCAGTAATCTAATCTAGACAAAATGTATGAACTGACTAGCGTTTTGGTAGCCTCGGTCGTGAGAACGGGGCGTATAGAGCTGATTCGCCTGAGTTCGATGTATGCAGCCTGGCAGATCTTAGTGATATGATGTTGCATGGAAAGGTCTTCATCCAAGAAAGCACCAAGGTTGCGAATATGTTCAGAAAAATGGATGTTGGAATCTCCAAGGGCAATGGTGGAGGGCAGAGAGCTTGAGTCAACAGATGGGGGAAGCACTCTAAGTGCTTCAGCCTTGTCATCGTTCAGTCTACTGTTTAGCCATTGTAAATACCCTCTTTAAAAAAGAAATAGCTTAGGGGTTCCCGTTCCTGCCGATTCAGCATTATGCCGAGCTTCCGCTGAACGGGTCTTGGCTGGCTGGGTCACATGTAGATTAGGGTTGTTTTTTATTTGTTTTTGTTCTGTGTGCGACCTTCGGACCTCGACCAAACAGTATCAAAAAATCAAATTGTGGATTGTGGATACTAAATGGAAGAAGAGTGTAAACATTATTGTAGATTATTTTGAAACTTGTTACAAACATTTTATTAATGATTTGGTTTTTTTATGGAGGTGTTGTTGTTGATGTTGGTGATTATGTATTATGTAAAGGTAAATTAAAACAAAATCATACAAATGTTGTCACATGTGTTGGCTTGGAACTGTGTATGCTATAGATACATTATCTTATCAATAACAAAGACAAACTTCTACTTACTTGGCTGAACATCCGCGAACATCAGTTGTTATTGGGCCGTTTTGCGAATCGGGGTCGGACTTTTACCAAATCATCCTAGACTCCGACTTGATCGCTGATTAGTTTGTTCTCTTCGTCCGACTTCGAATCTCAAAGATCGGCTGATTTCCACCTAGTACTGTTCTTTGCTTCGTTTCAACAATTATCTCAAGTTTTAATCCAGCATGTAGATACACAGCTCATTGTTCGTATTTTGATCGACAAACACAATCGGATCTATTAATGAGCTAGAAAACAGCTTACCAGAGCCTCAACGTTACTGCTTTGTTTGAATATGGCTTGATGTGTGCAGTAAGACTTCTTTATCGGCTCTTATCCTGACACACATGCTGAATTTTGTCAACTTTTATCTTGGTTTCGTCAGTAAAGGTTACTTGGTCCCATCCTCCTTCCACACTTTACCACTTCTCCTCCTTGACATATACTAGCCGTTTATTTCCGTTTATCTCCTTCATAGCCATGTTCTTTCAAAATCGTCACTTTTGGAACCATTGCTATTTGAGCATTTTTCCGACACTTGACTCCCCAAAACACATTGTCTTCCAATTACTAAAAATGTAGGTTATATATGTTACAGACCCTCTATAGAATTTTCTTGTACAATTTTGAAAATTGAACTTTCGATGTCTGTGGTAGAAGTTTCCTTGTGCCAATGAGGGGCATTCATTCACCTCCATCATGTGTTGAAGAACAAAAAAATCAAATTGAACACTGCTGTATGGCCTATTTCCCATTCATTGGTTATATTAAATACTTTGACTGCATGTCTATGTGGATGATACAATCATTCTTTTGAGTCTACTGAAAAAATACATTTCTGCCACCCACGCTCTTTCCACTGCCCTTGAAGAAAATCTACAGAATGACAGGGTTTAAGAAATGACGTAATGAAAGTAGACTGATATGACGTCATTATTGAAGTTCCATCTGATATCAAACTGGCTCCACACTTTTCACAATCTTGTCTTACCTAAAAGTTACGACTTTTGTTTATTAATCATTTTGTTTAAAGCACAGTGGAATGATTACATTTGATACATTCAGTATCAGCACATAGACATACATGTAAACACATGGGGAAAGTAATCATGATATATCAAAGATGTATGGGGAAGTCAACATGACAAGTATATTAATTTTCAATTAAGTTTATATAAGGAAACCATTTTGTTTACAAAAATCAAAGTATCTCATGTCCATAGAGTAAGCATATTTTTCAGTTTTGATGCATATGCATTCAACAGCATGTCAGCAATATCTGTTACACTTGCTTTCTTGAACTCCACCGAATTGCTTCTATCCGCCATCTCCTCTCAGAAGATACCCAAAAAGCTCTTGTCTGCGCATGTGTACTATCCGGCCTTGAATACTGTAATGCTCTCTTGTCTGGCTCCCCCTCTCTTCTCATCAACAAACTTTAAAAAGTTCAAAATCATTTTGCCCGTCTCATCTTCAACTCTTCTAAATATGACCATATAACTCCATTGCTCTGTTCTCTCCACTGGCTCCCTGTTCAGCAAAGAATATCCTACAAGATTGCCTCTCTCTGATACAAATCTATCGAGTCTTCCTGTCCTGAATACCTCACTGATCTATTACACATCTATACACCGTCTCGAGTTCTGCGTTCCTCATCTGACACCCGTCTCTATTGTATCCCCACTGTCCGCACTAAAACCTATGGTCAACGCTCTTTTTCCTATCAAGCTCCTGTTACTTGGAATCAGTTGCCTCGCTATCGCAGATACTCATCCTCTCTGCCCACATTCAAACGCCATCTCAAAACTCATCTGTTTCCTAAATAACTACTAATCCCTTCCTTCATGACTTGGTGTGTGCATGTCTGAGAGTGAACGTCTGCGCTTGGTGAGCGCATATAATTATCTGTGTGAGTGTGTGTCCACGTGTGTTTGTACGTGAGTGTGTGCACACTCACGCGCGTGTTTTTGTGTGTGATTCTGTGTCTGTCTGTCTGACCGTCTTTAGGTGTTTGTGTAATATTTATTTCCCATTCTTTATGCTATATGTTAAATATTATTATATAATATGGTGTTATATGTGTATAATATATGTTATATTGTAAGCGCATAGGGCATTAAATTGATTAGGCGTGCTAAATGTTCTAATAATAATAATAATAATAATAATAATAATAATAATAATATTAATAATAATAATATTCCTCTGATCTCTTTTAAAACATTGTACATTCGGTGTTACTTCATTTATTCTACATTTATAAATAAAATATTTTGCATACAGTATAATCTGGTCAATCCTTCGCCTGTTTTACCATTTTCATCATATCCAACAAAACCAATTATATGTTAAAATTTAATTTTGCACAATGTTTACATATTCTAGTTCTTTCCAAAATACTTGAGTATGCTGGCACTGCCACAAATAGTGTTGTACTATATCTTTTTTTTCCTATTTACAAAAAGAACACTGATCAGCATTTGTTAGACCCATTTTCTTTAATAAGCTGTTTGTTACTAATATGTTATGACATATTCTTATTTGAAACCATTTTTGTTTGATTTCTTTAAATTTCTTTACTTGCTTCATGACACCGCACCAATCAACAAGAATTTTTAATTTGTCTTCCCATTTCATATATAAATTCTTCTTCAGCAGATTGCAATAAACCTTGCAGCCATTTACTGTCTACATAATATATATTATGCAATGCCTTTGTTGTTGGGTAGAATGTTCTGCCTATCAATTCAATGTTCTGCTTTTTTAGGAATAGTTTAAGACTTTATGCAACCCATGTAATCTAAATAATTGACTTTTATTCCATACTTATTTGAAAATTCCATATGGTTTATGAAATGTCCTTTTTCATCTACAACATCTTTTGCTAAACATATATCTTTGTGCAGCCAGTTTTTGTAGCAGAAAGTTTTATTTCCTTTTTTAAATCTCTTATTGTAAAAGATTGGTTTGGTTAATACTTCTGGAGGGTGTTTCAACTGTACTCTTTCATGAAAATGTGAATATGACATGAAAACATCTTTCCAAAAGGTATTACATTTAGACTTACTAAACTTTTTCAGGGCCATATATATATCAATTAGTTTTATTTCAGGACACACAGAGGCCAAGATCTTATTCCACTTTGCTTTTCCTAAGTATATCTTCCTCATCCACATAATTTTCAAAGCCTGTGAATATGTACTTATGTTTAGTATTTCCAAGCCTCCATCCTCTATCCTGTTTTCTGCATAGCATCTTTTGATTTTGTCTGGCTTATTTCCCCATACAAATTTAAAACATTTGAGTTGCAACTCTTTTATTTCTTTGTCGGGAGGCTTTGGTAAAAGAATCCATAAATATATCAACTTTGAAAGAATGACCGATTTTAATAGTGCGATTTTACCAATAGGCGTGCATACTCTTTTTGACCAGATATTAAATAGCTTAGTTACTTTAGTTAATTTATCTGCTGTGTTTAGTTCTGTATTTTTTTTATAAATCATTACAGAACCAAATACCTAGTAGTATGGTTGTGGTTTTTTTGGGGGGTCATTTCTTATTTTAATGTGGTAGATATTTGCAGCTTTAATTTTTTTTTACTTCCTAACCAAACGTTAAATGGGTTTTTTTTAAATTTAGTTTTAAGCCTGATAAATATCTAAATTGTGTAAAAGTTTATGAAAATATTTTCATGTGATTCTTTATCTCCCTCTAACGTAAAGGATGTATCATCTCCAAATAAACTAAGTTTGAATTCAGTGTTATTTATAGTAATGTCTTTAATAATTATTATTCTTGTTCTGCGTTTCCAGGCCATATTGCCATAATGGGTAAGGTACATATGTGTCCGGTTTTCAGTTTTCACTGGTCTCCCCGCTGCGTACAGCTGACACATTCCGATTTCGGAGGAGCTCAAGGGAGAAAAGTTATTTGGAATTTTTTTTTTGAAAAAAGGCAGGAGAATGGGCCAACAAGTCAGAAAGATAGTAGATGATAGAAAGCAAAGGGAAAAGGCGGAGTCAAAGAGAGTGGCGATTAGCGGAAGTTACAAGCACAGAACTTCCAGAAGGTGGGGAACTATTTTTACGAAAGACCCCCCGGTATCCCCATGGGGAGGTCTTTAATAATAATAATAATAATAATAATAATAATAATAATAATAATAATAATAATAATAATTATTATTATTATTATAATAATAACGATTTTTATATAGCGCAACACCTCTCAGTAAAACTGGAGCTCTTTGCGCTTTACAAATGATTAAAATAAGATACATAGATAAGCACCACTAAAGTAATACACAAAAGCTGCAATAAATACTAGCATTAATACAGTACATCCGTAGGCATAAACACATATTATATAAACATCAAATATAACAATATATTCACACGCAAACAAAATATTATTGTTTTCTCTGATTATACATGCAAGTGTCTCTGAACACAAAACGAACAAATACCTTGAAATTGGGTCGCCTTGCCTACAACCGCGTTGTATTTCTAGCTTTTTTGACACTTTTCCATTTACAGTAACATATGAAGTAATGTTTTTGTAGAAAGCTGAGATCCACCTACATACATCCTGTCCAAATCCATCAGTGTGTAAAACATTAAACATATAATCCCAGCTTACCTAGTCAAACACCTTCTCAAAATCTATTGAAACCAGAAGACCCGCAAGATAATTAGTATCTAAATATTGCATCGTATCAAATAAAGTTCTTATATTATCTCCATTATATCTTCCTGGTATAAAACCTGTTTGATCCTCGTGGGTAAGTTTATCTAAGATAATTTTTAATCTGTTTGCAACACAGGTGCTTCCTATTTTATATGTCACATTTAATAAAGAAATTAGTCTCCAGTTATCCAAACAATCCCTAGATTTATCTCCTTTTGGTAAGCATATAATTATTCCTTCCTTCTGAGTTAATGATATATCTCCCTTCATACACCCTCATTTAAAGACTTTATAACACAATTTCCTAAATGTTTCCAAAATAATTTGAGGAAATTAACTGTCATTCCACCGGTTCCTGGGCTTTTATTATTTTTCATATTTTGAAGGGCATGCAACGCTTCCTCTTCTGTAATGTATCCCTCTAAACATTCTTATTCTTCTTCAGTAAGTTTTGGTAGATTTTTTCACATAATTTATTATTCGTTAATATCTATGTTGTCTACAATTTGTTTAGTGTACAATTTTTCATATTATGTTCTTGTTTCTTCTAATATATCATTTGTTTCAGTTAGGGTTGTGCCTTATGCCATTACTATTTTTAACATCTGTTTACTCACAAAATGTCTATTTTCTAAATTACAAAAAATATTTAGTTGGTTTCTCCCCCCGAGCTGCCGATAATGTCTTAGATCTTAAAATGATTCCATCTATTTTTTCTTTTTCTAAACTGAAGAAGATCTTTCGTTTTACAAAGCTCTCTAACATTCTCTACAGTTGGCTCTTCCTTTTCCAGAAAATGTATTTCTTCTGTTGCCTATGTTTCTTCTTTTTATTTATGCTATATGTTATAGTTTGGGCCCTAATTTCCATTAATAGTACATCTAAGAAGAGCTGATCACTAATAGTAAGCTGGATTACATTCTCAGGAATGTTATCTATGTTTTCTCTTAAGTAAGGTGTTACAGCATACTGTTCCTTTACTCTTACAATGGATTCTTTTGCACTATCAATATATTTAGGATCCTTTAGGAGGGATGAATTGAGTTTCCAAAATGTGTTTCTCTTGTGTTCTGCT
>CM065704.1:46213561-46232650 GCA_017654935.2 Phymorhynchus buccinoides | reverse complement strand
ATAAATCAACAAAACTTTTACAAACAAATGATATGGAACAACTCTATTCTCTAACCAAGAAACGTCATTTCCCCTATACCAGCCTGCTTGCCAACATGTGGAACCCATTTCTTCCATCCCCCATCCTCCTCACCCCTCCTCTCCCCCATTCTTGTACGGGCCTCTCCCTCCACTTGTTGACCCTACTCCATTCAGTCAAGCCCCTCACCACTCCCCCACCGCGCCTCTTTCTCGAATCTCCTATGGTCGAGAACAACTGCTGTCTGTTGCCCCTGCACCACTGGACCCCTCTGTAATAGAGGCCATCAAAGGAGTGGGAATTGGATACCATCTTCCACGGGTCCGGAAACACCGTGGTGGCCGGCGGAAACAGAGAAATATCAGCACAGTGTGTGGTAACAGACCTGACTCGGCCACCACTAAGCTGCCAACGCCTGACATCAACCAACACTGGGTCGGTCGACACGCCTTGCCTGTCTACCCCTTACCTCCCTCTCACTGCCATCCTGTGGAACAATCCCTGAACTGTACAAATACTAGCTGTACAACCAAGCGTTCCCCTGACAACCTGATACGTATTCCAATTAGCAATGGGCCCTCCAGTACAACACAACGTAACGATTCCAACAGTCTACAACTGGCCCTCTTTAACGCAAGATCTGTTAGCGACCCACTGAAACGAGCAGAGATCCACTCTTTCATTACGGACAATGACTGTGATGTTTTCGTAATAACAGAATCCTGGCTTAAAAAACAAGGCGATGAAGCAAAGTGTGCTGACCTGACACCATCTGGCTACACACTCTCTTCCTTCCCCCGCCCTTCACGCGGTGGGGGGATTGCGCTCATCTCTAAGAACTCTCTGGCCAAGCATCTTTCTACCTCCACTGCCTTTCCCTTCCAACATCTCAGCTTTGAAGCAGTTCGCGTTACCCTGGCAACGTCGTCTTCTCCTGTCCACTTCATCTGCGTGTACCGACCTCCACCAAGCCGCAAAAATAAACTGACAGACGCTATGTTTCTCAGTGAATTCCCTGACCTTTTAGAGTACTGTAATAACCTTTCTGGAAAGTGTATTATATTAGGAGACATTAATGTTCATTTTGATACTCAGCATAACCCTGTAACTACTAAGACGATTAATGCTTTGGATATGTTTCACTTTTGTCAATCTGTTACCGAGCCAACTCATGAACGTGGCCACATTCTGGACTGGGTAATTTATAGACCAGATGATGATTTGCTACGCTCTACTCATGTCACTCAATCTCTTGCTTCTGACCATTTCTGTATTGTTTGTGAACTATGTTTGTCTGTCCCGTCTGACACCCCATCGTACAGACAGTCTCGTAATGTACGCGGCATGGATAGATCAGCATTTCAAGCAGAGTTGCGCGCGACTATCTGCCCTGAATCATGCCCCACGGTCAACAACCTTAACCTTAACCTTAACCGTTATCGACACACACGCGCCGTTACGTCACCGCCAAGAGCGTGCCGATAGACTGGAGCCGTGGTACCCTTTAGTTAGCACTGAACTGAACTCGGCGAAGTCAGAAAAGCGTGTAGCTGAAAGAGCATGGCTTAAGACCCCCCTTACCGTTACAAAACAAATCTTCAACGCTGCGAAACGAAAAATAGCGAACATAGTGTTGACAGCAAGATCCTCCTTTTACACTGACCAAATAAACAATGCAGTGACCTCTAGTCGGCTGTTTTCTATCTGCAGCAAACTACTGGGGCGTGAAAAAAGCACCCCTCTCCCTACCACCCACCCTGTCAGTGACCTTCCTGATGTCTTTAACGACTACTTTGTTCAGAAAATCCAGCTCATCAGAAACGAACTTGATCAGGCTTCTTCCACACCTAGGCCTACCACCCTGCTAGACCAAATAGGAACAACATCCACGTTCTTGGAATTTCAGCCAGTTACTGCCTTTGAATTGAAGAAGATCATTCTAAAAGCTAAACCCACTTCCTGTCCTCTTGACCCTATACCGACGCCACTTTTCATAGAGTATCTTGATGAACTACTCCCTACTCTCACCCATATTGTCAACAACTCTCTGACATCTGGCTCCTTTCCATCTGTGTTCAAAACTGCCATTGTCAAACCACTTCTAAAGAAATCATCCCTTGACCCAAACACTCTCAAGAACTATAGGCCTATATCCAACCTCTCTTTCATATCAAAAATCATCGAGAAATTAGTTCTTCATCAACTCCTAGGCTATCTCAATGAACATCAACTCATCAGTTGTTCACAATCAGCGTACAGGCCATTTCACAGCACTGAAACAGCACTGTTGAAAGTAACTAATGACATTCTCTTAGCTCTTGACTCTGGTGACGCATCTATCTTAACTCTTTTGGATCTTTCAGCTGCTTTTGATACTATTGACCACCATATACTCCTTAAGAGGCTTCAAATCACCTATGGAATATCAAGCACTGCTCTGTCATGGTTCTCGTCTTACCTTTCTGGTCGAACTCAGTCTGTCTCCATCAATGACTCATCTTCTGCAATGGTTGGCCTCACATGTGGGGTTCCTCAAGGCTCAGTACTTGGACCAGTCCTCTTCATCATGTACACTAAACCCCTGTCCGAGTTGATCACTTCTCATTCAGTTGATTCTCAGTCTTTTGCTGATGATACACAACTCCACAAGCCTGTATCCCCATCTACCATTCTTCCTTCTATATCTTCACTTGAATTCTGCATTCGCAACATCAAATCATGGATGCTACAAAACAAACTGAAGCTGAATGACGACAAAACGGAGGCCTTGTTCATCCACTCTCCATCTAGAAAACTTTCGTACCCAAAGCCTGATTCCATCTCTGTCTGTGACACTCAAATACCTTTTTCTCCTTCTGCTAGAAATCTTGGCTTCCACATCTCTCAAGATATGAGTGTTGACTCACAAGTTCAAACTATCTGTCGGTCAGCATACTGTGAGCTGCGTCGCATTGGTACGATTCGCCATCTCCTGTCTATAGATACTACTAAAATACTAGTCTGCGCTTTTGTTCTCTCTAAACTAGATTATTGTAATTCACTCTTGTATGGCTGCCCCCAACACCTCATTGACAAGCTTCAAAAAGTCCAGAACTCTGCTGCCAGACTTGTCCTCAAGGTCTCTAAGTATCATCATGTTCAACCACTCCTGATATCCCTTCATTGGCTTTCCATCAAAGCACGTATTGACTACAAAATTTCCACTCTATGTCATTCTTATTTCTCTGGAAATGCCCCTAGCTACATTTCTGACATGCTTTCTGTCTATGCTCCATCAAGGCAATTGCGGTCATCTTCAGATTCCAAAATTCTCTGTGTTCCTAGTACACGAACAAAAATGTTTGGTGAGCGCTCCTTTTCCTTTTCGGCCCCATCAGTTTGGAACTCCTTACCACGCGAAATCCGCCATATCCAGTCCTTGCAATGTTTCAAATCAGCTCTCAAGACCCACCTGTTCAAGCTACATCACAACCTTTAGGCCACATTACTTCTGGACTCTATTCTCACACACACACTCCCCTCCCCCCATATTAGTTTCACTGTGTGTTGACTGCAATGTGTACGTCAGCTTTGTTGCGAGAGAGAGAGAGAGAGAGAGAGAGAGAGAGAGAGAGAGAGAGAGAGAGAGAGAGAGAGAGAGAGAGAGAGAGAGAGAGAGAGAGAGAGAGAGAGAGAGAGAGAGAGAGAGAGAGAGAGAGAGAGAGTGTGTGTGTGTGTGTGTGTGTTGATGCTTTGTTCAACTGATTGTATTTTGTATTGTCTTTTTTGGGTGGGGTGAGTGGTGGTGATGGTAACGGTGTGTGTGTGTGTGTGTGTGTGTGTGTGTGTGTGTGTGTGTGTGTGTATGTGCCGGTACGTGCGTGTATGTGTGGGTGGGGTGTGTATGTGTATGCCTATTTGCATGTGCGTGAGCGATTATTTCGTGTTGTTGTTGAATTTGTTGCTTCTTAATTTTTGTTGTTGTTAAGCGCATAGAGCTCCACATTGGTGGAGGAATGCGCTATATAAATGATTCACTATTATTATTATTATTATTATTGTTAAATATATAGGACAAGTTCTTTTTTCAAGGCCTGGAGGCGGGCCGGGTTTGAATATGTTAAAGATATCACATGAAAACGAAAAGAGACTTATGTCTCTACAGGAGATATTTAATAAAATTGGACGGGGACGAGCAAGCTTAGTATTTGAATACAATGCGTTGATTAACGCAATACCAGAGACCTGGACACGTTGGATGACAGAACCCCTTCTAGAAGAACAGCATTCAACCAATGAATTGGAAAATAACCTCCTTTTCTCTAAACCGAAATTAATCAGGGAAACACTGAGAGAAAATAGTACTAATGATTTAAAACCATGTGCTCATGGTTTTTGGCTAAGAAATCTTAACTTCGAAATAAACAAAAAGACTTGGTTAATGGCAAAACATGCTACCAATGAAACCCGGTTAAAAGAGCTTCAATGGAAGATGCTGCATAATATTTGCCCAACAAATATACTGCTAAGCAAAATGAAACTGGTAGAAAACAATAAATGCTCTATTTGCAGAAATGAAATCGATTATTTAGAACATTTTTTCTTCTACTGCCCACCAGTTAGAGCATTTTGGAAGCAACTTGAAAATTGAATTCATGCTCAAATTGAATTCAGGTTGAATCGCACCGTATTTGATGTGTTATTTGGAGTAAGCAGAATTAACATAGAAAATGATATTAAAAATACAGCTAACCATATAATATTAGTTGGGAAAATGTGTATAAGTATTCAAAAGAAAACAAATGCAAATGTACAAATATTCTTAATTTTTGAACAGCAGATACAGAGCAGAATGTTACACTCAAAATAAGCCTATGTCATGACAGTAGCAATGATAGAGTTGATAACTATTTGATTCATTAAGAATTAATGCTTTTGATATTATATGCATCCACACACACACACACACACACACGCACACAGACACACACGCACATGCGCGCACACGCATGCGCACACGGGCACACGCACACACACACGCGAGCACACACAGGCACGCAAGCACACACACACGTGCGCGCACGCGCGCGCCCACGCACACACACACACAAATGGTATGAGTGTATCAGTACACCAAACACTAAGTCACACAGAAACCCAGACACTTATGTATCAGACAAGAACACTAAGTACTTCCCCCAAAAAAATGTCCATAATAGTTCATCACACAGACAAATGAATGAGAGTAGCGAGGGGAAAAAAAAAGATTTAAAAAAAAAAGAAAAAAAAAAAGGTGGGAACAGTGGAGGGTAAAAAAAACACCAAAAAAACAACAACCCTATATTAGGCTACCTACGTGCAGGATGTGTTATTGATGTGTTCTATGTTCACTGTGGGATGGGGTATGTAGGTCTAAAGGAATATGCTATTATTTCTATTCAAAGAATTTGAATTAAAAACGCGTGCACGTGTGTGTATGTGGGGGGGAGGGGGGGGCGTCCGAGTGAATGTATGTGTGTGTCTGCATGTGAGTGAGTGTGTGTGTATGTGTGTGTGTGTGTGTGTGTGTGTGTGTGTGTGTGTGTGTGTGTGTGCACGGGCGCGTATGTGTATGTGTGTGTGTGCGTGCGTGCGTGCGTGCGTGCGCGCACAAGCCAACGTGCATGTTGTATACTTTCTGGGTTTCACCGGCTCGACTTACCATTCTTGTTGGTACGACGTTTCCAGAATGCGTTCTGACAGACACGACTGGGGACCGAATCCGTCACATAAAGCATTACGGAAATCGTCACAGACTTCAAGGTATTACTGCACAACAGGCAGCAGGCGGGCTGTGAGTTAAACAAAAGGTTAAGTATTGCTGAACGTGACAAACAACCATGTACTTGATTTCAGGGCTCTTGGGTTTTTCCATATCATGTACGCATGGGTGACCTGAAGTCAGATTTGGAGGGAAAGGTGGCGGGGGGATGTTGGGGGTGCTTCTTCTCTGAAGACCGTCTGCTGTCCAGCTCTCTGAAGAGCTTCTTTTACTCAACAGGCAGAAAGTAAATACGAACACCAAACAATGTTTGCAAACGCCTAGCGTACGTCAAGGTCGACATACATGTTGTTGATGTTTACTCTTTTCCCATGGCAGCACAATGATAGACAAGTAATGCATCTACCAGAGTATCACAGCGTTGCCATGGGGGAAAAGTGAACACTAACAACGTGGATTTCGACCTTTCATCAGAAATCAGAATTTATCGACTGAATGCAGTAAGAAGAACTGTGGAAACTGGAAACAGGCCATATACATACCTCCCCCATTATGGCCATATGGCCAGTAAACGCAGAAGAGGACTAGGAAGAAAAAGTCTATGATTAAATGGGGAGGGGACAAGGGAGGTTGGAGATAATATTATTTTAAGCCACACTCCCAATCCTAACACCATGTGGGGTGTGTCGGATGGCTTACAAACAATACAGCAACACGATGGCACTTGAGGTCTTCGTGAGAGAGCATGTCGTGCATGTCTTGACCGGTCACCGGAAGCGGAAGTAATTGTCGGATGTCTAAGCACCGAATGGTTGTACACATCATATTAGCGAAATGTCACAGTAACTTACACTACAAGCAAATGTTGCCATTTGGTTCCTTAACTTGAACAAAACAAGAGGCCCCGTAGAGGCGGTACCACCAAAATGACAACAATATTAATCTAGTCTACGAGGAGCCTTGTGTATGCCAGGAAGCATTGCCTGCCTTCTGTGTTCCTTGTGGGGTAGAACCTTCTGGTTTTCATCCAAGAAGAATGACAATACCTGCTGGCATATAACTGTGACGTAAGATGGAACTCACGCCCCGCTTTTCCCTTCCTACTATGCACCTATCTCTAAACCCGTCCCCCCCCTCCTACTACTCGGGGCCCCCCCACTCTAATTACAATCCGGCGACTTCACAGAGTCGCCGATACCATTCGGCATCTCTTTCATCCCCATATTTCCCTTCCGATCACGAGAAAGTGACACTGCCCTTTGAAGTATTCTTGACACGTGCCATTCGCAGTTGTAGGAATGTAGGCATGTGATGATGACATAATATGTGCGTGATCTGTCACGCCCTCGCTTGTCGTCTGATACGACTAGCCAATCATAGGCCCTCGGGTATTTAAAATCAAATGGGGAGATGGGTAGTGGGAAAAAAACCGCCTAGCATTCTCTTACTCACAAGACTACCAAAACCTGGCTGAGCAAGATGTAGAATCAACCTCTCTACCTGCCAGTCATATTAGCCCAACTCATCAGTACTAGTAAATAAGACAGTTGTGTAAAATACTTGATTGAGATTTGCTTTTGTTTGATTCTATTTTTTATCTAGATCCTATGTCCCATGATGAATAAGGAGTAGATGTGTCTGTGAAAAGGATTGGTAAACATGCTGTTCTAATTATGTCCACTTATTATTTTTGGGTGTGTGAATTTTGACTTTAACTCTTTTGGTACAAGAACCAGATTCTATGCCTACTAGTATTGTTGGTTATTTTTAGTGGGAAACCACTTGGTTGCAACCTTGCAACTTTTGATAACATTCCTTTCCAAGTGTTGAACTGAGAGTGATCTTTGCTGGCCTGTGTTACTGAATCATAATTATCAGTTGATTCCAGTACACATGTCATGTGTTGTTTCAGTTTGACAACTGAAACTTTTGTCATAGTGCTATTGTACAAGGGCAGCCTTCTAGCCGGTTGGGATCCACTAATTCCCTGCTGGCTGAAGCCCCTATCTCTAATCCATAGAGATCTACACCCATGTTCTCCTGTGATTATCAGCAGGGCATCGTGGTCAGGAGGCATCATGCCTGACTCACAAGCATCAAGACGGGGCCACCGCCAAGACGCCACCGCACCCAGAATCCAGAACGACTGGGAGCTACTGTCCACTGAAGAGCAAGCCTAGTCACCCCAGTACTCGCTGCTCCCGACAAAGGAACCTTACACCAGATAAGTCCTCCAGACAGTGAAAAGAACACTAACTTTCCTCCGGACACCGAAAAAAAGTAGTGACCCTTCCGGTTTGGGGCCTAACCTTATAGAAAGACAAAAGTCTTGTAAATCCTTTCGGATTTCATTGTTTTTCATTCATATTTTGTTTTGGCGCCATTGAACTGCTTTATTCTTATTGTTGCATAATCTTATGCAGATTTGTGAGTAAATAAAATACAAGTGTACAAAGAATTCTGAGCCCTTTGGTGAGACTGATGAGAGTGGAAGTTTTGTAATTTTCATGTAAAAAAACTACTTCTCTCTGTCTGCCATTTAGAGCAAAATACCACTTGTATTTCATTCAATCATACGAGCCAGAACCCGGGCAAAAATATAAATTTATTAGATGAAAAGGGGCCGGGAAAGTTGCTCACCTTCCACACCCTAGAGAAGTGGGCTAAAGGAAAAGTTTATAATTGAAAATTTACCACACTAAAAGTCTTCCCTAGAGACTTCGCCCTTTAGCCCATTACCTCGTCACAATAACCATGATAACAGTGACAGTTTTTGTCAGAACATCTGGTCCAAACTTGGTAACCTAATGAAATGTAGGCTTATTAGCAATGATGACAATAATTAACCTATTAGTGAAAATCTGATTAACGTCCTCCGGCCTGGAACAGGCACATGTGGGACATTAATAGAATATAAAGAGGGTGGGACGATCCTGGAGGTACTGCAATACCAGGAAAGTACCGATTTTTTAAACGATGAAAATAAAACGATAAGTGTTATCCCAACAGTGCCTGTCTTTTCATCAGAAATAATCAGCATTTGACTAAATTGTAGTGTAGATACCACCCCTCCCTTCTATGTTTACGACTCTTTATCTCAAAGTCTGGTTCTCTACGTTTCATGACAATACCCCTGAGCTGATCCTAACCCTATCTCTTTCCCGAGAACAACAGAATGTTGCATCCCAGTGAAAATGTTCAATGCGACATTTTGATCTGGGGGAGGTAGATGGGGTTAAACTACAATTGTGCCCAACATTTACTTCACGGCAGTGTTGCCAGTCAACCTTACGGTCGTTGTAAGTTTGCGCCGATTAGGCCCACTGAACTGACGACAAATGAATGTGCAAGTGATGCCAGCAACGAAACACGAGGTTTTCTATCATTGATTGGCTGCTGTGTGCATGTTCTCTTGGCTCCCGTACAGGTATACAGTTACGTCATGCGGGTATGGCAAGCTGCATTGCCTAGCTTTAGTGGTGTCGTTCCTACTGCGCAAAGTCCTACTGCGTGAATTCCTACTACGCGAATTCCTACTGCATTTATTCCTTCTGTGCGAATGTTTTTAATGTGTGTGTGTGTGTGTGTGTGTCAAGATGGCGGCTGTAGCTGGAGACCATGCGTCTCTGGCTCGTCGTTATGCCATTTCACACCACACCCGTTGTGGCTGTCGACGTTAATACAGCATCAAGTAGGGCTGCATACCACCAGCTTGGTAACGGTCCACGTGAATACCTGAAGAAAGCCTTCCATTCTCCATTTCAAATCGCCGACATCTTCGATTCAGCCATCCGTATTGAAAAAACAAGAAACATGGCAGCAGACAAAGTTAGGCCACCACTCAAGATCTAGGTCAGCCTAATCTTCTTACGAAGAATGCACGTGAATTTGTCAAAGTTCAGTGGCGTAGGAACATGGGGGCAGGGAGAGGCGGCTGCCATCCTGGCTCAGTGGAGGGGGGCAGATGTAAATGACAGTGAATCTCAAACTAGGAGGTATTTGCGCTGCCTCTTAGTGCTGCAGCACAGGGGGTTATTTGGCCTTCGGGGACCTTCCCCATCACCAGCTGTCTAAAATCTCTTTGTCCAAGAGAGTGGGGATATTTGTAGGCAAGACTTTTACACTCACCATAAACAATATGTTCAGTCCTTCAGAATAGCAGTTGCCTCCTTTGCTATCTGCACGTCATGGATAGTCAGACAGGACTGACTGGCACACATATTTTGAGGTATTAGATATTAGGTAGATTTGTTTTGTGATAATGATTGATTTGTTTTGAACACGTATCGTGGATTATTACTGTTTTTTAGTCACAATATTTGACAACAGCATGGCCTGGTTTGATTTCTAGTAATAACTTGTCGAATTTACCATGAAATATTACCTTATGTAGACCTACTCAATGCGTACACTTCTTATATTTCCATTTTCTGCTTATAGATACGAGTAATGTGAGAAACCTTTTGTTTTTTGTTTGGGGGTATTCTTAAACTCAGTATCACCAAACAAATACGTGTCTTTCTTTGGCCTTTCATAATTCATCAAAGACGGTTTAGAGGGGGGTTACAGGGGTTCCATCCCCTTAGCAATGAAATAAAGAAGGAAAGAGAAAAGAAAAAGAGGGAGAAATGTCCCATGTTATAGCTTTAGCTTATTGTCCCGTGAGAAGCCTTGATTAACCCCCAGACCCCCCCCCCCCCTCCCCAACTCAGCACTTAGAACTACCTTCCCCACCCTCTTCCATGACTGACTGATCTGCCCATAATTATTCATGGTTGTATTTGTGTGTTTTTGCTGTTGTCTCTTTTCAATTCACATGTTTTTGTTTCATTTGTACACTTTCAAAGTTGATCGTGGCTAAAAATACAAATCATAAACTGTTCTTGTAGCATATGCTAAGACGCGTAGCTTAACCTGTCCATACTCCCATGCCTATGTAGCATCCCCCACCCCACCCCCCCCCTCCGGTTTATGGGCAATTCTATACAGGGCTTCAACATCTTCCTACGCCACTGACGTTGGACTCGTGCCCCAAACGACGATTCCTGAGGAGGCAAGTTTTGAAGAAAAACAAAATGAGATAATTGACTGTATTAAGCGTTCAGTAATTTAACCACGAACCAGAGTTGCATTTTAACGTTATTTAACATTAATGTACTTTTAGGCCTACAATTTGTGTTAGAACCCACCAAGTTTAAGACCCGTGGAGAGTGAAATCTGGACTACAGTTTAGAAGCAAAGATCTGTAGCTTGAAACAATAATGCTGACTTAAACATTTCGGTTAGAAGCAAACATCTTGTCTGAATGGATTGCCTACATGTCTATGAAGGTAACTGTGGCAGATGTTGATTTTAGTCAGCCATGTTTTGGCCGCCATGACACTTACAAAATGGCAGACAATATCAGCTTATTTTGGCACATTGCGGACAAATAGTTGCTTGTGTATAATAATAATAATAATAATAATAATAATAATAATAGTTGCTTGTGTATGTGATATTTGTGTGAATTATGCCATTATTGAACGCACAAAATTCAAGCATGCAGGATTGTCCATGCATTTCAAACCTTAATTCAACATAAAAATTGAAGTTTAACTTCTTTTATTCTCAAAAATAGAATCTGCGACAGTGACGACACACACAGACTATAAAGTGTATGGCGTTTGCTGAATCCATTGAACAAAAACATTGATTCCATATCTACACTTGATGCCAAAAAAGTTAACATGTCAACATGAAACAATCCATGATAAAACATTGAGCATTCACTGTATTATCTATAAATGCAAATATGAGATCACCTATGGGATGTCATTGTATCAGCATTTTAAATCCGCAAATATGCACTCTTTATGAAAACATCTCTCACAATTACCAATTGTGCCAATTGTACCTTATTGTGTGATGATGAAATCATTCTTATTGTGTCCAAACAAAAAAATAGGAACAAAATGCATCAAGCACAGAAACGTTGATTTTGCATCTCAAAGATTTAAAGTTAATGCAGAAGTGACTGCACACACGTTTTAAAGTAATATCAATATATTAAAAAAATATCACTGTATAAAACTATCTCACTTCAACAGCCACCTGACAGCTATTATAACTTTGTGCTTTCAAAATAATAACAGTCTTTTGTTTCCTCAAACAGAACCTCAGTATGTCTCTTGGCAGCTCTGGTATGTTTCGTTTGGCTCGTTTTATAATCCAACAATATATGTCCTTGTACTGGCAAGCTCGTGTGCAACCAAGTTCAAAGCAAGCACATGAACACAGTTGTGTTGCACAGGAGGCACATGTACATGTCGTAAGTTCCTCTGTCAATTGCTGGGGTTCACATACTTCACGACCATCCTCTTTCATAGTAAGTTTCCACCCACTGTCCAAAGCTGCAGGCAGGTGTGAATGAAGTTCGTGGCTCTCTTCCAAATAAATGCCTGGTGATAATATCGTCTGCTATGCAATGTCAGTGCTTCATGCTTAGGTGGCAGATTCTCCACAGCATTGTTCAAGCTGTGAAAGAGATCACATCAACCTTGCTGAATGGACTGTGTGCTTGTGCCGTAGAGTTTGCAGATACATGACTCTGTATCAGTCAGAACTGAATCATCAGGAACATTTACATTGCCCATGTCTTGGAAAAACTGGGGATTGTTGACAAAGACACTTCAGGCAGATCGTCGGCCTATCCTACAAACTGACTCCTGATGTCAGATCCCGTGATGGCAGTATGTCAGTAATATTGATGAGATGAACTGGTTTGAAATGTGGGGTTTTTTTCTGAGGGGGTCCCTGTTTGCATCCACAAGAAGATAATGGGCTGTGTTTGATGCGTGATAAGATGTACAAGGACATCCATGTCACAGCTGATGGCAACAGTCTGGAAGTATCCATACTCACTTGCATCTCTTGCAAGAAGCATTCTGGTATCAGCCTCTTCATGTTCAGCAGAGGTCCGTTTTGAGACACCTTTCTCTCTTGAATTCCAAACTTTGGCAGGATCTGTCAATTCCAGACAAGACTAGCTATATTCCTTGCTTATCGTGGAACTTACTTAAGCGTTCTGTACAAAGAACGTCTGCCATACTGACTTTGTTTTCATCATGAGAGATGAAACTGTCCCATTGACCAATTGCTTGAGCTTGTGAGTCAACGTTTAATAGCTTGCTTTCCTTCAGTTCTTTTGGTCCATGCTGCTGACGTGATTGTGTACTCATTGTACCAGTCAAAGGCCACGCCAATCCTACTACACTTCTTCTTCTTCTGCGTTCCCAGGCCAAAAGGCCATAATGGGTAAGGTACGTATGTGTCCGGTTTTCAGATTTCACTGGTCTCCCAGCTGCGTACAGCCGACACATTCCGATTTCGGAGGAGCTCAAAGATTGGTAGATGTTTTTTTTGAAAAAAGGCAGGTGAATGGGCCAATAAGTCAGAAAGATAATAGATGATAAAAAGCAAAGGGAAAAGGCAGAGTCAATGAGAGTGAAAGAATTAGAGGAAGTTACAAGCACAGAACTTCCAGAAGGTGGGGGAACTATTTTTACGAAAGACCCCCCCGGTATCCCCACGGGAAGAACGCCATCTTGAGACACACACACACACACACACACACACACACACACATACACACACACACACACACACACACACACACACACACACACACACACACACACACACACACACACACACACACACACACACACACACACACACACACACACACACATTTTTTTTTTAAACGCGCCGAAGGAATCCGCGCAGTAGGAATTCGCGCAGTAAGAACGACACCACTAAAGCTAGGCAATGCAGCTTGTCATACCCTCATGATGTAACTGTGTACTCTGAATGGGAGCCAAGAGAACATGCACTCAGCAGCCAACCAATGATAGAAAGCCTCGTGTTTCGTTGCTGGCATCACTTGTACATTCATTTGTCGCCAGTTCAGTACCCCGTGCAAACTTACAGCAATCACGAGATCAACTGGCAACACTGTGTCGTGAAGTAAATGATAGGCACAATTCTAGTTTACCCCCTCCTCCCACCTCCCCCAGATCAGGTTAAGGTTAACTGGCTACACTGTGTCGTGAAGTAAATGATAGGCACAATTCTAGTTTACCCCCTCCTCCCACCTCCCCCAGATCAGGTTAAGGTTAACTGGCTACACTGTGTCGTGAAGTAAATGATAGGCACAATTCTAGTTTACCCCCTCCTCCCACCTCCCCCAGATCAGGTTAAGGTTAACTGGCTACACTGTGTCGTGAAGTAAATGATAGGCACAATTCTAGTTTACCCCCTCCTCCCACCTCCCCCAGATCAGGTTAAGGTTAACTGGCTACACTGTGTCGTGAAGTAAATGATAGGCACAATTCTAGTTTACCCCCTCCTCCCACCTCCCCCAGATCAGGTTAAGGTTAACTGGCTACACTGTGTCGTGAAGTAAATGATAGGCACAATTCTAGTTTACCCCCTCCTCCCACCTCCCCCAGATCAGGTTAAGGTTAACTGGCTACACTGTGTCGTGAAGTAAATGATAGGCACAATTCTAGTTTACCCCCTCCTCCCACCTCCCCCAGATCAGGTTAAGGTTAACTGGCTACACTGTGTCGTGAAGTAAATGATAGGCACAATTCTAGTTTACCCCCTCCTCCCACCTCTCCCAGATCAGGTTAAGGTTAACTGGCTACACTGTGTCGTGAAGTAAATGATAGGCACAATTCTAGTTTACCCCCTCCTCCCACCTCCCCCAGATCAGGTTAAGGTTAACTGGCTACACTGTGTCGTGAAGTAAATGATAGGCACAATTCTAGTTTACCCCCTCCTCCCACCTCCCCCACATGAAAATGTCGCATTGAACATTTTCACTGGGAACCAACATCCTGCCGTTCTCGGGAAAGATATAGGGCTAGGATCAGCTCAGGGTTATTGTCATGAAACGTAAAGAACCAGACTTTGAGATAAAGAGTCGTAAACATAGGAGGGAGGGGGGTGGGTGTACACTACAATTTAGTCATATGTTGATTAGTTCTGATGAAAAGACAGGCACTGTTGGGATAACACTTATAGAGGCCAGAGATTTTCACAAATAGGTTAATTATTGTAACCGTTACTAGTAAGCCTACATTTCATTATGTTACCGACTTTTGACCAGATGTTCTGACAAATAATGTCACTATGATTATGGTTATATGCTGGCAGGTATTGTCATTCTTCTTGGATGAAAACCAGAAGGTTCTACCCCACAAGGAACACAGAAGGCAGGTAATGCTTCCTGGCATACACAAGGCTCCTCGTAGACTAGATTAATGTTGTTGTCATTTCGGTGGTACCGTCTCTACGGGGCCTCTTGTTTTGTTCAAGTTAAGGAACCAAATGGCAGCATATGCTTGTAGTGTACGTTACTGTGACATTTCGCTGATATGATGTGTACAACCATTCGGTGTTTAGACATCCGACAATGGCTTCCACTTCCGGTGACCGGTCAAGACATGCAAGAATGTATGCTCTCTCACGAAGCCTGAATAAAATCCTATCTAGAACTCGAGTGCCATCGTGTTCCTGTAGGCACACACTCACTCACGCACACACACAAACGCGTGCGCGCACACACACACAAACACACACACACTTGCACGCACACGCACACGCACACGCACACGCGCACACACACACACACACACACACACACACACACACACACACACACACACATACACAGACACACACACACACACACACACACACACACACACACACACACACACACACAGGCCAACACGCATACACGCACACGAAGTGAGAGAGAGAGAGAGACAGAAAGAAGACAGAGAGACACACACACAGACAGACAGACATACATAGAAATAAATAGAGAAGCACATAATCAGGCCGACAGAAAGACAGACAATCAGACAGACAGTGAGACAGACACATACATTATGGACACGCGTCTTTTGAATAGTTCAGGGGGAAGCGCAAACACATCGGCCCCAACTTGGAGGAGGCAGCACTTTTACGATCAGAATGTGTCAACATTATGAAACATGTAAAGCACCCTAAGTCAAACATCACTACAGAAGAACGCCGGGCCCTTTCTACTCTAAAACATCATGGTCCTCCCAGCAGATAAATGTCGGGCTACCATCATCATGCCACGGACCATGTACGAGGAGAAAGCAGCGAAGCTGCTGGAAGACCAAAATACCTATCTCCCTTTACAGCAATACCCCACCAGTCGCTACACCACCAAGCTTGTGAACCAACTGAAAGAATTGAAACAGTGTGGTGAACTTTCTCAAGATACGTACAGAGGACTGTACCCTGCCACTGCAGTTGTCCCCAATTGTTATGGATTGCCCAAGGTACACAAGGCGGACATTCCACTGAGGCCTATTTTCGCCTCCATGGGTTCCATCACGTACAAGGCAGTACGATTCCTGGCTGACATCCTCTCGCCACTGGTGGGAAAAACAGAGCATCACATCAAAAACAGTGCGGACATGGTCCAGAAACTGTCCCAGTAAAATAATGTCAGTGAGGATTAACTCCTTGTGTCGTTCGATGTGACAGCTTTGTTTAACAGTATACCGGTGAAGATCATCTGGAACAGACTGTTGAAAGATGACACCCTCCAGCAGAGGACTACATTGTCGGTCGACCACATATGTGAGCTCTTGTCATACTGTTTGTCAACTACGTACTTCACGTTTGGTGGCAAGTTCTACCAACAAATGGAGGGAGCAGCCATGGGGTCGCCCGTGAGTCCCATCGTCGCCAACCTCTTCATGGAAGAGCTTGAGGTTAACGCTCTGGCCAGGTTCCACAGGCCTCTGCGATACTGGGGGCGTTACATGGACGACACCATGACCATTCTGCACAAAGACTTGGTAGACGAGTTCACTGACCACCTGAACTACCAGCATCCAGCAATCACGTTCACCAGAGAGGTCGAACATGAGGGCATGAGGGCAGCATTGCCATGCTGGACACTCTCATAAAAAAGAAACGGGGACAGTCTCTCCTTCAGTGTGTACCGAAAGAAGACCCACACAGACCAGTACCTCCAGTTTGACAGTCACCAGCCTCTTGAGCACAAACTGGGGGTCATCCGCACTCTCCGCCACAGAGCCAAGACAATCTGCTCCACTGACGAAGCGCTGGCTGAGGAGGAACAACATCTCAAAGAAGTCCTCAGTATCTCAGGCTACACCAGATGGGCTTGGGAAGTACCTGGGAGCAAGAAGATCTCTCCCCACCCGTCCTCTAAGCAAACCACACCACGCCGCGGACATGTCTGACCAATGACCGTTAACACGTTAAACGAGTTGCCTCCCTGGAAAAAAAGGTGACGTCATTGCTGTGTTCTGGCAGACACCGGTTCCTTGTTCCGGAAAATGGCGTAACACTCCCTTGTTATCTTGATAAACTGTGCTCTGAATCTGGTGCCAGTCAGACAGTACAGGTAGAAGTTGATGGAACTGTTGGTGTACCACAGCACAATTGCCACTGATTTAAACATACGCCACTGTCCCTTCACTAGTGGATCATCCCAGTCACTATATTTTATTGCTTTCATCATTTTATATATGTTTATTGGTGATGTCAGCAGGACCAAACAAACACTAGCACCGATCACGGTGACAGTCAGTGACGACACCTTCTGTAGTCTGGAATCCTGGCTGCTTTGTTGTACGGAAAGCCGATGGCTTGCTCTGACAGATCTGACCAGTGTCCACATCAGAGCGCTGTTGCTGACAGACAACAATATAAAAGGTAGAATAGACATTTGAAGCGCATCTATACAACGCCTAATGACATGAATTAACCATGGGTACACTTTTGTTTCAGATTTGCTACATTCGCCTTTTCGGAGATCGTATCCATAGAGGACGTGACCATTGATCAGAGTGAGAATAATGATCACTATGCCTGTAGTGGCTCGTGACTTTCTCTTGGTCCACACAGCACCGACACGAAGCGGCCACAGCACAGAGGCAGCTCTGAGCATGGTGAGTGACACCAGCATCCACGACGACAGACTGCTCGTCATGTATGACATATATTTAAGGACCTTGCATAGCCAGGAGCTCCTACTGTGCAGTTCTAGTATATCAAAATACCGCTGAAGTAATGAATCCAGTGGTCCTAACAAAAGCACTATCTGATCAGACACAGCCAGCATTTTGAAGAAGACGCCTGAACTGGATGAAGGGAGACGACTCATGATTACCATTATCATGATATTACCAAAGAAAAACCCGAAAGCCACAATAGCAGGATAGCAAATACTTCTGATCAGGTTCCCTATCCTTTTGTAGGGTTTGTACAGATCATCCCAGGCGTCCCGTGTGACAAGGTATGGGTTCTGCATTCTAACAGTTACGATCAACACTGCAAGAGAAGGGTAGCTGGGTTCTGTTCAGTCATGGCTCAATTTAACGAATTGTATTGTCATTGTTTTAAATTTCCTTTGCGGTTCTACTGAGTACTACTTACCAAGCACTGTGGTCAAGAGAACCATTGCTTTTTAATCCTCGGTAGTATCAAAAGATCTAACGCCATGCCAACACTCAGTAAAAGATCTCACCTTGCTTGAAAGTTAGTAGATTGTATCCACTAAAACAAGGTAATATTACAAAATCAGTCATCGTACATTCATTTGGGTTCGAGTTTTGGCTTTTATTAACGCAAAGAGCGACATAGGCCAGTTACGCATTTAAAGGGACGTCACACGCTCTATTCCGATGCAAAAACGCCCTGAAAAGCGCCACAGCATGGTTTTACTATATTGATGACTGCAAACTCTATCGCTGTTGCCTATGAAAATCGCAGATCTACCAGCCGGAATCAGCAGGCCATTGCGTCTCGCCCACAACGTAATTTATTCAATATTATACATCCTTGGTTTGACGTCACCCACAGATGCTGCCTTCAAACAAGCAAAGTGATCTTAAGGAATTATGTGGATGACGCCATAGCTTTATAGTTCTGGTGAATGTGATTTCACCGAAAGCAGCCGACGTTCTAGCAAATTATGACTTGTTGGCTCAATTTAAAGAATAGATCTTACACCATGTGATATTTATTACTATCGGGAGTCATTTGTATTTTGTCCATTTATCTAATAAACCGAAAGACCTTAGAGTAGGATGTACGCTTGAGTGGTTAGATACACAAAAGACGTATGCATTATGGCATATTCTATTGTTTCATTTCAATACAGGATTTATATTTTTTATTACTTTCACAACCACCTTACTGAATGTCACCAAATGGCAGTCAGGAAGCACCTTAATTTCTCGCAAAGCCTATCCCTTAAATAATGACT
>CM065704.1:46181061-46208561 GCA_017654935.2 Phymorhynchus buccinoides | reverse complement strand
TTAGATCAATTATCATCATCGTAGACGTAATTGTAGAATTCTAGAGAGCAATTATGCTTGCGTTGTTATGGATGCTAATGATCAATATTCTTATTCTTCTTCTTCTTCTGCATTGCAAGACTATATGGGCATAATGCGTGAGGTAGGTATCTATTCGGTTTTCAGTTTTCACTTGTTTCACTGCTGCGTTCAGCCGACTCCTTCCAATTTCGGAGGATGACGAAGATTCAGTTAAACAGCTGTCAAGAGTTTTATGTAAGGCCTTCGAATCAAGAAGAGAACTTTCAATGTGAACGGATTTGTGGACCGAAAATTCTTTAGATTTGGTTTTGTGCAAGTTTTTCTTTTCTAACCGAGTTGTTCAATACTGGAATAATTTGTCAACTAACATTAAGGCTGCACCTAACATAAATATATTCAAAAATCTTCTGGACAAAGACACAATAATGTCAATTTTTTGTATAGTACTTTCGATGAAGAAAAAAAAAAAAAGAAGAAAAGTCCATTCCATATTGTTGTTAAACTGTATAGTTTAGCTGTAGAAAGCAAGCCACCCTAAAACAAATCAGTCACTGACGAGAAAGGACGTAAAAGGGCCACGAGGCCCACTTCTAGCCCTAATTACTACTACTACTACTTATCCAGTAGTTTTGTTTGTCATGGGTATTTTACCAACGAATGTCTATTTTGACGTGTGTACGCGTGTGTAGTTGTACACATGACAGTTCATAATCATCATAAAGCTTTCACCGAGTCCGCCACACAGCATAGTCAACCCAAGTAGAATTTGACGAGATAATCTAGTCTCCAAATCCCGTGTCGCGCGTGTCACAGAGAGAGAGAGAGAGAAGGGGGGGGGCATTTACGATCGACATACAGCTAAATAAACACACAACGTGTGTAGATACACACAGACATGCATAATTATGTCACGGGACATTTTGGAATCCGAATGTTCCCGAGATTTTTCCAGGGATAATTATTTCTTGAGGATGTCGCCTGTGGTAAGGGTTTACTGAAGCAACTAACTGAGGAAGACGTCCAACTAGATACAAAGACACAATACCATTGACAATTTTAAAATACAGAATAATTTTATGACGACGACGTCTTTCTTTTAGTGACGTAAGTCCTGATTTAGTGTATAGTTTTTGATGACTAGCCCCGCGTACTGAACCAACAATTGTCCTGATTGCATCTAAATGGAGGTTTTCCAGATCTTCTGCCTGCCTATTTGTACAGTTATCCCAAATGACATATGAAAAATCGAAATCAGGCGTAATGAATGATTTATGCATAGCAAGGAGTGATTTACGACTGATACGATACTTGTATGATCGAAGACAGGCAACTGTCTTAGATAAAATGGATTTAATATGCAGGTCCCATTTGCAGTTACTTTGAATGGCTACATCTATATACTTATGGGAGTCTGTTTCCTGCAATATCATATTACTAAATTTCAAAGGTTACGTTTGTGGTGTTGTCTGGTTAGATATTGTCATTAATGTGGTTTTCGATTGATTAAATTCTACTTTCCATGTTGAAGCCCTATTTTTCTTTCTCCAGATCTGAGTTTAAAACCTTTCTGTCCTACTTTGAGTGTTGTCTAAGCCCAGATACATGCTAGTATCGTCAGCAAACAGTTTAATATTCGATTCTATATCATGCGCAATATCATTTATATAGACAAGGAAAATTAACGATCCAAGAACAGAACCTTGAGGGGCACCTGCTGATATTGGGAGGCAGGAGGATTTACTAGGTAGTCAGTGAACCATTCACGCAACTGCCCGCGAATACCAAGAGCAGAAAGTGTATTTAATATTATAATTATTGGCTAATTACTGCATCAAATGTATCAAATATATCAGATTTTTACGATAACTTTCTATGACAATAGGATTTTTTGCAGGTGTTCCATAATGTGTGAAAGCGTATGCATTCTTAATTGGACAAAAAAGAGAAGAAATTCCTAGCTATTATTGTTTTCCATTCTCTCTCTCTCTCTCTCTCTCTCTCTCTCTCTCTCTCTCTCTCTCTCTCTCTCTCTCTCTCTCTCTCTCTCTCTCTCTTTCTCTCTCTCTCTCTCTCTCTCTCTCTCTCTCTCTCTCTCTCTCTCTCTATCTCTATCTCTCTTTCTCCCTCTCTCTCTCTCTCTCTCTCTCTCTCTCTCTCTCTCTCTCTCTCTCTCTTTCTCTCTCTCTCTCTCTCTCTTTCTCTCTGTCTCTCTCTCTCTCTCTCTCTCTCTCTCTCTCTCTCTCTCTCTCTCTCTCTCTCTCTCTCTCTCTCTCTCTCTCTCTCTCTCTCTTGTTTTCTTTTGGTTGTTCTTTGTATTTATGTTTGGTTTCTTTTCTTCGTTTTCTATTTTTCTGCATGAGGACTGGATGAAAAAAAGCAATGTTGCTTAATCTATTATCCTCAATAAAGAAAACGTATTCATTCATTTATTCATCCTCTCTCTGTCTCTGTCTCTCTCTGTGTCTCTCAGTGTCTCTCTCTCTCTCTCTGTCTCTCTCTCTCTCTCTAGTCTCTGTGTCTCTCTCTCACTCTCTCTCTCTCTCTCTCTCTCTCTCTCTCTCTCTCTCTCTCTCTCTCTCTCTCTCTCTCTCTCTCTCTCTCTCTCTCTCTCTCTCTCTCTCTCTCTCTCTCGCTCTCTCTCTCAATTGCTTTAGCTTCGTTATAAGCTTAGGATAATTCGGAATATTCCCGGAACATTTCAGAATTCTGAATTGTACCGATGCCAATCGTGGAAAATCAGAATTCAAACTTTTCCTGGGACATTTCAGAATTCTGAATTGTACCGATGCCAATCGTCAAAAATCAGAATTCAAAATTTTCCCGGAGTCCAAAATTTCCCGTGCCACATACATACATACATACATACAGACAAACATACAACTAGAGACACATTCCTATTTACATATATGTTGATCAATATCAGGACGTATCGAACCTCAACAACCAACAGTGTTCTGTGTTGAAAGAAGGCGGTACCGCTGTGGACGTAGCAGGGGAGATAACCGATTGAAGGCATAGTTTTCTTCTTTCGTTTAAGTCCCTTGAATTGCAAAAGTCAACGGTCGCTGTTCAGAAAGAAGTTAAATTAAGAGAAGATAATCACTTACTGATTCTGTGTGGACTAATGATGCCTGCGTGATCCATGTCAGCTCAGTGTTGACTGATTCTGTCTGTATGATCCATGTCTGCTCTGTGTGGACTGATTCTATGTATGTGATCCGTGTCAGCTCAGTGTAAACTGATTCTGTCTGTGTGATCCATGTCAGCTCAGTGTGGACTGGTTCTGTCTGTGTGATCCATGTCAGCTCAGTGTGGACTGATTCTGTCTGTGTGATCCATGTCAGCTCAGTGTGGACTGATTCTGTATGCGTGATCCATGTCAGTTTAGTATGGACTGATTCTCTCTGTGTGATCCATGTCAGCTCAGAGTGGACTGATTCTGTCTGTGTGATCCATGTCAGCTCTGTGTGGACTGATTGTCTGTGTGATCCATGTCAGCTCGGTGTGGACTGATTCTGTCTGTGTGATCCATGTCAGCTCAGTGTGGACTGATTCTGTCTGTGTGATCCATGTCAGCTCAGTGTGGACTGATTCTATGTGTGTGATCCATGTCAGCTCAGTGTGGACTGATTATGTCTGTGTGATCCATGTCAGCTCAGTGTGGACTGATTCTGTCTGTATGATCCATGTCAGCTCAGTGTGGACTGATTCTGTCTGTGTGATCCATGTCAGCTCGGTGTGGAGTGATTCTGTCTGTGTGATCCATGTCGGCTCGGTGTGGACTGATTCTGTCTGTATGATCCATGTCAGCTCGGTGTGGACTGATTCTGTCTGTATGATCCATGTCAGCTCGGTGTGGACTAATTCTGTCTGTGTGATCCATGTCGGCTCGGTGTGGACTGATTCTGTCTGTGTGATCCATGTCAGCTCAGTGTGGACTGATTCTGTCTGTGTGATCCATGTCAGCTCAGTGTGGACTGATTCTGTCTGTGTGATCCATGTCAGCTCAGTGTCATTTACTATTTAGACATGGCAACAAGCTTAACTCAGGATCACAGACGGCCTACTTTAAAGGGCCAGCCACACGTCCACTAAAACCGTACGACTGTACGATACGATTCGATCACGTGGTCTCCAAGAACAAATGTGATTCGCACTTCGAGATCACGTGATCGAATCGCATCGTACAGTCGTACGATTTCAGCTGACGTGTGTCTGGCCCTTAACAGGCTGATGTTGTGAGCGATCGCACTCACACACATACACACGCACGCACGCATGCACGCACGCACGCACTCACACACACACACACACACACACACACACACACACACACACACACACACACACACACACACACACACACACACACACACACACACACTATTAGTGATGCAGACATGAATGCAAAAATGGACACAAGTGAACTGAAGTTACATAGGGACGTTCGTAATCAATGACCAGAATTGGTTTTTCTGCCAACGTAACGGATGCAGATGCAGATAGCACTCAAACTATTGATTAGAGATGCTTGCTGGTGTATAATTAGATTAAAAACCCTCTTCGTTTTATTTTCCCCTTGCTGTCTGTCTGTCAACTGTAATCGTCTATATTAGGCTACCTACGTGCAGGATGTGTTATTGATGTGTTCTATGTTCACTATGGGATGGGGTATGTAGGCCTAAAGGAATATGTTATTATTTCTATTCAAAGAATTTGAATTAAAAACGCGTGCACGTGTGTGTATGTGTGTGTGTGGGGGGGAGGGGGATGGTGGTCCGAGTGAATGTATGTGTGTGTCTGCATGTGTGTGTGTGTGTGTGTGTGTGTGTGTGTGTGTGTGTGCGTGCGTGTGCGTGCGCGCATGTGTGTATGTGTGTGTGTGTGTGTGTGCGTGTGTGCGTGTGCGCGCGTGCGTGCGTGCGTGCGCGCACAAGCCAACGTGTATGTTGTATACTTTCTGGGTTTCACCGGCTCGACTTACCATTCTTGTTGGTACGACGTTTCCAGAATGCATCCTGACAGACACGACTGGGGACCGAATCCGTCACAGAAAGCATTAAGGAAATCGTCACAGACTTCAAAGTATTACTGCACAACAGGCAGCAGGCGGGCTGTGAGTGAAACAAAAGGTTAAGTATTGCTGAACGTGAAAAACAACCATGTACTTGATTTCAGGGCTCTTGGGTTTTTCCATATCATGTACGCATGGGTGACCTGAAGTCAGATTTGGAGGGAAAGGTGGCAGGGGGATGTTGGGGGTGCTTCTTTTCTGAAGACCCTCTGCTGTCCAGCTCTCCGAAGAGCTTCTTTTACTCAACAGGCAGACAGTAAATACGAAAACCAAACACGTCTGCAAACGCGTAACATAGTTTAAGTTCGAAATACATGTTGTTAATGCTTACTCTTTTCCCATGGCAGAACAATGATAGGCAAATAATGTATCTACCAGAGTATCACGGTGTTGCCATGGGGAAAGAGTGAACACTAACAACGTGGATTTCGACCTTTATTGCATTACATTGTGACGCGTTACATTTGTCACCTTCGTTATTTGAGCTGCTTTATCAGGAGAACGTGTCGCCGTGAGCGCAGCACCAACGTTTAGTTTTAATGTTTGTTATGTGAATGAGTAGAGTTGAGAACCGGTTCAAAATTTCTAACAGGTTTTTAAACCGGTTTTTCGTCCCGAACCGGTCTTTTGGAACCGGTTTTTTTTAACCAGTACTCGCATCAGTAGTTTCACCTATGCAAACATAATTATGTATTTGTCAGAATATTCACACACACGCGCGCGCACACATACACACACACTCAACTAAAAACTTGGCTCAACTCCAACAAACATTTTAATGATGGGGCCATCTGCCCGTGTCAAAGAAGGTGAGGGTAGGGGAAAATAATTAAACCAAACAAAAACAAAACGTCATATGGCGGTTGGATTGTGAAGGATGGTGGCACATTCACAACGCAGTGAACCAGCTTTGAGAATAATCAGATATGTAGCGGGAGGATAAGGAATACAAAATATAATAATCTTAATTATGTACCTGAACAGATAAACAAAATAAGAAAAGAAAATCTTTCACAATGCAAGGAAAAAATATCACACACGAGCGCGCGCGCACACACACAGTCGCACGCGCACAACCGCACACACCGCGCTTGTACAGGCACATGCACGCACACACATTCTCTCTCTCTCTCTCAGTCCCAGGGTTGGGTGGAGAAAAGCTGTTATTGCTACTATCTCATTCGTACAACAGTAATGACATATTCTACTTTTAGACAATATCTTCAGTAAGCGCATTCATTTTAATCGAACAATAACTACTGAATGTACATTAATAAGCAGTTTATGAAGCGTCGTGGCTGTCGCCGTTAATATAGCGATCACCAGCCGCTTGGCAGCATTTTCGGGTCCATTGACCTTTTTGTTCCTTTTTTGTTTCTCAATCGACGGTCACACTTGGAGTCCAGATCTTGAGATGAAATCGGCGGTCCTCTACAGGGCGTCCACAGACCCGTACAGCTTGTCTTAGAGGGGCTCCGGTGTTGGCCAGATCTCCTCCCTCAGCAGCCGGCGGCTCCCACAGTCCTGCAGGATGTGGGCCGTGTCCTGCTATGCTTCTCCGCAGAGACACATGGGAGATGGCACAGCATGCATTTTCCTGAACAGATGCTGGTTCAGTCTGTTGTGCCGTGTCCTCAGAAGGAAGATGACCACCTGCTGTGATCTGGGTAGCAGGTGGTAGCTGTCCTATTGCTG
Organism: Phymorhynchus buccinoides; assembly: GCA_017654935.2. Taxonomy (NCBI): domain Eukaryota; kingdom Metazoa; phylum Mollusca; class Gastropoda; order Neogastropoda; family Raphitomidae; genus Phymorhynchus; species Phymorhynchus buccinoides. The sequence goes on along the minus strand of CM065704.1, from coordinate 46,201,771 downwards.
GGGCATCCTGGGCAGAGACTTGATGATGGACTTCATCTCTGTGAGGCAGTCGTGGTTGTTCTGTTGCTCATGTTTTGTGCCCAGCTTTGCCATTCTGTCCGCCTGTTCATTGCCTTCAATACCACAGTGGGAGGGGATCCACTGCAGTACTGTCATCAGGCACATGATGTTGTTCAGATCTTGTTTCAGCTGAGGCAGCTTATTGTTGGCCACTGCCTGCAGCACTGGCAGAGCGTCGGTCAGGAAGACGATCTGAGTGGCATGGTCGAAATTGCTGTTGATGGTGTTTGCCGCCAGAGTCAGTACTTTTACCTCTGCTCTGTAGTTGGTGCAGTGGAAGCTTGTTGGCATAGCTGCTGCTTGCCACTCTCCACTGGGATACTGAATGTACACACCGGCTCCTCCATTCATGATGGCATCTGTGGCAGACCCATCAGTGAAGACCCGTATCCATGCTTCGTGGGGGTACTTCTCTTCCAGCATGGACAGCGACAGAGTCTTCTTCACCACATATGACCTTGATTTTCGAACTTGGTCTAGATATCCTTAGTACCTATCCGCAAGCAAAATTTGAGTGTCCTAGGTTCTTGCGTTCAAACGTTATCGTGCCAAGTGCTCGGCAGCATTTTTGGCTCCTGTGATCTTGACCTTTGACCTATGACCTTCATTTTGTAATTTGGCCGAGATATTATTAGTACCTATCCGCATGCAACATTTGAGCATCCTAGGTCCCTCCGTTCAATTGTTATGTGTGCCAGGTGCTGGGCAGCATTGTCGGCGCCAATGACCTTGACCTTTAGCATATGACCTGGACAAAGCTCTTTCTCCAGCTCCCTGTCAACATCAATGTCCTTTTCAGCTTTGAAAATAGTTATAAAGAAACTTATAACACGCCAAAGAATTCTCTCTCTCTGCCTTAACTGCAACAGCTTTCACCTTCCCTACATTGACTTGAATTGTGTTCATGCTGTCAAATGTTTGGAGTTTTCTTGCTTTTATAATAATAATAATAATAATAATAATAATAATAATAATATTAATAATAATAATAATAATGAAAATAATAATAATAATAATAACAATAATAATAATAATAACAATAATAATAATAATAATAAATAATAATAATAATAATAATAATAATAATAAACATGCATAGAGTGCCCTTTCTCTCTTGAGCTCACGGCTTTTCACAATTATTTAAATAAATAAATAAATACATAGATCATAAATATATAAATAAGCTACTACAATATTAACTATCACAAACATGCACGCAGCCACAACACGCACGCACACACGCACACGTCCACACACACACACGCGCACGTGCACGCGCATATGCACCCACCCACATACAATGTGGGGAACATAGTTTTAAGGCAGGAAACAGGACAAGGAAGAAATCAGAGGTATTGCCGGAAGAGGTGAGTTTTAAGAGCGGTTTTGAAAGATTGGAAAGATTTAGCAGAGCGAAGTTCATATGGTAGGGTGTTCCAGATAGAAGGGGCGCTGAAAGAAAATGAACGTTCAATAATCGATGCGAGACAGCTGATACTAGAGTCTTGATGGCTTCAACTGTGTGATAGTGACGAATGGTACTACTACGATGGAGTTCAAAGTTCACATTAAGAATCAGATTCATGACATGAATGACCATAGTTAGCTGACAGTCGAGGGCTACACCAAGGTTTTTTGACTGAGAGAAATAGACAGTAGCATCGCCAATGACAAGAGAGTCAGGAAACGGAACAGAGGTGGAACTTCTCTGAGTGGAAACGATCATTGCCTCACTCTTATCATCATTGAGTTTCAATTTATTGGAGGTCATCCATGACTTGACATCTGAAACAGTATCCTGCATGGACAAAACTAGATCATCAATTTCATTAGGCTTAGAAGACTTCTGCAGTTGGGCATCATCAGCGAATGAGTGATGGAGAGCTGAATGCTGGGACATGATGTCTGAAAGAGGAGAAGCATAGAGCACAAAAAAGAACAGGCCCCATGACTGATCCTGTGGCACACCGCAGGAAACAGAGGCTGGGGCAGAGTTGGTGTCCTGAATGGAAACAATCTGGATACGGTTAGAAAGATAAGAGGTGAATCACTGGAGAGCTGTACCGCTGATGCCGATAACAGATTACACACGAGAAAGAAGAATGTTGTGGTCAATGGTATCAAATGCTACTGAAAGGTCCAAAAGAGTCCGAACGTAGAGTTTTCCTTCATCAAGAGAAAAAAAACCGATCATTAACAACCTTTACTAAATCACTTTCAGTACTGTAACCTGGCCTGTAACCTGACTGAAAAAGATTGAATAAATCATTATAATTGAGATGGTCTGAAAGCTGTGAGAGAACAATCTTTTCCATGATCTTTGACACACAAGATAAATTTGAGACAGATCTGAAACTTTTTAAATCATTGTGGTCTAGTGGGGGCTTTTTGAGTAGACGTTTGACAATTACAGTTTTGTAAACATCAGGAAAGAGACCAGAAAACATAGAATCATTGATTATTTTGGTTAGTACAGGTAACACAGCATCCAAACATTCATACAGCAGAGAAGTGGGAATGGGGTCAAGGTCACATGTTTTGGGTGCAGATTTTTTCAAGATCTTCAACACATCTTCTTCGGTGACAGGAGAGAAGTGAGAGAGTGGATTGCCAGTGAAATGTTTGTCTAGTGGATGAGAATCTGTCAGCTGTTTATCAAGTTCATTTATGATTGTTTCAATTTACTTGCAAACGAAATCAGAAACGATGTTAGGCAAAATGGAAGGAGGATAGATAGTGGGCAGTTGGGAAGAGTTTGTGCGAGCAGACAGGCTGTTAGTAATATGATAGAGTTCTTTGCTGGATGTGGCCTCAGAGATCTTGCTAGTGTAAAAAAAGATTCTTAGCTTTGCCAACAAGAAAAGAAACAAAGTTCTTAGCTTTAGTGTGGATTTGTTTGAGAACAGTCAGTCCACCCTTTCCCTGCTTCTCCGCTCGTCTCCGCTCCCTCTTTGCTTGGACAAGCTCGTCACCGAGAAGCCAAAACCAGGGAATGACGGACTTTTTCAAGGACACCACACGGGGCATGATGAAGGCGCGTGACGGTCCAACACGGCACTCAGTGACGCATTGTACTGATGCACCGCTTATCTCTAGCTCAGCTGTATGGGTTCTGGCGATTCCAACATGACCTCTAGCAATCTTTTTTTTTGGTGTATTCAATAGCCTGATAACTTGCGATTTTTTTTTAACAACTGCTTGGCCTCTTTTGTGACAAATCACATTGTTCTGCAAATCCTTAATGCACCTCTGGGGCTGTCAATGGGAGCATCTTCCTCTCAGTCAAGAACATTGTTCCCCCAGTTTTGTGTTTAAAATGTTTGGTACAGCCTAAATAAAATCGTCGATGTGTGTGTGTGTGTGTGTGTGTGTGTGTGTGTGTGTGTGTGTGTGTGTGTGTCTGAGTGTGTGTGTGCGCATCTGTGTGAGTGAGTGTGTGTGTGTGTGTGTGTGGCAGATATTATCACATGGAATACCATACACACATATGCACACGAATACACACAAAAAAACAGTTTGTGCAAACATGTTTTGTTTTGACTTTGATAATTTACAAAACAAATCCGTTGGTTGGTTTTTAGAAAACCACAAAATGAATAAAAACATTAACAAAATAATTACGATGTAATCATCAAAGTAAGCTGCTAACTGGTTTACCACTGAAAGCAGTCAGTACCATTCGGATTCCTCCTCCAATGACCGCTAAACGAGTTGCCTCCCTGGAAAAATAATGATGCCTGGTGACGTCATTGTGTTCTGGCAGACACCGGTTCCTTGTTCCGGAAAATGGCGTAAAACTCCAATGTTGTCTTGAGAAACTGTGCTCTGAACCTGGTGCCAGTCAGACAGTACAGGTAGAAGTTGATTCCACTGTTGGTGTACCACAGCACACGTGCCACTGATTTAAACAAACGGACTTTTCCCCACACTATTGGATCATCCCTGTCAATATATTTAATTGCTATTAAATATATGTTTATTGGTGCAGTCAGCAGGACCAAACAAATGCTAGCACAGATCACGGTGACAGTCAGTGATGACACCTTCTGAAGTCTGGACTCCTGGCTGCTTTGTTGTACGGAAAGCAGATGGCTTGCTCTGACAGATCTGACCAGTGACCACATCAGAGCGCTGTTGCTGACAGACAACAAAATAAAAGGTAAAATTAACATTTGAAGCGCATCTATCCAACGCCAAATGACTTTAATTAACCATCGGTACGCTGTTGCTTCACATTGGCCTTTTTGGATATTGAATACATAGAAGAGGTGACCATTGATCAGAGTGATAATAATGATCACTACACCTGTAGTGGCTCGTGACTTTCTCTTTGTCCACACAGCACCGACACGAAGTGGCCACAGCACAGAAGCAGCTCTGAGCATGGTGAGTGACACCAGCATCCACGACGACAGATAGGTCGTGATGTATGACATATATGTGATGACCTTGCATAGCCAGGAGCGACTATGTTGCAGTACTGGTACATCAAAATACCACGCAAGTAATATCTCCACTGGTCCTATCCCAAGCACTATCTGATCAGACACAGCCAGCGTTTTGAAGAAGACGCATGATTTGGATGAAGGGAGACGACTCATGATTATCATTATCATGATGTTACCAAAGAAAAACCCGAAAGCCACAATAGCAGGATAGCAAATACTTTCGATCAGATACCCTATCCTTTTGTAGGGTTTGTACACATCATCCCAGGCGTTCCGTGTCACAAGGTATGGGTTCTGCATTATAACGGTTACGATCAGCACTGCGAGACAAGGGTAGCTGGGTTCTGTTCAGTCATGGCTCAATTTCACGATTTTTATTGTCATTGTTTTAAATCTATTTCACGGTTCTACTGAGTAAATCAGTCATTGTACATTCATTTTGTTCGATGTTGGGCTTGTATTAATGCAAAGAGCGTCATAGGCCAGTTACGCATTTACAGGGACTTCACCTGCTCTTTTCGGATGCAAAAACGCTCTGAAAAGCGCCACAGCATGGTTTTAGAATATTGATGAACACAGACTGCAAACTCTCTCGCTGTTACCTATAAAAGTCGCAGATCTACCAGCCGGAATCAGCAGGCCATTGCGTCTCACCATGTCACAAACCATCATTCAGTTCACGGTGCGACAGGATGTTTTGATTAGATTGCTGTATGCGTGTGTCCGTGTTCAAAGATGTCACGTCAAAGACCTGTGCCGTTTACGCAGGTGTAATATCCGGGCTGAGTATAGTTTTAGATTCGGCGGAGGCCGGAGGTTGTAGTTTCAAGCTTAGTGTGCTTTTTGGCAGTGACGATGATGCTGTAGTATCCATTAAGGCTTTGAGACCACGTGACAGGGCTGTCCTCCACGCTCCCTATCAAATTTATCCTGGCATCAACCAGGCCTGGGAGGAACAGACACCTGCAATGTTGGTCAAGAAATCAGAGCAACACTCTCAAATACACATCCGTAAAGTGGATGAAGCTCGACTGTGTGGTCCCAGTCTTCCCATTGAGCCCACAGCACACTCACTCTGGGTAGGAGCCGGCCTGGGCCGAAAAACCCACAAGACTCTGATGGGATTTGAACCCACGACCGCCCAGTCACTAGTCCGCAGCTCTTACCACTGAGCTACGGGGGCTGGTTTGATGTGAAGTGTTGATTTAATTGCATTTCTTTGGGGGGGGGGGGGTGTCAATGTACATGGTCATTTCTCTTTTGAGACATTTTGTTGGTTTTTCGGGTTCTTAGGCCTAAGTGTGGCTAAATGGAAATATGTTTTTGTTTGTGGCACAAGAAAAAAATACTTGGGCATAAAGTAACATTTCAGTTGTCATATCTACAGTCCTTGTAAAAGTATGGAAAGAATTGTATACTGAACAGAGTACATGAATCTTCATTTTAAAGCATACAAAATAATAAACATACGTAATACAGACACTGCAACAGACACGACGAGTATGCGGTGCTTCTTTCGATGAGCATAAGTAGGATAAATAGTTTTAAATGTTTTCCAAAATATATAAAAAGTTACGAAATGGTGCAGAGATAACATTCTGGTTTACAGATTAAAATTATTGAAAAGCCAGGGGAGGCGACTCAGTGTATGTAATGATTGGAGTGGTAAAAATACACCGCTGGGCTGCAGTCTTGTGGAGTGAAAGTGTTTGATCAAAAATTGTGTGTGTGAAGAGCATAATGTAAATGCGCAACCTTTCTCTTTCAAATTATATTTAAGAATTCTGCCACCCGGCGATGCCCTTGTTTGTAGTTGAAATAGTTGCGTGCCACAAACGATTGCGAATCCGCGCTTGTTTTTAATGTTTGTTATTATTTTGCGTAAATGTAAAGAGGAGTGTATACGTTATGTTTGGATTATTGCTCTTCCTTACAATATGCTTGTTTCGTTTTCAGGCCTTTTTCTTCGTTCTTCTTTTGATTTCCCACTTCTTCCTCCTTCCCCCCATTCCTTCATCTGGGTGGACATGTTTGCTGTCCCTCATCTGGTCTACGTTTTGTCCTCTGCCCCTCCATTATCCCTTATTCATTGACCCTTCAACTGTGGTCCTCTGGATCTGGCCAAATTATTCGGGAAACTCATCGTCAAACCAATTTCTCCCCTTCACCCTTTTGGGCTGTGTTACCTCCCCTTTTTCATCATCACCGTGACGTCATCTTCCCCTCTTCCCCCTCCTTTATCCCTGACTTCATAATCTATTCATCTGAATGCTGGACCTGGGAGAAAGTCTTCGTTCTTCTTCTTCTTTGAGCTATTGAAGAGTGGCAAGAACAGCTTCAAGTCAGCATTGTGTTTTAAGTCTACATTAATGTTTCAAACAAACACATGTTCCTGTTTAAAGTGTGTTCTAGTGAATATTAGGCTCAAGTCATCGTGGTCAGGTTTTCCGTGTGAACAGTGTTGTTGTTGTTTTTGTTTCTTCATTTTGAACAAATATGCTCAAGAAGTGGTGATCTACGTGATTTCATGACCTGAACAGTTTTGACGGTTTACTCAAGTGCTTAGTTATTAGGTTTATGTATATTACACTTTTAATGTGAAGACTATTAGCCCTGGTTTTGGGCCATAAAAGATGGTATACTATTTTTTGTTTCCTTATTGAGGAGGAGTTAAACGAGCATTTTGTGTACTTGATATATGTTTAGAACTTAGTTTTGCTGTGCCTTATTTTGCAAGTGTGAAGTATTGGACTCATTGTTATTTGGTTCATTGAACTCTGTGCTATTCATTTTTATCCTCATCCTCATCATCATCCTTTCATTGTTGTTGTTTTTGTGTATGTTAATCTCCAAAGTGTATGTTAATAAACTTGTTAAAATGTTCACTTGTGTTAGTGGTTTAGTTTTAGGGTAAGAATGGGTATGGGTGTGGGTATCAGTTTTCGCAGGCACTAGGTCGGCGTTACACGCCAACAACGTAATTTCTTCAATATCATACATCCTTGGTTTGACGTCACCCATAGATGCTGCCTTGAAACAAGCAAAGTGATCTTAAGGAATTATGTGGATGACGCCATAGCTTTATAGTTCTGGTGAATGTGATTTCACCGAAAGCAGACGACGTTATCCATTGTCTACCAAACCGAAAGACCTTAGAGTAGGATGGAAGCTTGAGGGGTTAGATACACAAAAGACGTATGCATTGTGGCAGATTCCATTGTTGCATTTCAATACAGGATTTCTATTTTTATTAATTTCAACACCACCTTACTGAATGTCACCAAATGGCAGTCAGGAAGCACCTTTATTTCCCGCAAAGCCTATCCCTTAAATATTAACTGTTACACGTATGAAATTAATCTTGCTCATGCAGATTGTCCTAAGTACATGTATTGCGAATGCAGGAAAATTTAAGTGGAATTATTATTGGTTGTTTCGATTTATATACATTTTTCGATTTACTTCCGCTCGTTGGTATTGGTTTTGGTAGAATGTCTCACAAAGCCATTGTAGTTGTAAATTGCTTAAAAATCTAATATAAATTGTGATTGCCGTTTTAAATATTATATAGTTTAGTATTATATATCAAAATATTAAGGTACATTTTTGTCATGCTAAGATTCTGATCAAACAAGATTATTGAGTCTGCTTCCCTCATGTTCTATTTTCATTCAGATATGTTCATTATCATGTCCAAAATGTGTTAGCGTTCACAGCAATAAGTACATGTAATTATATAACTTTCCTAAGAATCCTATTTCTTGGTATCGTAACATAATCTATAACACTCCTGAACTGTCTTCAGAAACTCAGCTCTGAACCTTCTGTGGCATGCACAGTACACATAACAGTTGACAGCACTTCTGGAGCACCACAGCACATAACTGGCATTAGAAAACACACGGAACTGACCGTTAACAACTGGGTCATCCCAGTCTGCATAATCATACAATATTAAATACACTGTGTGAGGACTGGTCAAGGCAACAAAGCAAATACTTGCAGCAATCAAGGTGACAGTCAGTGAAGATATTTTCTGTTGTCTGGAATTCTGGATGGCTTGTTTGTGCACAAGAAGACCCTGGTTTGTTCTGACAGATCTGACCAGTGTCCACCAAAGAACACTGTTGCTTACAGTCAATAATGTAAGAGGTACCATTCGAATACGAAACTGCCGAAACCACCTCATGTACTGTTCATATCTAGACGACGCCTTGCAACGTGTTCTTGAAATGTAATAATAATGAACAACGTGAAGGTTGATGGCAATAAGAACGATGGTCACTAAGCAAACGGTCACTCTCGACTTGCCCTTGCTCCACGCAGCACTGACACGAAGTGGCCACAGCACGGAGGCAGCTCTGAGCACGGTGAGTGACACTAGCATCCATGAGGAAAGAGAAGATACTGTACGATAAATAAGATAATGAAGCTTGCATTGCCAGGAGCTGCCGTTACGGAATTCCGTTACATCCAAATTCCTGTATAGCAATCGTCCAAAAGGAGCAATCAGCAGTATCAGCTGATCTGACACGACTAAAACCTTGAAGAAAACGCCAGATGTGGAAGGAGGAAGACGGAACATGGTCAACATTATCATCAGATTTCCCGCAAATCCCAAGCATGTCACAATGGGGTTACCAACGTCCTCGATTAGATAGGACATGTCTATGTACTGTTGATTCAGATCACGCCAAGATTTATGTGTGGAAGTCCTGGAACGGTGCTGAATCTCTATGCTCCTGGTTCTTTCAGGGAAATGGAAACTACTGTTGGAAGCTGAACTGACCTCAGTGGTCATCTTGAAGTGTCTGTGGCTGTTAGTGGATACAGGAGGCTGCCTACACAGCAACCAATTCACTGTCAACCGTCCTGTGGACTGGTGTCCTGATGGTCAAACGGTCAACAGTCAATGTCACTGTCAACCGTCCTGTGGACTGGTGTCCTGATGGTTCCACTGTGAACAGTCAATGTCACTATCAACAGTTATGTGGACTGGTGTCCTGATGGTCACACTGTCAACAGTTATGTGGACTGGTGTCCGGATGATCAAATTGTCAACAGTCAATGTCACTGTCAACAGTTATGTGGACTGGTGTCCTGATGGTCAAACTGTCAACAGTTCTGTGGATTGGTGTCCGGATGATCAAATTGTCAACAGTCAATGCTACTGTCAACAGTTCTGTGGACTGGTGTCATGATCGTCAAGCTATCAACAGCCAATGTCACTATCAACAGTCCTGTGGTCGGATGTTAGGCAATGTCTACAATTAATCTTATTCGTTTGCAAAATATGGCTGACATCTGAACGCCATTATTTCGCTAGAATGGCCAATCGTCAGTCAGATAGGGAAACGGTCCTATAACTAACAGAGGATTACATAGCTGATGTGTGGCTGTACAAGGCGACATCATTGCATCACTACTAGCTTTTAATGAGAAACAATACCACCGCTATATAGGTTTAATTGACTGATTCTTATATTCCTATGCAATGATATTCAAAGTATCTGTGTGTGCATGTGTGTGTGTATGTGCGCACTCGCGCGTGCGCACGTGTGTGTGTGTGTGTGTCTATATTTGTTTCTGTCTGTCTGACTGTTCGCCCTATGACTTGTGAACCGATGGACAGAATAGCTTCCAATTGTGTGTGGTGGTGTATCATGGTACACAATGTCATATGGACCCAGAGAAACATTGTGACCGTGCTAACCTTGACCTTGAAGTTTGACCTTGAAAACCGGTTAGCAGTATTATTAGTAATTAAAGGGTAGTATAGTAATGAGGGACTGACTGGCTGGATTGCCTTGTAGCGGTTGCTTCTCTTCCCTTGGACCATAGACCCGAATGAATGAGAGGGGGAGAGAAAGTGGACGGTGAGAGTGTGTGTATTTAATGCGAGAACGTGTGCATGTGTATGTGTGTATGTGTATGAGTGCGTGCGTGCGTGCGCGTGCGAAGCATAGCAAACAGGACCACTAGTTTGAGATAAAGTGTACTTGATGGGCTATCTAGTTCAGAGGGAAACTGACTAGAAAACTATATTTTTTCAAACATTTATTTTGGGGGGATATCTGAAACGTTCCAACTAGTATTGATAGTATGATGTTTAAGAAGTATTATAGTGTTAACAAATCACCTTTTATATCCTAATCAATATGAAGATATAACCGTAAACTCTTCTCACGCCATCCATTTCATGACGTTCTTTCTCTGACAAACCAAGTACATTTCATGGATTCTGAATTGGACCACCTACTTTATTTTTTTAAATACAGAAAAATAAAGTTCTCACCAAAAAGTCATGACACTTGGTAGAAGGATTTAAACATTAATGATTTGTTGTTGTTTTTATGAAGATGTTGTTGATGGTGGTGATTATGTATTATGCAAAGAAAATAAAAACAAAATCAAATCAAATGTTGTGTCACATGTGTTGGTTTGGAACTATGTATGCTATAGATACATTATCTTATCAATAACAAAGACAAACTTCTACTTACTTGGCTGAAAATCCGCGAACATCAGTTGTTATTGGGCCGTTTTGCGCGTCGGGGTCGGACTTTCACCAAATCATTCTAGACTCTGACTTAGTTTGTTCTCTTCGTCCGACTTCGAATCTAAAAGATCGGCTGATTTCCACCTAGCACTCTTCAGTACTGTTCTTTGCTTCGCTTCAACAATTATCTCAAGTTTTAATCCAAAACTCTTCATCGTTTCTTTCATTGACAAGAATCTATTCCATCTGGAAAATGGTGGCGCCGTCTGTCATGAGAACTATGCAAAACTTATTGATGAAATCGGACCAATCTTTCTCAATCTGCCGCCCCCCCCCCCCCCCCCCCCCTTTATTTGCAATCACTCAGTCAGTTTCAACTTCGACTGCCCGTCTTTGCTTCGATTCAGCTACATTCTAAGTGCAGTTCCTCCAAAAAGTACATCAATCCTTTTATCATCGCCTATCAACTCCATTCGTGACGAGTCACCACCACCAATCCCCCAAATCCTCAAAACTAAAATTCAGGGGGGGTTTTGGCACACAAGGGGCGGTTTGAAACCTTTAGGCGAGAGGAGGGAAGTGGCCATTTTATTTCGACTGCGCATGCGCGATAACGGGGATATGCAATGATGTATGCTTCTGAAAATAGGAAAGCACATGGTCAGAGGGTCGTGGCAGTAACTACCGCCTGTGGCAAGGCAAGGCAAGGCAAATTGTTTATTTCATACCCACTTGGGGCACAGAAATATAAAACAAAGCACACACATATTTAAACACTCAAAAATCAATACAGAGTGATGTCTATACTAATTACTATCAGAAACGACAAACAATATCAACAAGTAAATATGTAACATCATGAACTAATATACTTGTACCATAATACAATTTTAAAAAATACAAAAACATGTGACATTTTATCCATATAAATCATCGAAAAGAACTGTTTTTAGCTGTAACGATGTGCTTAAGTTTAATCAAAAGTTTCTTATTTCTTGAGACAAACAAAGCATTACATTTATGCGCATTTGGTCGCACAAAAAAGTACCGCAGAAGATATCTATTTCTTTCAACGTTGAAAAAGGGACAAACAAACAAATAATGGAACTCATCTGCCACATCATTTACATTACACTTTTCACAGATTCTTTCACTTCTGGGTATATTATCAAAGCGCAATTTATTTACTAGCAAGTTATTATTAGTTGTTCTACATTTTAGAATGGTAAACACATAATTCTGTGGAAGTACTAAGTAGTATGGATCAGCACCAAATGATAGTTCATATATACTTCATCATTATCAACATGCATGTACCAGGTTTGTAAGAAGCTATCTTTAAGACATCTTTTCACTTTCTCTTTGAACCATAATGGATGTACATCAAGATAATTTTGATTCAACCAAAAGCTACTTAAACCAATTTCGTTTAATAACGTATGAATGTATTTGATATATTTATTTTCGTGTACATTTAATTCATACATTCTCAAAAGGGTTTTATACACAATATATGATAGCTTTTCACTAGCACTCTGATGGTTTGTCACTAGGTTAAACCAAAATGATAGCATTCTGGATTTAACAGTGACTGATATGGGATATTTTCCTGTCTCTCCAAATATCATGAAAGAAGGAGTCGATCGACGCACTTTCAAAACCAACTTATAAAATTTTAGTTGCAGTCTTTGAATAATATCATTCATATCAAACCCCCAAATTTCACATCCGTATGTAAGAATTGGAAGTACAGTTTTATCAAAGAGGTCAATCATTAGGTCTGCAGGGAGCATCAATAACTTAGCATTTCTCATCAAAGCAAACATTGCTCGAGAAGCTCGATCAAACAGGTCACGTTGTGCAACATTCATTCGGTTATTATAATTAAGTTTTAACCCTAAGTACAAAAAATCATGAACGACCTCTATCTTATCTGTTCATATAAAGAAGTCAGGAAAACGTCTAACCTTACCTTTAGAAAAAATAACAATTTTACATTTCTTAGCATTTAATTTCAATTTCCATATTTCACATTATTGCTTAATACAATCAAAACCTTGCTGCAGTCCAGCTGAAGTTTCAGAAAAAATAACAGTGTCGTCTGCATACAGTAATAAAAACAATTTCAACAAAATGTCTACATCAGATTCACTGATGCCTGCTCCATTTGCTTCCCTTGCAACAGTAACAAGGCCAGTCATATCACCGGACATAAACTCTTTCATATCATTCAAGAACATGGCAAACATTACAGGTGACAAATTCTCTCCTTGTCTCACACAACATCCGAAGAAAAATAATCAGAATATTCGCCATTAACAGCTACACATGATTTGGCTTGAGAATACATATTTTGTATTAATCTTAGTAATTTACCGTTAATACCACTATTTATCAATTTATGCCACAAAAACGACCTATTTACTTTTTCAAATGCCTTTTCGTAGTCTAAAAATGCACAATGTAATCGTTTTTTCTTAAACAGCAAAATATCAATCACACCATATTAAGTAAACAAATGGTCGAGTGTGGAAAAGTTATTTATAAAACCAGCTTGTTCCATGCCCATCAAACCAAATGACTCAATGAAAACATTTAAACGTTCATTCAAGATACTTGTAAACAATTTTCCAAAGCATGACAGTATAGTTATACCTCGATAGTTCGCGGAATCTGTAGAGCATCCTTTATTTTTAAATATTGGGTGTATAACTCCAATTACCCAATCTGATGGAACTTTACCAGTAATTAACACAAGATTAAATAATGTAACATACAAAATAAGCATTTATGCCGAATTTTTCAGAAATTCGTTTGCTATATTATCTAGCCCACAAGCCTTATTATTCTTTAACTTGTTTATGCATTGCATGATCTCATTTTCAGTAATCAAATTATTCAAAAGGGCATCCACATGATCATTATCAAATCCATTACCCGAAACTTGATCAGCCTCTTCTTGGCCTACTACATTCATACTTTTAAATAGTTAAAAAAAAGCTTGGCAACCGGGTTGATTAGGATTAGGTTTTCTCTTTTTTCCGTTTAAAATGGTCCAATAAGCCTTTGGATCTGTCGACTGTAATTGGCACAATTGTTTTGCCATTTCGTGGTTATATTTTCTTGCTTGCTTTCTAACCGTTTTCTTGTATGCCTTGGCCGTATGGTCTCTTTCTGCTCTAAAAAACAAATCATTTTTCATAAGTAAACTTCTTCTCCTACAACGTGAAAAATTCTTCCTTTTAATCTTACAGGCTACGTCAAACCATGGTTTATCGGGTTTTTTCTTTTTAGGCTGGTTAGCACCGTTCTTTTTCTTTTTCAGCATATTTAGTGTATTTGCACTTTTAAGTAATATCTCATTAACTCTGCCAACTATATTATCAACACTATTGAAAGTAACATTCTCTAGGTTTGTAAGTAAATCAAGCTCATGCTCTATCGATGCAATTTTGTCATCATCTAAATCATCAACAAAAATTGTTTTCAAGGAGTCATTCCATTTTACATAATACGAATTGGAATCATTGGCATTAGGAACTTGGACTGGCTTCTCTATTCTATCAGTTGATGAAATTACAAACTTTATAGCAATAGGGCAATGGATGTCTGAGAATAATTCATTAAAATCATGCACACAAAAGTCTGCAACACTATCAAACAAATCAAATGACACAACAGCGTAATCCACCACAGACGCATTCTTACAAGTCAGTTTACCTTTACCATGATCTCTACCTGATACTACCGTTAATAATAATAAACTGACATGCTTTACAAAAACTTATTAATGCATGCCCCATGGTATTTGTTTGCCTATCTTCAGATGTTTTTTCAGGAAAGTTAACATTTCTATCAAAAACACCATCAGCGAAAGAGTTATTAACAAACAATTCATTTAACTGGCCAGTTCTGGAGTTAAAATCCCCTAACAGACAAACTGTCAATGCCAATGTGCAAAATTGTATCTTCTAAATCAATCGTTACGATTGAAATAGGGCGACCTCTCTGGTTCAATATAAGTAGCACAAAACAGAACTTTCTTTTCAAATACAGAATCATTAAAAGAAAAAAACCCATTGCACTCTGACACTTATCAAAATTCACAAACTTGTAACTACTCAAAGTTTCAACACTGACGTTATTTTTAAATCGTTTTTCTACAAACACAGTAATGTACTGAACAAAACAGTTTTTTATCAGTACTAGTATACCTCCCGGTTTCCTTTTATATATTTTTCTGTTCTTATAAAATTCGGTGTATCCATCAATTTGCACAGTATCGACATCAGCTAGTTTACTTTCTGAAATACAAACGATATCATAGTAATTAATAAACTCAAAGAAATCAGGGAAGGCAAGTTTAGACTGAAAACCGCACACATTAAGAGCAATGCATTTCAGACATCTAGCTGATATTTCTCCATAATTAGCTTCATTCAGATCATCTACATCACTTTCCTCGTTATGGAAAGTATCATCTTCTTCAGTTTTGTCACTGTTATTATCATTGTTGCGGTAATTATTTTCATCCGCATTATCTTCATTGTTTGCATCGTTTACCGGGTTATTTTTTTGGACTCTAACAGAATTACCCAGCTGAATATCAACAACACTATCGACATTGCCGACGTTATCGTCATCTTCAGTATTGAAGCTATCAACATTATCAACATTGTTCTTACAATCACCATCATCATCCACATTACTCTTACAATTACTATCATCATCAATATTGCTCTTATAATTACCAATATCATCAACATTGTTATTACCATCACCAACATCATCAACGACATTGCTCTTACAATCACCAACATCATCAACATTAATCTTATAATCACCAACATCATCAACATTGCTCTTATAATCACCAATACCATCGACATTACTCTTATAAACACCAGCATCATCAACGACATTGCTCTTACAATCACCAACCTCATTGACATTAATCTTATAATCACCAACATCATCAACACTGCTCTTATTATCACCAATATAATCGACGCTGCTATTATAGTCACCAACACCATAACCATTGCTCTTATAATCACCAACATCATCAACATTACTCATATGATCACCAACATCATCAACATTACTCATATGATCACCAACATCATCAACATTACTCATATGATCACCAACATCATCAACATTGCTCTTATTATCACCAACATCATCAACGCTGCTATTATAGTCACCAACACCATAACCATTGCTCTTATAATCACCAACATCATCAACATTACTCATATGATCACCAACATCATCAACATTGCTCTTATTATCACCAACATCATCAACGCTGCTATTATAGTCACCAACACCATAAACATTGCTCTTATAATCACCAACATCAACAACATTGCTTTTACAATCACCAACATCATCGACATTAATCTTATAATCACCAACATCATCAACATGGCTCTTATTATCACAAATATCATTGACATTACTCTTATAATCACCAACATCAACAACATTGCTTTTACAATCACCAACATCATCGACATTAATCTTATAATCACCAACATCATCAACATTGCTCTTATTATCACAAATATCATCGACATTACTCTTATAATCACCAGCATCATTAACAACATTGCTCTTATAATCACCAGTATCATCGACATTAATCTTATAATCACCAACATCATCAACATTGCTCTTATTATCACAAATATCATCGACATTACTCTTATAATCACCAGCATCATTAACAACATTGCTCTTATAATCACCAGTATCATCGACATTACTCTTATAATCACCAACATCATCAACATTGCTCTTAATATCACCAGCATCATTAACGACATTGCTCTTATAATCACCAGCATCATTAACGACATTGCTCTTATAATCACCAACATCATCACCATTGCTCTTACAATCGCCAACATTTTCATCAACATCATCAGCATTGCTCTTATAACCACTAGCGTTATCAATATATCTCTTACAACTACTAACATTATCAACTTCACTCTTACAAACATCAGCATTATCAACGTTGATTTTAAAACCATCAACATTATTAGCATAATTAATATCACTTTTATAATCAGCAACGTTATCAACATAAGACTTACAACCATCAACATTATCAACATCACTCAACTTATAGCATTCAACATAACGTTATGATCCACATTTTTCTCGTCATTACAGACTTCACCACTGTAATCAACATCAGCAACAATAGCATTGTTGTTAGCAGCACGGCAACACACAGCATTATTAATTTGTTCTGCATCAATATATATACTGCCGTTATCACCCTTCTTATTACCTAGAACACTGGCAACTCCACATGCATAATGATCAACATGTGGCTTAGCTCTGACTACACTTTCAATCAATTTCATATCGCTAATATCCTTTTCACCAACCTGACACATTTCATTCATGCCTAGCTCTCTCTTTTCCCAGCCTGACTCACAGGCATTCGTAAAGCAAATCTCATCAGAACTTCCATTACACCCTACAGTTTTTATCATTTTATTATTGCATTGTGTTACGTATAGGGGTGTGAGCGTATAGGGGACGTCATTGGCGGTAGCTACCGCTGGTGGCGTGAGATGAGAATTTTAGCTAACTTTGGTGTCGTCCCTAGGCGTCGTTACCTACCTCTTGTTTATGTCCCTGTTGTGCGCTAGAAGTTGCTCCCCCAATCGTGATCTCTGAATCTGAATTGAAGATAGCTTTAATCCGCTGTTGGTGCGAGGTTGTTCCCCTTAGTTACATTCTTGGTCCACTTGTTTGTGTCGTTTTAGGTTGGACGGTATGACTGCACAAAATCATTAGTGTAATTCTAAAAATCACATAAAATCAGTTAATTGCTTGAACGCCTTAGCATTTGGGGTGGGGGTGGGTGATATTGCACTGTCTATGCTCCACGGATCTTCCAATAATTTTGCTTTAGGTGGCTATGATGACGTAATAATGACGTCAGCATATACATCCTGTAGCAATCAGAGGCAGTCGTACATTTTGACCATTTAAACACAGCCCGCTCACTGTGTTTTTTTCAACAGAAGTCAGCCGTTTTTGATCAGATTTAGATCTGGACTCTGTGAGTCACAGGGATGTCGTGATTGTTTTCCTTCCCTTTAATCTCGTGACTACACACGCTTCATAAAGTGGGCTAGTGTCATTTTTTTTTTATTGAATCTTGACCAAGTCTGTGGGGATATACAGAAAGAGTCAGGTTTTCATCCAGCATGCAGATACACAGCTCATTGTTCATATTTTGATCGACAAACACAATCGGATCTATTAATGGGCTAGAAAACAGCTTACCAGAGCCTCAAAGTTACCACTTGGTTTGAATATGGCTTGACGTGTGCAGTAAGACTTCTTTATCGGCTCTTATCCTGACACACATGCTGAATTTTGTCAACTTTTATCTTGGTTTCATCAGTAAAGGTTACTTGGTCCCATCCTCCTTCCACACTTTACCACTTCTCCTCCTTGACATATACTAGCCGTTTATTTCCGTTGATCTCCTTCATAACCATGTTCTTTCAAAATCGTCACTTTTGGAACCATTGCTATTTGAGAATTTTTCCGACACTTGACTCCCCAAAAAACATTGTCTTCCAATTACTAAAAATGTAGGTTATATATGTCACAGACCCTCTAGAATGTTCTTGTACAATTTTGAAAATTGAACTTTCGATGTCTGTGGTAGAAGTTTCCTTGTGCCAATGAGGGGCATTCATTCACCTCCATCATGTGTTGAAGAACAAAAAAATCAAATTGAACACTGCTGTATGGCCTATTTCCCATTCATTGGTTATATTAAATACTTTGACTGCATGTCTATGTGGATGATACAATCATTCTTTTGAGTCTACTGAAAAAATACATTTCTGCCACCCACGCTCTTTCCACTGCCCTTGAAGAAAATCTACAGAATGACAGGGTTTAAGAAATGACGTAATGAAAGTAGACTGATATGACGTCATTATTGAAGTTCCATCTGATATCAAACTGGCTCCACACTTTTCACAATCTTGTCTTACCTAAAAGTTACGACTTTTGTTTATTAATCATTTTGTTTAAAGCACAGTGGAATGATTACATTTGATGCATTCAGTATCAGCACATAGACATACATGTAAACACATGGGGAAAAGTAATCATGATATATCAAAGATGTATGGGGAAGTCAACATGACAAGTATATTAATTTTCAATTAAGTTTATATAAGGAAACCATTTTGTTTACAAAAATCAAAGTATCTCATGTCCATAGAGTAAGCATATTTTTCAGTTTTGATGCATATGCATTCAACAGCATGTCAGCAATATCTGTCACACTTGCTTTCTTGAACTCCACCGAATTGCTTCTATCCGCCATCTCCTCTCAGAAGATACCCAAAAAGCTCTTGTCTGCGCATGTGTACTATCCGGCCTTGAATACTGTAATGCTCTCTTGTCTGGCTCCCCCTCTCTTCTCATCAACAAACTTTAAAAAGTTCAAAATCATTTTGCCCGTCTCATCTTCAACTCTTCTAAATATGACCATATAACTCCATTGCTCTGTTCTCTCCACTGGCTCCCTGTTCAGCAACGAATATCCTACAAGATTGCCTCTCTCTGATACAAATCTATCAAGTCTTTCTGTCCTGAATACCTCACTGATCTATTACACATCTATACACCGTCTCGAGTTCTGCGTTCCTCATCTGACACCCGTCTCTATTGTATCCCCACTGTCCGCACTAAAACCTATGGTCAACGCTCTTTTTCCTATCAAGCTCCTGTTACTTGGAATCAGTTGCCTTGCTATCGCAGATACTCATCCTCTCTGCCCACATTCAAACGCCATCTCAAAACTCATCTGTTTCCTAAATAAGTACTAATCCCTTCCTTCATAACTTGGTGTGTGCATGTCTGAGAGTGAACGTCTGCGCTTGGTGAGCGCATATAATTATATGTGTGAGTGTGTGTCCACGTGTGTTTGTACGTGAGTGTGTGCACACTCACGCGCGTGTTTTTGTGTGTGATTCTGTGTCTGTCTGTCTGACCGTCTTTGGGTGTTTGTGTAATATTTATTTCCCATTCTTTATGCTATATGTTAAATATTATTATATAATATGGTGTTATATGTGTATAATATATTTTATATTGTAAGCGCATAGGGCATTAAATTGATTAGGCGTGCTAAATGTTCTAATAATAATAATAATAATAATAATAATAATAATAATAATAATAATAATAATAATAGTAATATTAATAATAATAATATTCCTCTGATCTCTTTTAAAACATTGTACATTCGGTGTTACTTCATTTATTCTACATTTATAAATAAAATATTTTGCATACAGTATAATCTGGTCAATCCTTCGCCTGTTTTACCATTTTCATCATATCCAACAAAACCAATTATATGTTAAAATTTAATTTTGCACAATGTTTACATATTCTAGTTCTTTCCAAAATACTTGAGTATGCTGGCACTGCCACAAATAGTGTTGTACTATATCTTTTTTTTCCTATTTACAAAAAGAACACTGATCAGCATTTGTTAGACCCATTTTCTTTAATAAGCTGTTTGTTACTAATATGTTATGACATATTCTTATTTGAAACCATTTTTGTTTGATTTCTTTAAATTTCTTTACTTGCTTCATGACACCGCACCAATCAACAAGAATTTTTAATTTGTCTTCCCATT